>JASXTE010000005.1:23020000-23375000 GCA_030280995.1 Hemileia vastatrix | reverse complement strand
AAAAATAAAAATAAAAATAAAAATAAAAATAAAAATAAAAATAAAAATAAAAATAAAAATAAAAATAAAAATAAAAATAAAAATAAAAATAAATAAATAAAAATAAAAATAAAAATAAAAATAAATAAAAACAAAAAATAAAATAAAAATAAAACAAATTTTATATATATATCTGTTAATTATTATTGTTCTCTCTATTTAGTGAATTATTAATTTATTTTTTTATTTTAATTTCTGGAAGAAGAATCCTCCAACAGTTGGTTTGAATTATGGTGGTGTTTTTGCTTTTTGTTAGGATTGGTGGAAGAACTGTGTTCCTTGTGATTTAGGTGGCTGGAAAGCGTAAATGGGTTGTAATGGTCAGGGAATGGAGTAGAAGGTAAATTTTGGGAAGAAGTGGGGATAGAGTGTTGGAAGGTGTGCTTGATTATTCTAGACATCTTGCAGTGGCCATCAAGAAGCTGTTTCCTCAGATTCTTTTCAAATTAATTCAACGGACCGTGGAGGGCAAAGGCCTTAAGCATGTTTAAACACATTATGCTTAGGTGTTGTTTCATGTTGGCATAATCCAGCATTAAGGTATTTTCTAGATGCTGGCCAATCTCAATTGTAGTTTCAGGAGGAGGGGTTGCAACTATACAGAAGAATTGGATCAATAATTGTTCTCTGTTAAAGAAATTGGATTTATTAATTAAGTACTTACAGATTGGGAGCTCTTCAAATTTGTATGCAGCCGGAATCTGGACTGTTGAAGAATGTTGAATGGATGTTGAAGGAGGATCAAGGTTTTAGTAGTCGTAGTTTTTTTTTCTAAGTATTTTGGGAATTTTTGGAGCTTTTTGGTGGTTTTCTGGCTTCAGGGTGGTCCGGCCGCCTCGGGCGGGCCTCTGGACATTTGGTGGACCACCTGCCTCAGTGCTAGAAGGCTGGGAAGCTTTTCTAGAGGGGTTTTATGAAATTTGGCACTAAGGACCCCCAAATTTGTTGATGTGCATGGGCTCTTAGATAGTGATCTGTGTGTATATAGTGAATGAGACAATTTGGGGCAACCTTAATCATCACAAATCATCCAGAGGTGATATCCTTGTTCCTCACTCAGTTTTCACTGTTTTTTTGCCACAATTGGCTGTGTTAGTTGCAAGGTTAGTTCTTCATTTAACTCAACTTTGGCAACTGTTTTCTATGGTTTAGTCTTGCAAGCTATATCAAGTATTATTGCTGTCTCTGGTGTGGATTTGAAACCTACATCAAGTATTATTGCTTTCTCTGGTGTGGACATTGGTCTACATTTCAGTTCTTTAGGTTAGTAGTCTGTCTGGAGACTTTATTGGCTGATCAGGCAGTCAAGTGTGTTGGAAAAGGGGCTTTAGAAACAGGAACCAATTTGCTGTAGCAGGTAAATCTCACTTATATTTTTCTAAAGGGACAGGGGATTTTCTCTCTGGGTCTTCTCCAACTCCCTTGGTCAAGGCCTATAGCTAGTACTATAGGATTTTCTACACTGTGTTAACAAATTTATTTTAAGTTTCCTTTTACCATTCATGCCAATAGTAAAGTTATAATTAGCAGCGTCTAATTTCACACCAAACTTAGTCAGAATTTCATTTACAATGATATAAAAGTTACCACAATTAGTATTGTCCATTACTACAAAGTCACAAGTTACTCTAACATAACCATGTTGATTTTTGAAGAAAACAGCAGATTTGTATCTACCAATGGGGTGTAGTACTGATCCAAAACCTCTTCAATTTTTACTTTGAAGGGATTCAAGCTTTGACTTATACTCACTACCAATTTTCTGTAATGTATTTGTTAAAACAACAGAACCAGAAGCTCCTGTGTCCAATACTATATTTACATCTTCTCCAGAAATTATAGCTGGAACTGTGATAGGTGTCATTTTTAAGTTATCAGCTTGTATATTTTTAATGATTTTAGCATCCGCAAAATTCATTAAAGATTCATTTGAGTCCATATGTAATGTTGGATTTTCAAAGATGAACAAATCATCTTCCAACATACAGACTTCATTTTAATCACTATATTAAATATTACTGTCAAAATCACTTGAATATTTACTTTTTTCTATTTCATTTTCAGATTCATGCTGATTTTCCACAATATTTATATTCTTCTCAGATTTTTGACCTTTAACACAAGGTTTATTACACTTATAAGAAGTATTAGTTTCATACTTTTTAGGTACTACAGGTGCAGTAGGTTTTCTCTGCTTCTCCTGAAGTGTTTTTGAATTCTGATTTTTCACAGGTTCATTATTTTTTTATAAGTGGTGTACCTTGCTTCATACTTACGGTTTAATAATATTTCATTACAAATATTAATAAATTCAGAATATTCATTAACCATTATTGTTCTAGCTACAACAATGTCTCTGACAGATATAGGTAATTTATATATTATCTTATCTTTCAATAAGTTAAAATCCATAGTATTCAACAGATTATACCTAGTTTTCTCATATAATCTTTTATGAGTGAGCCTGAATTTAGAACCTCCAAATTGTTTTTCAATTAGTTGTTTCCATTCAGCCCAAGAGTAATCTTGACCCTCACTCAAAACAGCTTTGAACCATAATAAAGAAACATCCTTAAATAAAGAGATCAATTTTGATGTTATTTATTCATCTGGTAACTTATATGAGAATCTCAAGTTGTCAATTCTTTGAATGAAATTTTGCTAATCAGAGCTGGCTTCCCTATCATAAGTTGGGTACTGATCAATATTTGGAAAGTTCTTCTGATTGGATTTTGTTTCACTAATCTTAGGTAAATTCAATAACTCATTTACTCTGGATAAATGGTCTTGTATTTCCTCTTGCACAGATTTGTGACTCACATTTGTATTTTCAGAATTGACACTACCACCAGATGGTTTTACTTGTGGTGGTATGGGAAATGATTGAGATTCATTTTTGCCAATGAAAGGATTATTATTACACTTTGTATACTTATGATTATCCTGATTCATTAGTAGATTAACAGTTTTAATCTCAACTTTAGTTAATCTTTGTAAAAGTTCAGAGACACTCTGATTTGTTTTTGCAAAAGATAACTTAGTTATTGATTCAGATTTTAATAAATGTGCTTCATGCAACTTTTCTAACTCACAGAATTTTTTTGAAAATTCACTATATTTATTACTTAAATAATAATATTTAAGAGTTAGAGCCAAGTGTTCATTCTCTAATTCTTTATTTCTTGTTTCTAGTTGAGAAATGTTCAATTTCAAGGACAAAATTGTATAACTTGTGAGCTTAATTGTCTGTTCCTCACACTCAGTTATTCTATTCCATAATTCTAAAAAAATTCTATGGACAGTTGGGTTATTATTAAAGTACTCCATGTCTTCCTTCTCAATGATTTCAATGTTTGGTGAATTTCACATCTCACTAATAAGTGGTGGCAACTGAGGGTTAACTGTATTATTATTATTAATAGTACTGTTGTTATTAAAAAATGATAAATCAGGTGTATCTACATCAAAGCCTAATTGTCTTAAGTCCTCCTCAATTTTCTGTACAGATTATACATCAATAGCATTACCTATATTGTAATAATCAGTATTGTGTTCAATCTGAGAGGTTAATCTACTTACCACAGGATAGGAGCAAGCCCTGACATTTGGCACTTTTGTTTTCCTTTGTAAGGGTGAGATGAGGCAGTCTGATGAGGGGGTGGATCCCTGTTTCAATTTTGGCTTGACCACTGCTGATGGAACCAATCCCACTTCCATTTCTCTACCAAGATTTTTTCCTGGGAATGATGTGACCCTCCTTGGGTAGGGGGCTGTTGGCTTGTCTGCCCTACCTTTAACTCTTCCAAGTTTTGATTCATTTGTTGGAACCCCACCTTTCAGTTGTTTTGCAACTTCTCAACCTCCTTTAGCATGGTAGACTTTGATTCCTCTAGTTTCAGAACCTGCCTGGCCAGATGGGACAGTTTATCCTGCAGAGGAGGTGAAGTTATTTTGATTGTTATCTTTTTTAAAAGGGCGTCCTTTTCCACTATACTCATAGACTCTGGTTGTGGGTAGGCTTGACCCTCCATGGTGATGTCCTGGAGCAATGTTTTTAGCTTTAGACCTGGTGTTATAAGCAGGTTTTTCACTTAAATTGTCTTGTGGAGCACTCATTGTGTCTTAAATAACAATTTTTCACATCTACAAAAGGGAAAACCTATACAGTAATTAGTAGACAAAAAATATTATCAATACAATTACTAATAAAAGCACTGGAGCTTACTCTGAATTTATATCTTTATTTATTTAAATAAAATATAAGAAAATTCGAAAAAATCTGTTAAAATAATATAATAAGTTTAACTAGACCTTTATAAGCTTGAATAGTTAGCTTATCAAGATTTAAACAAATAACAATATAATTGGGTGTTATATTGGTGACCAAATATCAAGTGAAATTGGGTTTATATTGGGTACAGTAACTACTGTAAATACCTAATTTTTATTATAAAAAATTAGTAAAATTATTTTAAGGATTCTTTTCCGCAATAACTGAGGTATGATGACCCACTAATGTGCTTCAGACCCAAATATTTGGTTTGTTTGAGATATACTAGAGTAAAAATCACGTCCTAAGGCTTATACTAAATAATAAGTAATAACTAAGGAAAGACCCCCAAGTGTCAGTGTGTGCTAGTATCTAAGTATGATTTAATAGTAAATATTAATGGTCCAACTACTTATTGATAAATGATTTAGTAATTAAACCTCAGGGGAAGACTAATAAAATAGTTATTCTCTATATAAACTCACAATACTTGGATTTCTATGTGTGCTAGTGGTGGAAAATTGATCAATAAAATACAGTTATAGCTTATATAAAGATAATATAAATTTATAAATGCTTTAAAATATATTTATATATGATAATAATTGTGTTTTAGTGTTTATTTGAAGTGTAGTAAGTAAGTGATGTCCAATAACCCATCAAATCCTCCCTTACTTATACCAAAATTCACTGGAGTGCACAGACCTTCAATCCAGATGATGTTACTGCTATCCCCAACAATTTCAGCACTGTGAGGGCCCATCACCCCCCCATGGCGTCCACTTCAAGAAGTTTCAACACCCAGACCTCCAGTAAGGGATCTCCATCATAATTAGTGATACCACAAACCCATACCATAAATAGAATAAACAGATAAAAGTGGATACCATAAAGAAACAGGTAAAATAGCTCAACCAAAGAGTATATAATGAAACCCAAAGCATATAAAGGAACCAAATTAACTTTTCAGGCCCCCAACAACATCCCCAAGCATCCATATTAACCAATTAATCATATCCCAACCCATAAATCCGTGAAAATCCATCTAAGGAAGCAGATTAAGTTGTCCAAACTGGATATATGTGCCTGAAATAGGTGTATATTCTTTTGTAGGCATTGTGAGTCCACTGAATACGTCCATATGACCTAAAATAAGCATAAAAATAAAGGTTTTAGGCTATTAAGAGGTTAAAACCCACTTATAGGCCTAAATATACATAATATAACTACATATTTCACTGAATATGAGGTTTATGTATACATATAAGCTTATTTATGTCAATAATTACTTAATATTACTTAAGATAAGTATATTATGACTCCATTAACACCTTAATAAGTATTATTAGGCTATGGATAAGCTATTTAAACTATTATAAGTCATATAATAGTGTAATATGTATATATATATGTATTATAACCATATATATAATTATTTTAACCTTATTTTTAAGTAATAAGCTTAATTTAATTAAGTTTATCTTATTTTAAACATAAGAATTACTCAGTCCTGGAGATACCTAGGCTGACAGTATGGATAGGTTTAGAAGTATTTGGATAGTGTACTTGGGGGTATGAAGTACTTGAGGCTTTCTAGGAGGAAGGTAAAGTTTCATGGTCATTTTAGATAAAAAAAGAAAATCTTCTTCAAGGTCAGAATTAGATTCTCAATTAGAGTCCAAGAGCAGATCAAGAGGTATGACAGTCATTGCTTGATGTAGCTTATCATGATTTGAGAGTGAAGAAGGCATGACTCTTATATAGTAGAAAAATGGAGATGATGCACAATGTTAAGAGATGTGAAGTGTTATGCTGCGGAGTGCTTCATATGAATGAGATGATGCTGACAAATCAGCGAGATGTGCAGCATGGTGAAACCAGCACTTTTGGTTGAGAAAGTGCAGATTTGAGTGAAATAAGTGACTTATTTCACTTTTGAAATCCACCAGTGTTGGGGCTAGTGTGTTTCATAAATTCGCACTTAGATAAGTGCAAATTTGGTCAAATTTAAGCGCGGATTTGCCAGAACTGACACCCCCTGTTGTCATGAATCAGTACTTTTAGGGAATTTTTTTCTTTCTTTATTTATGTTATAAATTCTTGGTTAAGTGGCTTCTTGATTTCATTTTCAAAAACTATTACTATAATTAAAAATAAGCTAAATATTTTAAATTGGAATGAGTGTCAAAAAGATATCTTATCCATAAACACACAGCATAATTTTTTATTGAGATTTAAAATTAAACTTTCATGTCTTTGGGCACAGTTTCAATATTTCTTTCTTTTAATTTTCTTCAATACTCTTTATATTTTGCCAAATTTCAACAATGCTAATTCACCATGTGGAAATAGTTGTGTAGAGATTTAAAATAAGTTCATGAGCAGGTAGTGGATATTTTAATAAATTTCTGAAAACCTTGCTAAAAACTTATAGTACTTGCCTGTAAAAAAAAATACATGCTCATTCTATAATCATCAAATGAAGGTATTAAATATTTGAGTTATCTTCTATTCAAATATAGCCTAGGGAAATACAGAGGTGCGCTGTTAAATTGACATGTGAGGATCAAGTTATACACTTGCATTATTTTGCGTAAGGAGTGGGCCAAAATATTTTCTTAAGGTCCATGTAAAGAAGATACAGAGTTTTGGGGGCATATCAGGGGGTAATATTAGGAAAAGAATTACTCAGAAGTTACTTCACAAGTCATTTCAAGATCCCTGTAAAACGACATGACTGCAAGTTGTCTACTTTTCGCCCTGGTGTTAAATACTTGGTTATTGTGTATAAGAGCATCCACAAGCATTGAGCTAAACTCCTTCACTTAAGTAGCTACAATTCAGTTCAGCCTCGTTTCTTGGCAAAACTGAATTGAAGTTACTCTAGTGAAGGGATTTAGCTTGACGCTTGTGGATGCTCTAAGACAAATTACAGCAGGATTCAGGTTCTCTGACTCTTTCAGGAGTGCTAAATACTGATACCGTGCAACAAAAATGGGCATGGACTTATATTGCTAACTCAAAATAAATGATGAGTTTGTATGTTCCAGTTGGAGAAGTATTCAAAGTCTGAAAAATAGGGTGTTGTCGGATTTAATTTTTTGTTTGCTATTTTAGTTTTATCTTGACGCTTGCGCATGCTCTTATGTATTTTTTTGGCTAACTAGTTGCCAGCATGAGATAGAGATCATGTTAGCGTATGAAGTTTACTGATGCGATTATTACTTTCTTTAATTACACTCCTTTTTATGATTTTTCAACTGATTACTTTAGGTGTTTAATTTTAACCTTTTACTTTTATCATTATCATTATCGGATTAATAAACCAAAATATGCATAAAGATACTGTTACTTCCTAACTGATACTCATGTTTAATAATATTTTCACACGAGGTTGGTAATTGGGCTGTATCTTTTATTTTTGTTTTAATTGTTTGATTACGGTAGAAACCATAATCAACCTTTTAGAAATGACTCAGTTTGTAAGTTTTTGTTAGTTTAACCTTTTTTCACATTACCCAAGACGTTGCTTTGCTGCAAATTAACGGTTCCTGTTGCAATGGTCACATGCCAATAATAACCTCGACTCCATGATAATCAAGGTGGAGGGCCCCATTACCAGTCCAATGATATAATGATTAGTGAAATATGCAAATTGGGTTAGGGCGCAATGCCGCCCCTATGTATATAGATAATGTGAATACCGTATCCGGCCGATCTTTATCTCTTCCGGAATAATCATCGGCGTGACTGAGCTTGTCTACATTGGGCTACAGTGTTATACAATGTACCAGTTAGTTGGCTATATTTTTCATTTCGATAGGTCTAGATCAGTGATAAGCCCCATTGCTACTGTTTTCATCTTGAAATTTTATTCATTTCTGATAAAATATTTGGAACTGAGAAGACACCCACATCATATTCTATGTCCCAATGACAAGGGTTGTCCAACTACTGTCTTAATTTTTGGTTCACTCTGTCATAGCACAGAGATAAGAAGGAGATAAATATGACTATGATAGAATTTGGAACCAGTGGAAGCCCAGGATATAGGTCCGGCATCACGTTAGACGCCAATCTCTAGTTTGAGGAAGACCGGAGAAAAGCTCCCCACTGTGTCACCACTGTCCTCCATACGCACGAAAGAATTATTTTAAGCACATCAGCTTTTTCTATGATAACTATAAAGAACATGGGAATAAAGTTCATTCCTTGAAGCATTCACCACCGTTGAAGTAGCTTTTAAGTAGCTAATTGCATGCTACTGCGGTCATTTATACTCAAGTAGCAATATTCCACCTTCATGTGCAGTGGCTTTTACTACTTATGACTTACATCAATTAATTCACTCTCTTTTTCAGTATCTAAAATGCAATTGATTTTCCCTTTTCACAAGTCATTACACTTTTTGGTAAACATGATTAGGGATCCGGTGACCAATGAAGTCGGTTGTTACTGGACGCAGTAAGCGAAACACGGGAGGATCATGAGCTTCAAAAATCTGTAATTTGTGCATGCCGGAAGAGATTTATCAAAACGGAGGCGGATTCCTTTAGATGCTTAACTCCTCATGGTACATAAACATTAGGAAATATAGGTATAATTTGTCTTTCCTGAATTTTAACGAATTCTATCATCATCCGCCTGACCACGGTTCTCAATTTGCTAAAAGACAGGCAAGTAATCCTTCACAGCAATACATCACTCTCTTCCCACTTAGGAACATTTATCCTACTTGCTTCACTAGCCAAACTCACCTTTTGCAATGCATTTCCTATTGCTACCCGGTTGCCAGGAGCAACCAAGCAATGAGTGTAACGGCACATATAAATGTTTTTACAATGAGCTTGAAGATCGACTGGCCATTGGCTCCCTTTAACTCATTTTTTCAAATCATTTTTTTGTCATAAAAAGTAAAATAAAAAGCAACCATTACAACTTGATTTAACACCAATTGGAAATAAAAGAAATTCGGATAAAAATAAGTTGATCAATCAATCATGTGTTACTTTTTTTTAGCTAATCCGCTCTACAATTGTCAAACAGAATAGAAAGCTGCATTCCCATATCTTGCAGCTTGGTACAGCTAAATCGAAAACGGTTGGTGCAGCTTTCGACAGTTATGCCTAACTTACCCAGCATTTTCCCTCATTATTTCATCCCTCTAGCCTGCTGCCCGCCAACAATGCTGGGTATGTTGGGCAAAATATTGAAAAGCTGCACCAACCTTTTTCAAATTAGCTGTACCTCCACCCTCCCTATCCATGCTTCAATCTTTCCACCGACCTTATACTCCTCCTATAATGCTACATACAGCCATGTGCCTAGCCTATGATTTTTTTTTCCTGTCCCTAGTAGGGCAAGATCATAATACAGCAATAAATACATAACTCCTGCGGCACTCTCACCACTTTTTCTATTGTATTTTTAGCATACCTTTCACGGCTTTGTTGAGACATTTTACCACCACTATTTCTGATCTTCCTCATTTAGTCTCGAGCGAAAGGATGAGGATGAAAAGACTGGAAAAGCACTTTACCAATACTTAACCCATTAAATACAACCCAAAGGGGCAACCTTTTCCCCGTGAAACTTCTCCCATGGATTGTATCCACTTTGTTGTCTAAATTTGTCTGTTGTACGTTATGCCAAACCATTCTCTGGGAAAGTCATACCATAGCTTATATCTCTTAAAGGGCTTAAAACTCTCTTTTAGTTGATTATGTAGACCCACCGTATTATAATTACTTGGAGCATCCAACACCGTCCAGTTAAACCCTTTCAATCAGCTAACTTTAATTCATTTTTGCCAAGAAACAAAGCTGGACTGAATTGAAGTTAGCTAAGTAAGGGTCTTCAGTTTGATGGTTATGAATGCTCTTATCTCTCATGCTCTTAGTTAGTTGGAAATGTGGTTATGAAATAAATGACTACTGGTGCAGAAGCCCGGCCGACCTTGACGAATTTGGCCAACTTGCAGAACTTATTTTTTCTATTTTTTTTCGCTAAATAATGCCTGAATTTTATTTGTTCGTAATGTAATTCAATCTGCTATTGGGCCATCTTGCACCATCTAAGTAACTACATATAAAATCGTATTGTAAAGAACTTCTTCACGCTTCATTTCCAACTGACTCAATCATCCTTTTTGAAGTTAAAAAATTATTTTAAGGGTGAACCTACAATTTTTTTACTATTCAAAGATTTCGAACATGCTGTTATTTTCTTTGAAGGATTTGATGAATAGTTCATGGATAGGCTGGATCAAATTTTTTCATTGTTCTTTATGGGTTTTAATTGCGGGGATGACTGTTCCTTATACATCTTTGGTTGCACGACTATTTCGAACATTGTTGTTATTTATCATAGTCCCTCTCTCCATTGATTTTACAGTTGACAGAAAGTATAAATTTTCCAATCCTCAGTGGGAAATGATTATACCTATTATGGGATGGACGTTTCTGTCGCAGACTCTAGAATTTTGTTTAGTAGCCCAACTTGAAGAGAATCCAAAGTGGGTACGGCCAAGCACAAAAGAGATGGATCGTATCAATCAAGTCAAATCCGACAAAGCTGTCAATAGAGAGGCTCTCACTCCAAAAGAGTGGGTTGTTCAACCAATACCCCCTTTCTTTTCCTTTAATCGGGTGCTATATGTTCTAGACCTGATGTTCTTACGGCGGCCAGGCACCTCTGTTTTTCTGCCATGGCAAATGAGAAGTTTTGATTGGGCAATCAAAGATTTACAAGGCGAAAATAAGACTCGGACAAAGTATGGACAGTCAAATCATTCAATTAGGACTGCCATTCTTCATACGATAGCTGTCTCTTCAGTGCTTTTCATGTCAAAAAGATTCATCATTACTGTTCAAGAACATAGTTTTGGAGATATGAATTTGCTAACGCAGTATATAACCACATTAGGATGGGGCTTGAGCATGTGTTCGACATTATCGTTGCCAGAAGTTGTCTGTTTTCCAATGTTCCTCAAGTATCGTATTTTCCCTCCAACTGCGTTGGTACCTCTCTTCAATCATCCTTACCTATGTGAAGGAGTCGCCGATTTTTGGTCAAACAGATGGCATAGACTTGCGCGTCGCCAATTCATACGGTTGGGCTCCTTGTTCCCAGGCAGCTCAAGCAAAACAGGGATCGTATTTTGGGCATATGTAGTTAGGTGCGCAGAACAAGTATCTTCTAAAATTCTAGATTTTTTACAATATTGACCTGAAAATATTCTGTGATGTTCCATTCGCTATTATAGTGGTATCATGCATTCATTTTTTATGGCAAGGACGCAACCAATACCTAGCTTGTCTTCACCGTTATCATTTTTTCGGATATTTTATGAGAAATGGACGTTTTTGTTCTATATATCTCAAGGCTTTGCACTTTTAATAGAAATGCTAATTGTTCCTCGCAAGATGAGGAGATATTGGGCCTGGGTCACTCTTCTCACCTCCGCAAGATTATATTTCTCCTCATTTCTTAAGCAGTTTAAACGATAGATATTTGGTACTATTGTGGCTCTGATTAAAATATGTTCTTGGAGGTTTAAAGTGTTTTTCAATTGGAACATCCGCACCCCATTAAGAAAATTTAAAGCTAGCCCTATCTGTTTGTGCTATTTGTAACGTGTGCTACTGTGACATAGAAATTCTTATTGTTTTTATTGGTAGTCCGTTTGTTTATTACTCACATTAAAAACTATGTGAGATCTGTATAGTTGTGTAAATTTATATTATAATGGGAAAGCGAATTTTTTTTGAAGGAATGAATGAATTATTCAGCCAAGAAACCTTGGAAATGTACAAGGAGAGAAAATAAAAGTGAAATAATGAGTTTTCTGAAGTAAAGAGGGATTGACAGTCAATATTGACATTTAAACCAGACAATTATAGGCGAAATAACTATTAGACTACATTTTATTACTTTCTAGCATTCTCGAAATTTGAAAAGATGTAAAACATCTCTAATTACTATGGCCATTGAAAAAAACTTTATTTACCTGTTTTATATATTTCATGATAATGAAAGGTTGAGGGAAAAAGGAGCGATGAGTAAAATTGACAATCCAGAACTTATAAGAATAGATATTAGAGATTGACAGTCAAATGGGGACTATTGGAAAACTTAGGACTGAAACTGGGAAGAGATATGTAAGTAAGGGTGAAAGACAAAGAGGAGGAGGGTAACTGTCAGCCAGCCAATACTTGAAAAGCTGAAAATAGTTACTCAAAAGTATTCTGTAAATAAAATTTAACAATTTATTAATGATATGAAATTATTGAATATATTCTGTTCAGTAACTTATTGTGAAGTTACCATTTCCTTGATATTAATTTAAAATTTATTTATTTATTTCATTAATGCTCATTTATTTTTCATTTCTCACATTGAAATTCAATTGATTTTAAATAAGTATTGGAATTTCTGCGAGTTATGACACATGTTATAGATCTGAGCCCTTCACATTTACCAGAGCCCCAGACTCTGATTGAAGTCAGCTAGTAAAGTGTCAAGGAGAAAAGGTGAGGTTTTTTGGTAGTGTGTTAGGACTCTAAGAAAATTATTAGGTGGTGTCAGTTCTGGAAGATTTGCACTTAAAAATCTGCACTTATCTAAGTGCAGATGTCTGAAACACAACAGCACCAACACTGGTGTATTTCAAATCTGAAATAAGTCACTTATTTCACTCAAATCTGTGCTTTCTCAACTAAAATTTCTGGTTTCAAAATGAAGGCCCATTTCAATGATTTTTCAGCATCATCCTATTCATATGCAACACTCTAGATTATAACACTTTTTAACACAAAAACTTGTGCAAAATATACATTCTTATATCATATAAGAGTCATTCCTTCCTCATACTCAAATTGTGATAAATTACATCAATAAATAAAACCCATATCTCTTAATCTCCTCTTTTATTCTTATTCTGATTGTATTTCAACTTTTTGGGGATCACCTTCAGAAGAAAGGAAAGATTCCATGTTCATTAATCATTTGGAAAATTCAAGAGTCTGCATTTAACATTCTATTGGAATCTTTAAAGTCCATTTTTTTAGTCTATAGGAAATAAGAAGCCCTCTTAGGAAAAAAGCTAAAATGAAAGCAGTGGTCAACCATATTCTGTGCTGTGCTATACTTCATAACCTTCTAGCTTTTAGGATCTGGGTTAAGAGGTGAGGAGGAGGAGCGCCTTATGCACTATGTATTGTAACAGGCAGAAGGGAGGGATATTGCATAAGGGGGTTTTATGGGGCAAGTGCTGTGGGGCATTCCTCATCAGACTACTTATTTAGTAATCCAGTTACTTCTTAGTCTCTTATAGTAGTAACCCTCACTTTTGGAAGCCTCAAAATAGTCAGTCCCATCTTAGGATATTTTTAGAACTAGTAGTATTACAGCCTGTTAGGTCTTAACATTTTGTCTGAGCTACAACCTGTGCACTACAGAAGAATCATGAACCCTTCAGGTCAACCCAATACAGCACTCCTTGCTGCAATGCAAGAGAAAATGGCACACTTGCAGGAACAGAATTCCCGACTCATGGAATATCTAGTAGAGAAAAAGCCTTCATATTGTGGCACCACAGAAGCAGAGTTGGATGCTGCTGAAGCCAAAACACATGAATTGCCTGCAACACCAGTGCCATTTGTCAAAGGCCTAGAGATTGAATTCCCAGAAATCTTTGATGGAAAACAAGACCCCTGGGAAAAAAAGTATGAATCACAGGTACCCTCTATGTCCTTTGTGATGATAATCAGCTCCCAGATGAGCAATAAAAATTTGGCTTTGTAATATGATACCTCACAGATGAGGTGGCATGCTGGGAAAGGCCATATACTAATGAGCTCCTTGAAAATTCCCAGTCAGAACTAACTTTCCTTCAGTTAATAGTGGTGTTTGAACTATCATTTTCTTATCCAAATTTAGCCACAAACTTGGAGCATGCACTAAATCAGCTATGTCAGAAACACTTGGCTTCTGAGTATGTGTTGGAGTTCTGCAGCCATGCTAGCTATGTTACAACATGGGGAGGAGCACTCATTTTTAACTTCAGAAACAGAATTTCTCCAAAAATCAGGAATCACTTAATCAGTAACCTGAATCCAGACTATCTACAAGTGATCATGGAACTGGCCATAGAAATTTATAATTGGTTCAAACATCAGCAAATGGATGGTGGGAGTGGTGCTTGTCACTGGTGTAACTTTTTGCCATCAAGTGGGTTCAGTACTTGGGACTCAAATGCCATGGATATCACTGCATTAAAGACACAGGGTTCTGGTTGGAAGAGGAGGCTTTAAGATGAAGAATACTAAAGGCACATGAGCAAGGATTTGCGTCTAAGGTGTGGAAGTGGTGGCTACTTGGCAAGGGAATGTAGAGGGAAAATCAGGGTAAGTGAAGTGAAGGATAGCACAGGAAAGACACAGGTAAAAGACAGAGATCAGTAGTAAAGGTTGTGCCCTCCTTGAGTGGATTAGAGGGAAAGTATAATGTAGATTTAGTAGAAGAATTTTCAGCATGTAAGCCACTTGAAGAAAATGATAATTGTATTATACTGAACTTGCCTTAAATGACCTTTGAAACCACAACAAATGTACAAGCCCTGCTGGACTGTGTGGTCACAATCTGTTCTAGTTCCAACAAGTTTTTACTGAGGAATAAAAATAAAAAATAAAAAATGGACAACCCCAGGAGTCTAATTTTGTTTGACAGACCACCAGGGGGGGAGGAGAAGAAGTATGAGAGAAGGTTCTTTGAAAATTCTGGTGTGATGGAAGGAAGTCCCAATGCAAGGCACATGCAACAAAACTGAAAGGCCAGTATGAAATGTTACTGGGTATGACATGACTGTACCAATATAACCCACACACTGACTGGAGGGAAAAGAAGGCTCAAATGGGAAGGGAAGGGGACACTGGCACTAAGGTATTGGCCCCTGGCCCCTCCAGAAAAGTCTAATGATTTTCTGTTATCATCAGTTGACTTGCCACCAGAACTTATGCTTTCTCATTATTTTAAGCAGCACATTGAGTATGGGGCACCAAAGAGGAGCACCAGAAAGGACCAGGGAGAGGAAGAAGTGCACCAAAAAGAGGAGAAAGTGCAACAAAGAAAAGGAAGGGAAAGAGATGAAAGGGGGGATGGCACAGATATAGTATTGGCTCTATGGCTCCTTCAGGGGTCAGGGGCCCCTCCCAGAAAGCCTTCTGGTGTTCTTCTATTATCAGTAGACTTTCCACAAGAGCTGACACTCTCTCTTGATGTTAAGTTCCATGAATTGGAGTGGATTTTGGATGAAGAGGAGTTGGAATGTGATGCAAAATCATGAAATATATTGGCCAAGATTTCAGCCAAGATCCAGTACTAAAAGCCAATAAAAAGGCTATTGGGAGTTCTTACTGCTATTTGAAGATAGAAGAATCAAGACCCTGCCACTGCAAAGATCATACAACTATGTCATTGACATAGTACCAGGTGCAACTACTCAATTTAGTCACATAATCCCATTTTTAACCTTGGAGTCAAGTTCACCAAAAAGTAATGATTGATAAAAACCTGAAGAATGGCTTCATCAGAGAATATAAATCTCCCTTTGGGGCCACTGTGATATTTGTAGAAAAAAAGATGGTTCATTGAAACCTTGCATGTATTCAAGAAGGTTCAATTCACTGACAGTCAAGAATATATATCCCCTTCCGCTGACTAGTGAGCTGATTGAAAGTCTTCAGGGTGAAGAGATATTCACATCCCTAGATCTTTGGGAAAGCTACCACAGCATACATTTTAAGGAAGGAGATGAACACAAACTGGAATTCTGCACTAAGTTTAGTAATTTCAAATGGTTGGTAATTCCTTTTGGTCCATGTAACACGCTTGCCACTTTCCAACACTTCACCAATAGTAACTTCAGAGATAAAATAGAGATAGATGTGGAAGTGTATCTATACAGCATCTTGGTTTACTTTAGATCAGTGAAGGAGAATCAAATACAAGTAAAGGAATGTTTTCAGCACTTGAGAGAGGCAAAACTATGGTTAAAACTGTAAAAATTTGTCTTCTCAGTAAGTAAAATTTCCTAACTGCATATGATCATTTCAAAAGATAGGGGGTGGATAAAGCAAGATAAAGTAGAATCAGTACCAGAGTGACCAACTCCAGCATCAGAAAAGGAGGTCAAGTAATTCTTAGGCTTTAAGAATGTTTACCACTTTTTTATCAAATACTATTGCCACATTTTCCACCAACTGCACAACCTCACAAGGAAGGAATCCAAGCTCACTTGGACAAGTAGCCAAAAAAATTCTTTTGACTACCTGAAAATGCAATTTATTACAGCCCCTATTCTTGTGATTCTGTACTTACTAAATCTATTTTTTCTGGAATGTGAATACTCAGATTTTGAACTAGGTGTGTAATTGTCCCAATGTAATGCTGAGAATGTCTTACACCCAGTAGCATATTTTCCATGCACAATTTTAGGATCCAAAATAAACTATGAAATACAGCATAAAGAGCTATTGGAATCAGTAAAATCTTTTCACACTTGGTGCTGTAGAAAGACTCTTACAGTTTCCTTGCTGCAAGCAAAATCTAAGGGAGTTGGATAAACCTAAGAAAACCCTGTCCCTTCAAGTAAAATAAGATTTCTCAATATTCAAAGCTAAAATTTAAACTTTATATTAAAAATACTTTTTTACCAGTTAAAATTTACACTTTTGAGATTTTATGAATCTATGTTTTTGAAAAATAAGATGAAATACAACAGAAGGTTGTACAAGTAAAAAGTTATTAAAATTATTGTATGCATATGTTTTTAAAAGGATTTTATTTTATGAAAATAATGTTTTAATTTAGTTTCTGAGATTGAGACCTTTCTAATGGTACCCTATAAGTATATTTTTATGAAGTTTTGTGTAAAATATTTGTTATAATTACTAAAATATTGAATTTATAAGGGTACTGTTATATATGTAATATTAAGCTATAATAGCTAAAATTATTTCTATGAGTTGTTAATTTTCTTTTATCTTTGTTTTTTATGCTCCTCATTCAATTATACAGTCAAATCTATTCATAAAGTAGTCACATGACCCCATTTCCCCTTCCAGAAGTGTCCCATAGCTTGTCCAGATCTCCACAGAGCTTGTTGAGACTTCCAGAATTAATTGAAATCTGAAAGCTACTATAAAAAAATATAGAAATTCAGGATGATAGCTAAACCATGGTTTAACAAATTTCTGCACTTTTTTTAGCCTGAAAAGCCCTATTCACTGAACTAAAAACTATCAAAGTTCAGTAAAATCTGTAAATCAAATATTCTCAAAATTACTAAATAAAATTTTTAAAAAGATAAGAGATATTGGAAAAAATTCATAAAAAATCCAGAACAGTGTTGAGAATCCATAATTTTTTTCCATACACTTTTGACCCCATAAAAATTTTTTTTGACAATAAATTAAAAGTTTTCATCTGAGCAATTTTTTAACCCCCTTTTACACTTTTTATAACAACTTTTCTTCATAATAAAATTTAAAAAAAGACTAATTAAGCTCATGTAATTACTAAATGAGAGTCTTAAAAAATTTTACATACCATATTAGTTCCATAATAATCTTTGGAATGCCATGGGTCCACTTTTTGGAAGGAGGACCACACCCTTTTCAAGTTATTATCTACACAGATCACAAAAACTTGGAAACCTTCCAGACCACAAAAATCTGAATCTCCAGAAGACATGTTGGGAAGAACTTCTAAGTAAAATAAACTTTGTTTTTCCCTTCTGACCAGGGAAGAAAAACGGAAAAACTGATGTGCTATCACAACACCCTGACCTGCACCCAGCACCAAACCAAGTACACACTGTTGGTGTAACTTTATTGAAAGGGGATCTTGAAGAGGGAGTAATCCTAGATGATATTGAATTTGAAAATGATGATCTAATTGAATGGATAAGGAGGAGGAAGGAAAATGATGAAGGAGTGCTGGAATTGGTGAAGGTGTTGTTATCTAAGGAGGTATTGGTAAGGAAAGGATTGGAAGAGTATCACCTGGAAGGGGAAGATATTTATTGGAATGGTAGGATAGTGGTTCCAAACAATGAAGAGCTCAAGAGGCTGGTGGTCAAATAAAGGCAAAATTCTTCAATGGCAGAACACCCAAGACCCCTAAGGAAAGTGGAGCTTATAAACTTCAACTTTTATTGGAAATCAATGAAGGAATATGTCCAGTGCTATGTAGCAGAATGTGACTCTTTCCAGAGGAAAATGGTCAGCACAACAGCCACACCACTAACCCATTAAGCATACCCAAGCAGCCATTGATGGAACTCTCTTATGATATTATAGTGGAGTTACCCAAGTCTCAAGGAATGAATGCTATTCTCACAGTAGTTGACTGCTGCACCAAGATGTGGAACTTGTACTTACCACTACAAGGTTAAATAAGAGGGTATTTCAGAATTAATGGTGAAAAATTTCTAGAAGCTACATGGAATACCTGAAATTATAGTGTCAGAAAGGGGAAGTAATTATAATTCTAAGTTGTTGAAGTTAATGTATGAGCAAATAATCATTAAGCCCATTTTATCAAAAGGATGCAATATGAAGACTGATGGGAAATCTGAGATAATGAATAAGGAAATTGAACAATATTTTCACCACTTTTCAATTACCATCAGGATTATTGGGTGCAGCTGCTACCACTGGCTGAATTCTCATACAATAACCAGATACATTATGCAACAGGCATGTCACCATTCTATGCCAACTATGGATACCACGCAAAATTCTAAATTGGTACCCCATAAACACTGCAAGTTCCAGAATCTGAAGTAAAGATTCAGAAAATACTGAGTATAGGCCAAGAGCTAGAATAAATGCTCAAATCATATCCACAGTCAAAGAAATTTAACCATGATCAAGGTTAAACCCAGAATCAGGTGCTGAAGGTAGGTTATCAGGTTTTTCCAAGCTCAAAATTTCTTTCTACATTATTCCTGAGTGCCATGCTAGATCACAGGAAGGTTTCCCATTCAAAATTAAGTGCAAGATATCTGACTCAGCATATAAATTGGAACTATCAATTTTAATGAGGCAAGTGAATCCAGTGTTCAATATTTCATTACTTGAAAGATGCTAAGAGTATAAAATACCAGGATTCCCAAAAGAGCCACCATTTCAAGTCTATGTAGAAAAAAAAGAAGAATTCAAAGTGGAAAAGATTATTTATAAGTGGATGTATAGAGGAAAGGGTCAATATTTGGTGCATTGGAAAGGTTATGGAGTAGGAGATAGATCTTGGGAACAATTGGAGAATTTAGGTAATGCTAAGGGAAGGGTAAAGGAGTTTGAGAAAAAGCACAGGGGGAAGGAGGGGTAAAGGATGTGGTAATGTAAAGATCTGGGTTTAGAGGTGAGGAGGAGTGCCTTAGGAACTATGAATTTTGAGAGGAAGAAGCGAGGGATATTGCAAAAAGGGGTCTAATGGGGCAAGCACTGTAGGTTATTCCTTATTGGAAAGCTTATTTAGTAATCCAGTTACTTCTTAGTCTCCTATATCCCTAAACCTCCCTGTTGGCATCCCTAGAATATTCAGTCCTGTTCTAGCTAGTTTTATCACTAGTAGTAATATTCTCTCTTAGGTCTTGACACTAGCTGACCTCAAAGATCAATGGTTAGAGTTGTATGAAGATGAGGAAGTTTACCAAAACCTCACTATATCCAACACTTCTGTTTCTCAAACTGCAAGAATAAGACCAAAAATTATTCTAATCACACAAGCACATTTTTTAAATTAGTTTTAATTTAATTTTAAAAATGTGCTATTTAATGATTTTACTTGGTCATATTTTTTTTAACAACAATGTAATCAAACACCATTAAAATATGGTACAATGTTTAATTCATAATTTTAATTTAAAATATAAACATTTAAGTTCATTAATTTTTTTATGTGTGATGTAAAATTCACATTTCTTTTAATTTCATGAGCATAAAATAACATAATTTTGATTTTTTCTGAATTTATTTCTTAAATTCCCAAGCCAAAACAATGACAATCCCCCCCACTAAATTTTATTCTAGTGTAAGTTCTAGATTTTTAATTTTACATTTCAATTTATAAATTGATGGTAAAAAATTCATTCTAACCAAAAATATTTTTATAGTAATTAGACTTCAAGAAAATAAATGTGAATAACACAAATATATTCAAGAAAACATGCAAAAAAGTAATATAGACACAAAACCACAGCAGAACAAGTTAATTTTCTAGAACTTGAAGTAATTGAAATGGTTAAATGACTTGTATATTTTAAAATATGAGTTTGAAAGAGAAAAAAGGCAACCTCTCCTAAAACCCATACTTTGAATGTCTATCAAAAGTTTAAGAAGTAATAAAAAATTGTTTCTCTTACCTGATTTATTAAGGGTTTCAGTTCTGGAAATCTGCACTTAACTTAAGCGGTGATTTTCCTTGAAATATGCACTTAACTTAAGTGCTTATTTTCCTTGAAATATTCACTTAAGTTAAGTGCAGATTATCAGCAAAAAGTCACTTATTTCAAAAATTAGTGTCAGTTCTGACCTCAAATCATCTCTTTTTTCACAACCACATGTTGGTCACAAAACCCCTTCCTTTCTCACCTCATCCCTGCGACATCCCACACACAGATCACACTCTCTACACAAATATCCATGGCACACATCCCTCACTGAAATTTGCAACATTTTATTGTCACATTTTTAAATTTTTAAATTTTTTTTTTTCAACACTTCAGACTCATTTTTTTTCTCATAACAGTAAGGTTATTCCCTTTCATTTCTTGATTCATCACCTTTTTACAGCTAAAGGTTTTATCCTTCCCTGCATCTTGTGGTTGCTGAGATATTGACCTTAAAATTTGAGCCTTCTTTTTTCACTATTCATATTGCATTCTTTATGAATTTCACTTTCTCCATATTCAATTTCCCCCAATGTACAACTTCACTGTTTCTTTCTATATTTTTTTCTAAATTTTCATCAAAGTTTTATATCCTTTTTTTCATGCCTGTATGATATAACTTTCTTTATATCAACAATTCACACTCTAATCTATGTAGGAAACTTATCTGGATGATTATGCACTTATTTAACCCCTCTTGTTGAAAATTTTACTATCACTTTTCAAATATCTGTGCAAGTTTGAAAAAAACACTCAGAATTAGAATTAGGTTTATTCAAATCTCATACCCTTTCAACTGAAGAATCTCTTGAATCCCACCTTTATTTCCCACAAACCATTTTGAATTTGGTTCAGTGATTGCTGAGATATTAAAAATTAAAGTTGAGACTTTTGTTACACAATTTTACCCTTTTTTCCTTGATATTCCATAATTAGAAAATAAGTTTTCTAAAATGCTTTTCTGATTATTATTTAGATTTGTAGATTTCATTCAAGTGCCTGAAAATAATACTTGGATTATTATTTGACACTTCTTCACTGATTTTCTGTAAAACACTTGAATAAATATTTTGTCAAATTTTATCAACTAGATCTCAATTTATATCCTGAAGTGAGACTCCAATATATATAGGACACTTCCATGGATAATGATTGACTTATTGAACCCCTTCTGTTGTCATTTTCACTATCACTTCTCAAATTTTTATGTAATTCTGAAAAAAAAAATTGAATAAGGGTTAGTTTATTCAAATCTCATGTCCTTTTAACAGAAGATTATCCTGAAGCATACCTTTTATTTCTAAAAAAAAGTTTTGAATATGGTTCAGTGATTGCTGAGATATTGACCTTTGAATTTGGGCCTTTTTTTTGAACAATTTCTGTTTTTTTACTTTGATATTACATAATTATAAAATAAGGCTTCTAAAATTCTTATATCATGATAATTTGCATATTTGTAAAATTCATTTGTCATTTACAAATAAAACTTCAATTCAACTGGTTTCATTTTCACACTTGTGGACTTTTCCAATTTATTTTAAAACACTTTTGGCTTGAATTTTTTGGGTTTATCATTTTGGGATAATATTTAAATAAGTGAGTGTTCTATTTTGATAAATTTTTTATCAATTTTATCAATTTTTTCTGTAAATTATAGAATTATGTTGACTCAAATCAATAAAAATGAATACAGCTCTTTATCATTCTAGGGATAATCATCAAACAATACAAGCTCCCCCAGTTTTAAAATAATGTAAAGACTTCACTCATCCTGGATATTTTTTCAAATCAATTAAGACTTAATAGATAGGCTGATAAGAAAAGAAGATTTAATTACTTCTAACATTTTAGGTAGATATTTGAAGTATGTGGTCAAAGAAAGGTTTTCAATTTTTACTTTTAATGTCATAATTTAGCATGTACAAGTCATTTATTCACTTCACTTACCTGAGGTTATATACTGACAAGCTGTTCTTCTGTGGTACTATGTCTACATTAGGTTTGACATGTTTTCTTGAATTTATTTGCAATTCACATATATTTTCTTGAAGTATAATTACTTTATCTTTGTGCCTTTCTCTGAATGACTTGTTAATTGTTAATTTATGGCTTAAAATTAAAACTTGGCAATCTGGACCCCCTACTAAAATAAAGTTCAGGGGGAGTTATTGTTATTTTTTTGACTTGAGAGTTTATTAAAAAAGTTATAAAAGAAGTAAATAATTGTATTTTTGACATATAAAATTGAAAGGAATATATATTGTGAATTAGAAATATAAGAATTTATGCACTTATATGGATGCATTTTACATCATAATCATGATTTAAACAATGTAATTGATTCTCATAGTATTTAATTACCTTTTGTTAAGAAAAGACATTGTCAGCCAGGCTATTCCAGGAGCCCAGTAAATGATATGTTAACTTATAGGACCTGAAAGAGGGTGTAAGAATTGTATTTAATGTATATAAATTAATATTTTATTGCATAATAAAATTATATAAGTATCTTATTACATATAAGTGTTATATTAATTTTATTGTTTATATAAATTTTTTATATACATTTAAATTAAAACATAATATATTTTATATTCTACAAATAATGGCGCATTTTTATGAATTTAATAATTATAAATTTATATTTAATTAATTAAAAACATATATTATAATTATAAGTGTAAAATTGACTTATAATATAATTAAATTAATTATTTATATTTATATATTAAATATCATTTTTTATAGTATTAAACAATAAATAATGACGCTTCTTTTGACCCGTAATTGTGTCAGGAAAAACTAATTAATACTAAATTGAAATTAATTACATATTTTGTTGCATCAAAATATTTTTTTTGTTTCACTTAAAATCCTTAAATTAGACTGTACCATCTGTTTTGAATTATTTTTCTCATAGTTCCTATGTTCCAGGCTTGTTTAGTTATTCACTATTTTTACTTACTGATTTGGGAATTAATTGTGGGAAAATTGTATTCTTAATTGGGGTTTTTAATTATTTGTTTCATATTTTTCTCTACATTGTTATGTTTCACTTATTCTTTTAGATTCTTGTTTCATTCTATTATATTTCTTGTATTTACAAATATAGTAGCGCTTCAGAGGGCCCATTGCCTATAAAAAGGCCTTGGTTAATCCCCTGTAGCCTCATCACTTACTATACACTCAAAAAATTTCATATACTTTTATATTACGTTTATATTCTTTTTATTAGTAATAAAATTCTAATTAAAACTCTATATAACAAATTAAAGGTTGCTTTAAGTCTGATAGAAATCTCAGTGTCTGCCGCGCATAGCCCTTACTTGAAATAATATTATTATTAATAAAAGCTGATTTTGTGTCACCTCTCAACTAAATTGTCGTTGTCTCACTTTAAATAAATTATTTCTTTATTTCTTTTATTTTTTTACATACCTTTAGTGCCTATTTCCCCTTCTTATTCTTTTTTGTCTCCCTTTTCTTCCCCTCTTCTAGATGACTGACCGACAGACATGACCAAGTAATTAAATATTTTTTTGCATAGAAAATATCTGGTAAACAAAAGCCTTGGTACTCTTTAAAACACAAAAAAATGCTAACTATTTTTTCCATCAAAGTAATTGTTTCCACCTTGATCAGGATTCTGACTCAATGGAAAAGCTATACCATCAACAAAACCAATACATCCTGTGTAACCCTCTTCTTGAATAACTGAGATTATTCAATTTGATCTTCTTTGGTCAGCCAAGGAAGAATTTGAGATCATAAGAAAATAATTGCATTGTTGAATTGTTTAGTATAGCTACTGATTGGGCCATAACCTAAAAAGAAAATATTCTCCTAATGTTTCAAAAAAGCTCCATTACCATTGTAGACCAAATGACATAGCAAGACAGCTAATTTAATTACAGGTTCATGTTGTTGTTTTTGAGAATTGTTGTGAAAAATGAGGGTTATACTGTATAAGATTGACCAATTTATGGAAACATTCATTAAAATTCTAGAATAGCTGTCTAAAACTGGGATCAGATATTTTGAGGAGTATTTGGATGGTATACTTAAGGATATGAATTACTTGAGGCTTTCTTGGAAGAAGGTAATTTTTCTGGAAATTTTTGATATGAAAACAAAGTCTTCTTCAAGATCAGAATCAGAATTTAAGAGGAGATTAAGAGACATGAAAGTGTTTGCTAGATTTAGTTTATCACAACTTGAGAGTGAGGAAGGCATGAATCCTATATTTTAAAAAAATGTAAATGTTTTAAAATGTTTTGGGTTATGAAGTTTTATGCTGCAGAGTGCTGCACACAAATGTGATGATTCTGAAAAATCAGTTAAATGGGACTGTATGGTGAGATCAGCACTTTTGGTTCTAAAAGTGAGTATTGGAGTGAAATAAGTGACTTATTT
Source organism: Hemileia vastatrix (assembly GCA_030280995.1). NCBI lineage: Eukaryota > Fungi > Basidiomycota > Pucciniomycetes > Pucciniales > Zaghouaniaceae > Hemileia > Hemileia vastatrix. The sequence continues at coordinate 23,349,822 of JASXTE010000005.1, read as the reverse complement.
CACTTTTTAAATACAACAGTCTTGGGGCTAGTGTGTTTTTTAAATCTGAACTAAGATAAGTGTGGATATGTAAGTACAGATTAGCAAGAACTGACACCCTCTATTAAGGACTTGGTGATTAAACTGGGTGACTAGTAAAAGGGATGATATAACAAAATTTGAATCATAAATATCCATTTTAATAATTTTGAGTAAAAATGATTATATAATATACAGAAAAAAATAAATAAATTGGTAAATAAACATATAACAATAAGGGATCTCAAACCTTACCGAAAACCCCTAGTTTTTTTAATTTGAAAAATTTCACACAAACACACTATGAAACATGGCTGATATGGTACTTGGGGTCTCAAAAATGGGGTCAAAAATGTTGTACTTTTGTACAAGTTTCCCAACCACAACTCAGCCCACCAATACCCAAATCCTCTCAATAAACTTATTATTTCCTTCCATCCATCCTAACCCATATACTTCACCCAACATCTCTTCTCTCCTTGTTATTTTCTAAATCATATTTTTCTCCTTCACACCACAGTAAGTCTATTACTTTTTATTCCATTTTTTATCAAATTTTCCTTCTCAAATTTCTATCCTCACAACTTCTTATTTTTATCTAAGGCATAATAAATATAATCAAGGTACAAAACTTTCTGAATTTCATACAAATAATCAAGAATTTCCTTTAGATCCTTTTCTTGACTCTCTGAATTTGAAGAACCAACTGCGTATTCTATCATTGAGCTTCATGAGCCCATGGTAGTAAGCTTAAACAACTTTTGTTATTATTTTTTCTTTTTATTTATTTTTAATTCCCCATATGTTAACCATAACAGAGGCTCATAAAATTAAGAAATTTTCAAGGAAGTAACTGACAATAAAAGGTTAGAAGATAAAGAATCAACCCATCCTAAAAAGTTACTTATACAAAGGGCTTCTGCTAGTTTGTGGCTTCATTAGCAATCAAAGGATGAATTTTTTTTGTAAATTGAGATAGATTGTTTAGATTTATAGAGGGATAAGGTTAGGATTCAAAGCAAGGATTATAAATATTTATAATTTAAAATTTTTGAAAAACTTTTTTCTAACTAAACTACTGATATCTAATAACTTAGATCTTACTTTCTCAATCATACTTTCAATCTTCTCATCAATTATGCTCATGAATTTGTTTTTTCTCTTTGATTTATCAATTTCTTACATTTGCTCTTAAATAATATCTTCATTGTCAGATTCTTTTCTTGGTGCAGATCAGCAAAGTTTTTCTGTCAAAAAAATTTATATCAAAAAAATCTTTTTGAAAATACCCTTCCTTTCTATTTACCAAAGCAGGGGGTGGGGATAGCCATTTTTTCTAATTAAAAAAGTTTTTTTAAAAAAAATAAATTGAAAATACCCTCCACTTTTTTATATTGAAGTAGGGGCATAAATTTCTAAAATATCAGTTCATTCCAAAAATTAACATGTAAAAAGGTCATATAAGATAATTAACAAACCTAATTGAATGAAAATTCAAGTAAAAATTGGAGTGGAAATTTTCTGTGACCAAACTCAATGAAATAAAACATAAATGTATACATAAGTCTCATGAGGTAAACAAATTTCCCCATGATTTCCATCATAAAATACATTTCTTGATTGCTCATTAATTTAAGTAAGTAGACTATCATATGTGACCTTACAAATTTGAATTCATGGAATAAAAATAAAACTTGACAACCTATGTTTCACTGCATCCTTTTTTTGTATGCCTAATGTTTTATTTTTTATGTCACCTTTGTTTCTTACCTTATCTTTCCAGTTGACCAACTCTAGATTTTCAGTCATTTTTATCTAAAAAAATGAAAATAAAATGAATCTAAATGAAAAAATAATAAAATTGGATAAAACTTAGCTGAAATAGTTTGAGAAGCCCCCAAAAATTTTAAAAAAAGTTCCAGAAAGGTTTCAAAAATCTCCAAAAAGAAGCATCCAGAAGTCTCCAAAAAAGTGCCAAAAAAAGCACCTAAAAAGCACTATAGAATTTTTCTAATCATTTCCAAATTTTTTCTGATTTTTACCATATGATTTTAAATGGTTTAAGTGAAAAAAGGAAACAAAAAATCCAAAAAAAAACTCCTAAAAATCACTTGTAAACTCTTGGAAATCATGTCCAAGTTTTTTTAGCAGAAAAAAAAATCCAAAATACCTAAAAACACCTTAACATAACTGGAAAAATCTTGGAAAACAATTAAAATAGTTTCAAAATGATTCTGAAGCAATTTAGTAAAAAAATTTCAAAAAAAAGATAAAAAATCTAAAAATGATCAAAAAGCACCAATAGGTCAATATATCAAGAATTAAAAAGATGAATAAGCAAGAAAAATTTAAAAAATAACAGATAAATCAGTTATTAAAACAAAAAAGTTCGTAAAAAAACAAAAAAAGAGACAAGAAAAATGTGTTTCAATCAAAAATTTAATTACAAAAAATGAGAAAGTGAATTACCTTGAGAGCTGTAAAGTGAGAAGTATCAGAACCAACAATGAGTGATGGAAGTGAGAGATGAAGAGAAGATGGGTTATCTTAGTGAGACTAAATCTTAGAAATTTTATGATATTTTAAGTCTGGGCGCTGAAGCAAAACAATTGAAACTGGGAAACTGGGAAATTTCATTGCACAAAATTTTAAATTATTAAGATAGGCCTTATAAATTAGAAAGGGTGATTGGTAGTATTTTAGCATCCATAGCACTGGTTTAAGATGATGAAGTAATTATAAATTTTAATAGTGGGGAAGTTCAGAATTGGAGCTGCTATCAGAATTAACCATTAGATCAAGATCAAGAGCTATAGCAGTGATCTCAAGTTGATGGTGGACTTAAAGTGGCATTTTATGTTAGTGAAAAGTGATGAAGATTAAGTATAATTTTATGGTTAGGGTATTGATTAAGTGCTAGTAAGTCACAAAACTCACTTATATGAATAGGACCATAAGGAATATGTTAAAATAAAACTAGGTGTTGGAGTTTTTGCAGCTATTTCTAACTAATCATGATGAAGAGAGAAAGTTTTTTGATGACTTTTTTGACCCAAAAGAAGATTTTTTGAGAAAAAGTATGCTTTCCAAATAGACCTTTCCAGGTTAGGTGCATTTCAATTTTATGGCAGGTTTGGTACCTTTATTTTGGCTAGTTTATGTGGTGTATTTGGTAAGTTTTAAGACCCCCTAATAGAATATCAAGTTATTTTAAGATATTTTAAAAATGATAACACAAAAACTTCAAAACTTCCGTAATACTCCATGCCAAAATGTTTCTAAAAGCAAATCAAAATAAATATTTCCTTTTCAAAGCTTTATCTAGATAAGAGTCTTAAATGGATTGGATTGTGTATTCATGATAGAAAGCAAGAACTAGCTGGAAAAAAATTGAAAAAAGATTGAATCAAGTGTTGTAGGGAAAATCAGTGAAGAAGTGGCAAATAATTTCACAAAAATAGAATTCAGTTAATTTAATGAACACTTAAATCCTATATTACGGGGTGTCAGTTCTGGCAAATCCGCACTTAACTTAAGTGTGGATTTCAAACCAAATCAGCACTTAAATTTTGCAAAAAAGTCACTTATTTAAAAAATGGGTGTCAGTTATGACCTCAAATCAGGACTTTTTTCCCATTTTTTTCACAACCACATGTTGGCCACAAAACATCCCTGTCACATGTGACACACTGACATTCCTCGCTACCTACCCATCAATTCTTGGCACACACCCCTTCCTGACATTTTCAACATTTTGACCAGGCATGTTTACATTCTTTTTTACCTATTTCTTCTACCTCTTAATCTTTTTTCTTGTTATGTGCAAGTTTCATAATGCCTCCCAGACATTCCAAATCTCAAAAAGGTAACTCAAAAATCTGCTTTGTCACAAAATTATCCTTGTAAAGCAAGCCCTACACCTGAAAAATCAAATTCAGGTTCAGGTCAGCTTAAAAAAGATGATTATCTCATCATAATCAACTTCCTTAAAATAAAATCAAATTTTGAAGCATGTTTTGGATGTGAAAAGTCCACTCATATTGGACGTCCACCTTCTTCAAAGGTTAATGGCTACTTATTGATGGCCAATGAAGTAAGGAAGAAAACAAGGGGGAGAATCGATATCAATCCTAAACAAATGAAGGAGAGATTTAAGAGTTACCAATCAAAATATAAAAAGGCTCATCATGCTGCAAATGAAACTGGCTTTGGTATTGACAATGATGATTTGGAGATTGGAATTACTACTGTTTCCGAAAAGCTCAATGTCATGTGTCCTTTCTATGAGGAAATGGATAATCTTTTTGGCTCCCAAGTTGATGTAAACCCTTGGTTTCTACACAATACTACTAAGGATATACCCTCTGGATCTCAACCATCAATTAATCCTCCTGAAATACCTGTACATAAACAGGATCAATCCCCTCCACCTTCTAACCATAGTTCAGCTGAAGATGATCCCGACTATCAAGCAGAACAATTATATAACAGCAGATCTGAATCCTCAGAGGCCCAAAATTTAAATGTATGTTTACTTTTTGTTTTTTCTTCAATTTTTCTCTGAATTTCTCTTTCATTCTAGTCTCCTCCTACTCAAACTCAATCTCCATTAAATAATCTCGATTCTGGAAATGTGAATCCCACTTTAGAAACTGCTTTAGATGAACTTCCTGAATCCTCTTGCTCAAGCTCCAAACTAAAGCGTTGAGCCTCAACTTCAATGAACTTGAACAATCTATTAAAATGTGGTAATACTTCAACAAGCTCATTTGGCTCCCTTGAGAATTATTTTGAAAAAAAGATATAAGTAAGATTCGTTTACTATATATCTTAATCATTAACTCATTTATTTATTTATTTCAATTTAATTTTCTCAGCAAAATCAACTATTGCAAAAAATGCCCTTGACTTTGAGAAGATGAAGTTTGATCATATGCTAAGGAAAGATCAGCAAGCCTTAGATTTGGAAGAAAAAAAATTTGAGGCAGAGCAGATGGAGAGAGTAAATGACTGTCAATTTCAAAGAGAAGACCATCAATTTCAAAGAGAAATGGCTACTTGTGAATTGGAAAAACAAGAGAGTTTTAAAAAAAAGATTTCATTATGGAATGTGTAAAAAATGGCCAATCTTATGAGGACATTAAAAAATTACTTGACCTTTTCAATTGATAAATTGTTTTTCTAGTTAATTTAATTTTGTTTGATTTCTTTTTGGTAATATTTTCTTATATTCTGACTTATAAAAGGTCTTGAATATAGTACGTTATTTTTGACAAATTTTTGAAAATATCATACAATTTTTCTATCTTTACATTCAAGTCAATAAGTTTGCTTATACTTTTATTTTGACAAAAATTTGAAAATATAATAAAAATTTTCTATATTTACTTTCAAGTCAATAAGTTTGCTTATCTAAATACTTCTAAGTCAATAAAATTCAATATCTCTTTTGAAAATTTGGAAATACCTCCCCTTGAGTTTTATTGAAACAAGGGGTGGGTACCACCAAATTTTTCTAAGTCATCAATTTCACATGTCAGATTTAAAAAATTAGCAATACCCTCCCCTGCATTTTATTGAAGTAAAGGGTGAAAGTCATCAAAATTTAATATAATTACATAAATTAATTAATATATAAATAAGATATGTCAAATTTACTACTTTTAAAGTAATGACAATTCCTCATGCCAAAATGAAGATCAAGTCTAGAAACTAGGTTTGGGACTTTCCACAGGTATAGTCTAGAGGAACCCCATGAAACAAATTAATGTTATCATGATTAACTTTTATACAACACATGGTCGTTGGCCCATTACTTTAATTTCATAAATTGAAATATCATATTTATTTATTAAAAATTTATGGAAGAATATTAAATATTTGGTGAATCTACAAATCCCCATACTTTTTAGATCTACCTAAAGAATTTTTAAATTTATTACCTTTTCCTTCTTTTTTTAACTTGTTTATTTTTTGGATTAACTTTTGACTGATCTGGAAAGAGCAACCAAAATGTGTGAAGTCTTGACAAGATTCCAAACCTGGAGGAGCCTTTGTGGTTTGGTGATTATCGTAAGAAGAATTCCAAACTTTTTCGATGATTCCATTTCCTAATCCAAAATCGATTATACATCTATGATCCAGGAATTATCATCCATGTCCTTTAATTTTTGCAGGTGACGGAATAGGTTGTCCAGTGATAGGATTAATATATGTGAAAATTCCATAAGTGAGGTAATGGGCATCATTTGAGTTGGTGTGAATTCGGTTATGAAATCCAGAATGAGTGATTATAACATTTGAAAACATTAGATAATCACTGCTAATATCTTCCCATTCAGAGTCGCACCAATTTGGTATTCCAAGTCTCGTAGCAACTTCATGATTTGTTTCAAAAGCTTTATTACAGAGTTTTTTAAGTCGAAGAGCAAGAAATTAATTAAATGAAGGTAAAGTATTCCATTTTCGAAAATCATTATCTAATTCATCTTTAGATAAAGATCTGATTAAAGAATATATGCCTATTTGAATTAAATTCAGTAAAATGATATTAGAAAATCCAGAAAAATTTTTAAACATACCAAGAGAAAAACCTTTATCAAATCCTGGTCTCCATCTAATACCAATCATGCTTCCACCCAACAAATTCTTATTCCTTAAAGGTAAGCAAACCAAAGCCATTTGATAGAATTTTATGATGAGATCACAGATTTGATTAAATTATTCATCTTTTAAACCATTAAAAGAATGATTTTCAAAAATAAATTGAGGTTTGAAAGTATTATTAATAACAACTATAACATTATCACCTCCAATTTTAGTTAAATAATGTATATTTTCAGGTAACGTTTTTGGATATTGTTTTTTTTTCAACTTTAGTTTGATAGTACTTGATTTTTGAAATATGGCCAAATATTTGATCCAAGTGAATTTTTTTTTAAATTTCTTTTATTTCAATACTGTTCATTTTTTTTCAATGTTTTAGATGATGATTGAAAAGAAGTTGAATTTGAAGATGATAATGAAGTTAAAGAAGATGAGAGTGAGGTAAGTGGTGAATCTGAAGTTAAAGACATGTATTTTTCTACTTAAAAATTTGTTACTTTTCAAACACCCAAAATTATACATTAAAAAAAACTCACTTAATTTAAATTAAAAAAATAAAAATCCTCAAAAGACTAATAAGAATTTTTTTTCTTTCACAAGAACTTGATGAATATTTTTCTCTAAAATTAAAAAAAACAAAAAAAAATTCAAAAAACTGTGAAATATTTTTATCACTTCCCCATTCCCCTAAATTCCCCGCTCCAAACCCCTCTCCCACCTCCCCCAAACCCTTGTACAAACCCCCTTTCTAACCTACTCACATCCCCTTTTAAACCCCTCCAAACCCCCTTCCAAATCTGCCCCAAACCCTCCCAAACCCCCCTCCAAACCCCCCTCCAAACCCCCTCCAAACCCCCTTCCAAATCCCCCTCCAAATCCCCCTCCAAACCCCCCAAACCCCCTCCAACCCCCCCAACCCCCCCTTCAATACACCTCTATTCCCCCCCTAACCTCCCCCTACCCCCCCTCCAAACCTCCTCCAAACCCCCCTACCCCCCCTCAATTTTCCTTAATGATTTGCTATCGATTTGTTAAGTTAATGAACGATTGCTAATGATTGTTTGTTAACTTAATGATTTTTTAGTGAATCATTAAGATAACAAACGATTGCTAACAATCGTTTGTTAACTTAACAAATCGATAGCAAATTATTAAGTTAATGAACGATTGCTAATAATCGTTCATTAACTTAACAATTTTTTAGCAAATCGTTAAAGAACATTGAGGGGGGGTAGGGGAGTTTTGAGGGGGATAGGAGGGGGGGTTAGGAATGGATTGAAGGGGGTTTTGGAAGGGGGGCTGGAGGGGGTGATTGGGAGAGTTTGGAGGGGGGTTGGAGAGGAATGAGGGGAGGAAATGAGGACACAAACAAGGGGGAGAAAGGGAGAGATGAGACCAAAGAGGGAGAAAAGGGAGGTTAGAGTGAGCCAAGGAGGGGGGAATAAGGCAGCCAAAGGGGGGAAAAGGGGGATGTATCCATTCCAAGGAGAGGGTAAAGGTGGGAAAAAGCCCAGGCCAAGGGGGGATAAAGAATAGGATAAATGAGATAAAAGAGGGAGAGAGAGAGAGAGAGAGAAAAAAGGTTAATTTTACCTATAAATTTAAAAAAAACCACTTACAAAAAAAAAACAAAAAAAACAAAAACGCAAAAAACCAAAAAAACCAAAAAAAAAAATTAGAAAAAAATTAAGTAAAAAAGATAAAATGACTTACCTGGAGAGATGAGTTGAGAAAAAAGAAATATATGTGAAATTGTTTGAGTGATGTAGGAAGCAAGGAGAAAACGGATATGAGTGAAGAAAAAAAAGAGAGTGACTGAAAAAATATGCGATTTAATGTTGAGTTGATGAAAGAAAACACAGAGAGATAAAAAAAATAAGACTTTAACAGCAAATTCAAAAACCAAAAAAATATGCAAAAAAATTTACCATTCTAAGTGAATAACACATGAAAATTGATCATTTGAAGAGAATGAAAAAAAAAAATTAAAATTGTGTTGAAAAATGTTGGAGTTTTATTGGAAGAATTTTTACCCTTATACTAGTTGATTGAGAAATAAAAGTGTTGGATATAGTTGGAGGTGAATCAACTTGTTCATCTTTATACAGCTCTAACAATTGATCTTTGAGGTCAGCAAGTAGGTTATGAAGTATAGTGCAACACAGAATCCAGTTGATCACCGCCTCCATTTCAGATTTATTTCTAAGAGGACTTCTTAATTCCCTTAAACTAGAAAAATGGCCTTTCAAGATTCCAATAGAATGTTCAATACGGACTCTTGACTTTTCCAAATGATTGTTGAACTTGGCATTTTGACTGTCTTCTGAAGCTGCTCCCCGAAAAGCAGGAAGTACATACTTTCCATTCACATAAGCAGAATCTGCAAGAAGATACTGATCTTCATCAAAGAATTTTTCAGGTTCATTTGAAATTTTCATTCTTTGGAAGACGTAGGAGTCATGACATGAGCCAGGATAGCCAGCAAAGAATGATATAAATTTTTTGTTTATGTCACATATAAGCTGAACAGAAATTGAATATCTATAAAGAAGATATATTTGTTTGTGTTAGTTTCAAAGAGAATGAAAGGAGTTAAAAATAATCTACCTCTTTTTAAGGTCAAAGTAATTGTTTCCACCTTGAGCAGGTTTCTGGCTCAAAGGAATAGTGGTACCATCAACAAAACCAATACATCCTGGGAAGCCCTCTGCTTGCATAACCTGAGATGATTCAAGTCACTCTTCTTTTGTTGGCCAGGTGAGAAGTTGAGATTCCAAGGAGTTGATGGCAGTGATACATTGTTTGGTATAAGTGTTAACTGAACCATACCCTAAATCAAAGACATTTTCTAAACATTTCAAAGCGGCTCCATTACCATTTGAACCCAAACGACATAGTGTGATGGCCAATTGAATTGAATGATGTCATTGTTCTTTTTGAGAATTATTGTGAAATATGGGATGATCCTGAATAAGCTCAAGTAATTTAAGGAAAAATTCCTGAGAAGTCCTGAAAAGCTGTCTAAAACTGGGTGTAGATAGGTTAAGAAGTGTTTGGATGGTGTACTTGGGGGTATGAAGTACTTGAGGCTTTCTGGGAAGAAGGTAACGTTTTGTGGCCATTTTTAATAAAAAGACAAAATCTTCTTCTAGATCAGAATCAGAGTCCAAGAGCAGTTCAAGAGCCATGAAAGTCATTGCTTTATGTAATTTATCACGATTTGAAAGTGACAAAGGCATAACTCTTATATGATATTATATGAAGATGTAAATGATGTACAATGTTTTGAGTTATGAATTGTTATGCTGCGGATTGATGTGTATGAATGGGATGATGCTGACAAATCAGTGAAATGGGACTTGATGGTGAAATCAGCACTTTTGGTTGAGAAAGTGCGGATTTGAGTGAAATAAGTGACTTTTTTCACTTTTGAAATCCACCAGTATTGGGGCTAGTGTGTTCTGGAAATACGCACTTAGACAAGTGCGGATTTTCCAGAATTGACACCCCCTATTATTATCAGATAGGCATCTAAGAATCCCTATTTTAAAAGTATTTAATATTAAAGTAATAAAAGTAAAAAAGTGTAAAAAAAAGCACTCAACTTTAAAGATCAATAACTCAGAAACCACTGAGAAAAAACTAAAACAATTTATTTGAAATAAAATACTGGCTTCTGGAGAACCCTCAGTTAAGAGGGCATGAGATTTGAATAAACTAACCCAAATATTGAGGTTTTTTTCTGACTTGCACAAAAATTTGAAAAGTGATAGTAGAAATGTCAACAAGAGGGGTTAAATAAGTCCACAATCATCCAGATAAGTTTCATATATAGATTGGGGTGTGACTTATTGATATAAAGAAAGTGGTATTATACAGGCATAATATATAAAAGACAATGAAACTTACCTTGATGGAAGGGTCTGAAAAAATAGATTGAGAAAGAATGAAGTTGGGATTTGGTATTTGAGCAAAATTAGATATAGAGCCTGTGAAATGCATAAAGAATGCACTATAAATTTGTATCTATGAAATGAAAGCAAATAAAAGTGAAATATTTCAAAGAAGAAGGCTTCAATTTTAAGATTAATATATCAGCATTCACAAGTTGCAGAGAATAATGAGAACTTCAGCTTGAAAAAGGTAATGATTCAAGAAATTATATTGAAGGAACTTACTGTGATGAGAAAGCTAAAATATTTAACTTGGAAATGTTGATTAAGAAAAATTCAAAAATTTTGAGCGCATGTAAAAAGATGAGTTCCATGTGCTACATTTCAAAGGAATTTTGTGGGCAACATGTATTTGTGAGACAAAACATTCTGCTAAAAGTGCTGATTTGAGGTCAGAACTAACACTCATTTTTGATATAAGTGACTTGTTTGAAAAATTTAAGGGTTGATTTTGTTTGAAATCTACACTTAAGTTAGGTGCATATATTACAGAACTGACACCATCTATTGAGTGGCCTGAAACCTGTTAAATTAATATTTAAAATATTTCATTAAAAAATTAATAAGATTAAACTCAAATCAACTTAAAAAATTAGGGGTTTTCAGTTCCGTTAAGTTTTCAATAAAAAATCTGCACTTATCTAAGTGTGGATTTCTGAGACACATTAGACCCAAAACTGGTGTGTTTCAAAACTCAAATACATCAATTATTTCAATCAAATTTGCACTTTCTTAGCTAAAATCTCTGGTTTCATAATAAAGATCAATTTTAATTAGTTCTCAAAATAATTCTATTCATACTCAGCCTTACTCAGCACAAAAAATGTTTATAAATCAAAAAAAATTGTACATAATTTTCCATTTTATATCATATACACCCATTCCTTCCTCACTCTCAAATCATAACCAAATTTAGAAGACAATAAATTTTATTTCTCTTAATCTCCTATTTGATTCATATTCTGACTCTTACCTTGAAGAGGACTTGGTTTTTTTATCAAAAATGTCAATGAAACAGTAAATTGTCCAAAGAAAACCACAAATATTTCATTCACTTGAGTATACTCTTCAAAGCATTCTAAATCTTTCCAAACATATTTTAAAACAGCTATTATGGAATTCCAAAGAATTTTTTAATAAATTGTATCACATAGAGGATCATCCTATTTTCACTAAAATTTTCAAAATTAATGACATGAACCTTCAATTAAATTGACCATATCACTATGTTGTTTTGGATCAAATGGTCATGGATCTACCTTGAAAAATTTATTAAATGTCTTCTATTTAGGGTATGTGTCAGCCAATAAATTATTTAACATAGTAAAACTGGTCAAATTAAATTAATTACTCAATTACTTATTTACTTAAATATTTAAATATTATAAATTTAATATCTCAAAGTCATTAAGTATTATTTTGTGTAACTATATTTAATAACTATCTTTCAAATTATTTTTTATTCTTTAAGTTGTTAATTTTATTTATACAAATATTATTTCATTTAATTAAAATTAAACTTCAGGTTATAAAATTAATTGAATTAATAAATAAAAAAACTATGGCAAACTTTTAGATCTAAGTCAATATAATTACTAGGACTCAGACATTGCTTGAAGTTGGCTCAAGGGACCCAGGGAGAGCAAGGAAAGAGCCTTTAATATTTCCTTAAAACTTTAAGGGAGAATATATTATTCAACTTTGAATTTTATTAAATTTAAATTTAAATTGTTTCATTTAATTAAAATCTATTTTTTTATTAAACTTAAATTCAATCATTTAATTTATCTTCTCAATTCATCTTAAATTACTTCTATATTTAATTTTATATAATTTATCAATTATTTTGTTGATGTCAACAAAATTCATGTTGTATTACTTTTTCATATAAAAAGGGTTTCCTTTTGTTGTTTTAGATGATCACTCTTTTATCATAAAATATAAATCTTCATTTCTTATCATTAAAATAAGATAATTAATCATTATTATTTTTATAATTGATTTAACAATATACTGTTCAACATGAAATTGATACTTAAGATTTTATTTAAAATAAAATATTGTTGTCATTTAATTTTTTCCACCTCTACTCTATTATTAAATTATTATCCTCAATACTATTTTATAATCATCCCTACTTACTGTTGTGTTACACATCTCACAGCAACACAGAAATGTTGCAGTTTGCAGTAAGTGCAACAAAGATGTTTTCAGAAGCACAGAAAAAGTAAACTTCCCGTGTACACTTTTTTAGGGGCAGTATGGATATACAAGCAGTAACAATTGGATAGAAGGCAGAAGTACATAATGGACTATAGGGCAAGAAAATATGGTATGTACTTTCAGAGTCAGGGACAGTGCTAGATGCATAATATGGACTTAGGAAGTAGGTAAAAGTGATGATGCAAAAAATCACACTTAGATAATGGTGATGCCTTTTAGGTAAAGCTGTGTCTTCCCATCAAGATGAAAAACATGTCAAAGAAAGAAGGTAGCGTTAGGAAGACAAATAGGTTGCAAGTAGTGCTCAAAGAAGGTGATAAGCAAGTAAGATCTGAAATAGGGAAGTCATTTGCTTAGAATGGATGGTTTCATTATTAGTAGGGACTCATGTGGTGAGAATGGGTTATACAATTGGTATGAAGGTGGTAAAGTACCTATTATTAAGTTAGGAATCTCAAGAAATGTAGGGTATGTACAGGAAATTGGAGTGTCAGGTGCTAATATTTTTTTTTGTATAAATGTTTCAGGCACTATTAGAACCAAGACTTGTGCTAAAAAATTTACATAGCTTATTGGGATACTTAGTTACCGTTTGATATTTTTTATTAGCACTAAACTTGTGTAGGAAAGCCAGTAGGGGAAAAGAGAGTAGGGGAGGGGTGCTGAAAATACAGGTATATAAAAACAGCACTCATCTTTTAAAAAGTATTTGTAAGTGAGTGTGAAGAAATAGTAGTAGATATTTTGATATAGATAAAATAGAAATAGATTTATTTTATTTTTTTGTAAATGATGGGTGTGCATACCAGAAGTAGCACTGTAGAATTAATTTATTGCTACATTAAGGATAGTATTGAATAAAGCACTTCAAGGGGGAGTGACTGAGAATAGATTTATCCAAAAGATTTATTACCTATATTAAAACATATTACTCTTTTTCAAATTTCTACAAAGTTATTATATTTTCTTCTCCACAAACATAGATAACCACACTTAAAATATGTGATTTCACTTTATTTAAAATTAGAGTGGCAGGCGCTTCTTTTTAAATTAGTCTTATAGAGGAGAGCCAACCCATCTCAGATTGTGTCAGTAGCTTAGTATTATAGAACCTTTTGTTTCTACACCGTACAAGCCAATAATTGGGGGTCTTCCTGAATTTTGAAGGACAGAAAAACTTGCACAGTCAATATATGAAGTTTCATTGGGTTAAGGTAGATTGGATTGGACTGTCGTATTATGGTTTGAACTTGTGGAATAGGATATTTAAAATAAAGAAGTAAAAAAAAAACAACAAAACTAAAGTTAGTGAAAAAATGGAAAATTTCAATTTCACTTAACTTACTAGTTTACAGTTGACAAGGCAAAAATCAAAATTGGTCACAGGAGAGGCTTGAAATGTGGATTGTCGCTTTTGGAATATATACTACAAAATAGTTTTACCTGTTAAGGACTACTATAGTAGTGAGTAATTTAGATAATCTCTTAATAATTTCAAACTTTACCTTGAAAGAGTAATTTTAGTATCTAGAATTTCTGACACAATAATTTTTATTTAAATTTTATTTTATTATATATAGAATTATTTATTGAATATATATATAATAAATTAAATAAAAATTATTTATTTTCAGAACTAAATAATTAATTTTAAATTGATTATAGCATTAAAATTTTCAGTTCTTTTAAGACAATTAGAAATAACACTATAATTAAATTGTTTAAAATTACTTACAACGAAATTGTTAATTAAATTATTTTGTGTGTATATTTTTTAGACAGTTAGAAATAACACTGAAATTAAATTATTTAAAATTAATTACAATAAAATAGTTAATTAAATTATTTTGTGAGTATATTTTTTATAATTAAAAAATTATATTTTATACTGAAATAATTCTTTCTAGATATAATTTTTCCTCATAATTAAATCTTACTATATGTAAAATGGATGCAGACAAGGAAAGTGTTGTAAGTTCAAGAGCTAGTATTTCTGATTTTAAGAATATTACTTAAATAAAATAAAACATAGGACATAGTCATGCAGGAGGCCAAGCCCTCAGAGAAAAAAAACTCACCAAGGATAGTAGAAAATCTTCCACCAGGGTTGAAAATCAAAAAAAAACAGATCAAGAACACATCAGCAACCTCTTCTCAGTGCTGAAGAACCACATGAAAGAGTGGACAAAATTGAAAGCAAGGCTGGAGATTTTGAAATAAAAATTCATAAAAAAATGAACCAAGGGAGATATATTTCAACAAGAACAATCAAGTTCTAATCAACCCATCAAATCTCTCTACCCAAAAAGAAGGCTCCCACCATCAGACATGATGACAGTGGAAAAGTGATAATGAGAATGTATAAATACATATTGGGACAGAATCCAGAATTAAAACCAGGTAAGCTAGGCTCCTCCACCAGGTCCTTCAAGGCCTCCTCCTCCACAATTGAGCAATCTCCATCCCTACAAAGGAAATAAAAAAAGGAAGTATGCCTCTAAAACCTTTGTAAGTACTCCAACAGATAAATTATCAGGTATTAATAATGATAAATTTTTTGTAGGTGAGAGTAATTTGGAGGAGGAAAAAATTAAATATGATAGACATTCTTCTGAGGCTCCAGTTTTAACTACTTCTGATGATGGTTTTTTTTATCTTTGAATGATCATGTAGCTTTATTATCAAATGAAGACATTAGCAGTGATTTTAAAGTCTCTGAAGAAATTTCTAAAATTTTTAATGATGCTTATAACAAACTTGAAAAAAATCAGTTAGATGTAAGTTGGATAATAAAACTTAGAATGAATAATTTAATTCATGAATTTGATAAGAGATTAAATCAATTGGGAATTCCTCATGAATTAAGTATTTAAATAACTGATAATGTTAGTAAAAGTTTAAAAAATATGGTCTATTATAAGATATAAACAGCTGTTTAGCATATGAATAAACAATTCACACTTTGTAAAAATGAAAACCTGTTTTTAAAAGATTAAATTTTTAATATTAAGAAGGAAATAAATGCTTTGAAATCCCAAATGGCTTCTATCTCTGAAGAATTATTAGTGAATGAACAGAGAAACACTTTATTGATTCATAATATAAATTAAAAATGATCTCTAATTCCATTATTGAGAAATAAAATATTGAGATTAGAAGAAAAAAATGTAAATTTATCTTATAAATTGGATGAAGGGAAGATTGATTATATCCAAGGGAAATCTTCAAAAGGAAAAGAGAATGAATTAACATTCTATAATGTTTCAAATAAAAAATTTAAATAGGAGAATTCTCAGAATTCTTTTAAAGAAGAATTAAGTAGATATATTGAAAAAATCTCAGAGTTTTTAAATAATGAAAAAGTTATTAAAAACCTGATTTTAGTAACCATCAAAAAAAATTGGCCAATACTAGATCAATATCCTACTTTTGGTGTTGATGCTACTTAAGACTGGCAACATTTCATTAAGAGAAATGATATTTTAAAATCATCATACAATTTACCAGATGAAGAAACTACTTCTAAATTAATTTCTTTGTTTAGTAATTTTTCTTCGATGTGGTATGAATCTGTTCTTATGTATAAAAGAGACTAATCATGGGATGAATTGAAACACTTAATTGAAAACATTTTGGTGGTTCTAAATTCATATTACTACAATTAAGGTTGTATGAGGAAATTAATATTACTCAAACTCTTCTGAAAACCCCATAGTCTTTTTAATGAAATTAACAAAACTTTTGAAGGCCATGGATCAAAAAATGGATTTTGATTTATGGAAGGAAAGAATTTTATTTAAACTACCAAACTCATTAAGAGATTTGGTAGTAGCCAGATCTAAAAATACTTATAACACTTCTTCTTTTTTTAATATCTGCATTGATGTTTCATTAAATCATAGATATGAACCAAGAGGAAATTCACAAAGGTATCAACAACAAAATGACAATCAAAAATTTGGACATAAAACTCCTGGTAAGATTGTAAAAGCTTCTGTACCAATTTCTCCAAAGAAATATTCAACAAATACATGTATAAAATTTGGAAAGCAGTGGCAGAAAGGCCATGTTTGTGACAAGAAAATATATTTTTTGGAGCAAAATAAGCTTGAAGAGTCTGAAGATTCAAATTAATCATCAGATTTGAAAAGTGATATTTCTTATGAGAAAGAAAATGACATCTTTTTATTAGAAAATGATATACAATATGTAGATAAGAATTTACCTATGATGGATGGAATATTGTCTAATGTAGAAGATGCAAAAAAAATAACTGAGATCTCAAAAGATTCTATAGTCATTACACCAATAAAAATTCCTGTTTTAATAAATGGAGAAAATACAGAGGTGATATTTGATTCAGGAGCTGGAGGAAGTGTTTTATCTTTATCAGCTTTATAGAAAGTAGATAATGACTATGAGAGAAAACTAGAAAATATGTTTTCAGGAAGTTAGAGAGGATGTGGATAAATATTGAACCCTTTAGGCAAATATTCTAAATCAGTTTTCTTTAAACATACTCATAAGTATGTAAGAGCAGTTTTTTAATTTTATTTTTATGAAGAGTAAGTATTTAAGTAATTGGTTTCTAATGGGTAATGACATTCTAACAAAATTTGGAATAAAATTAGACCCAGAAAATTAATATTTTACACTGGGAAATAATTGTAAAATAAAATGTAAAATAATTTTATCTTCAGCAAATTTTTCCTCAATTATTACTTATTGTAATAATGTAATTCAATTGAAAGGAAGAATTCCTGAATAAATGAATCATCTTGATGATGAAATTTTGAAAGCATCTTTTGGTGAACAATTGAATGAAAAAGAATAACATGAAATAATAAACTTGGTGAAATCTTTTCCAATGTCTTTTTCAGATGGTAAACATGAGTTAGGATTAGTTGTCAATCATGAGATGAAACTACAGCTAACTTGTGAGCTGGATAGGATACCTCCTAGTTTGAAAAAGAAGGCCTATCCTGATTCTCCTATAAAAAGGAAAGATATAGAGGATAATATCTTAGCACTTTTAAAAATGAATATCATTGAAAAAGTGGATTTTACCCCTAAATATTGTTCAATTTGAGCTGTACTTATATCTTATGAAAAAGATAAAGCAAGACTATGTGGAGATTAAAGAGCATTAAAAACCTAAACAGTTGATCACATTTATCCTTTACCAAGGATAAACTCAATACATGCAACCTTACAGGGAGAAGTCTAGATGGTAATAAAGGTCATTATCAGATTCCTGTTGAGAAATCATCACAAATTTTTTTGTTGATTTCTACTTATATGGGAATTTATAAATATATAAGGATGCCTTTTGGACCAAAAAATGCTACTTCTGTGTCTTAAAAAGTAATGGATAATACTTTTCATCAAGAAATTATAGAAGGATTTTTAATGGTATAAATAGATGGTTTCATTGATTTATTTCTAAAAGCTATTATCTCTGATAGAGACCCAAAATGTACATCAGAATTTTGGACTTCCTTAATGGACATTTGTGGTTGTGATTTAAAATTTTCAACAGCAAATCATCCACAAACTGATGGATTGGCTGAAAGGATGATACAAACCTTAGAAGACATGATAAGAAGATATTGTGCTTTTGGGTTAGAATTCAAGGATAATGATAGATATACTTATGATTGGGTAACACTTCTTCCAGGCCTTGAATTTGCTTATAAAAGTACTTTTCATTAAGTAACTGAAAAAAGACCTTTTATTTTATGGTTAGGATATGCACCAAAAAACTCCAAGCTCTTTGATAATAAAAACTTACCCAGTTTGGAAATACAACCTGGCGCTAAGTCTTTTCTTCACATGCAACACTTATTAAGAAATCAATCACATAAATTTATTGAAAATGCATATCAATATTAGAAGAAAAGATGGGACAAATCCTCTAAAGAATGTAGTCATAAGTAAGGAGATTAAGTTCTTATCTCTACAGTGCAGTTCAGCTTATAAGGTAAAAATAAATTAAAATATCCATTTATTGGTTCACTTGTTGTAAAAAATATCATTGGTAATAATGCTTTTGAAGAATTATTTTATTCTCCATATGGTATAAAGCATCCAGTATTTCCAATATCTTTAATAAAGCCTTATATTTCAAATAATCCTGAATTATTTCCTAAAAGAAGGGAAAGACCAATATCTAAAACTTTTAAATAACTGAAAATTCTGAAATTAAAAAAACCTTATTGAAAGGAATCTTACTAGAGAAAGGGGAACTGAGTATTTTTTAGGATATAAAGAAAGTCTACTGAATTTTATAGATGTATTCCTGACAAAGAAATCTCCAATTTAAACATTCTATTAAAGAAATATAAGAAAAAAATCTAAACATTTTTTATTGTTTTTTTAGGGAAAGAGAGTGTCAGCCAGTAACTTACTTCACATAGTAAAACTGGTCTGATTAAGCTTATTGCTCAATTACTTATTTACTTAATTATTTAAATATTATAAATTTAATATTTCAAATTCATTAAGTATTATTTTGTGTAACTATATTTAATAACTATCTTAAAAATTATTTTGTATTCTTTAAGTTGTTTATTTTATTTACATAAATATTTTTTCATTTAGATAGGATTTTACTTCAGTTAATAAAATTAATTGAATTAATAAATAAAAAACTATGGTAAATTTTTAGATCTAAGTCCACATAATTACTGGGACTCAGACCTCGCTTGAAGTTAGCTAGGGGGGCAGGGAGAGCAAGGAAAGAGCCTTTATTACTTCCTTGGAGCTTTAAGGGAGAGTATTTTATTCAACTTTGGATTTTATTAAATTTAAATTTCAATTGTTTCATTTAATTAAAAGCTATTTATTTTATTAAACTTAAATTTAATCATTTAATTAATCTTCTCAATTCATCTTAAATTACTTTTATATTAATTTTTATATTTTTTATCAATTATTTTTTTGACTTCAATAAAATTCATGTTGTATTATTTTTTCCTATAAAATGGGTTTCCTTTTGTTATTTTAAAGAATTAATCTTTTATCATAAATTATATATCTTCATTTCTTATCATTAAAATAAGATAAATAAATTTATTTATTTATTTTATAACTGATTTATCAATATACTTTTCAATTTGAAAGTAATACTTAAGATTTTATTTAAGTTAAAATATTTTTTCATTTATTTTTTGCCACATCTACTCTATTATTTAATTATTATCTTCATAGCCATTTAAAAATCATCCCTACTTATCCTACAAGACAACAGTATGGCTCAACTAATAGCTATACCAAAATATGCATCACTGCTATTCTTTTATGATGTTCTGAGCTGCTTTCATGGTCACCAAAGAAGAATAAATTTAATTTTCTCATGTAATGCAAGCAAAGGGCTTCCCAGGATGTATTGGTTTTGATGATGGCACATTCACTCCATTGAGTCAGAAACCTGCTCAAGGTGGAAACCATTACTTTGACCAAAAAAAGAGATAGCATTTTTTCTGGTTGAAAGATTTCCTATTCTTTTGTTCACCAGATAGATTTCATGAAAAAAAACATTTCATTACTTGGCCATTTTTTTTGTAAACAAAATATATTCAAGTACCATTAAATCTGGAAAATCATTTAATCTGTGTTTGTAATTTAAAATACATGAATGTAAGTGCATAAATTTATTTATGTATAATATAAAATTGAAATTTATTTCAAATTTATACATCTCAGATTAGATAAATTTAATTTTTTTCTAAATTTTTTTTAAATTCTAACTCCCAAAATATTTTTTTGGAAATAACCCCCCCCTCCTGAATTTTATTCTATTAGTGCTTCAAGATTAACAAATTAACATTTCAAGCCATAAATTAATGATGAATAAGTCTATAAAAGAAAATTTCAGAGTTAAATTATTTATACTTCATGAAAATAAAGGCAGATTGCACAAATAGAGACATAAAAACATCCAAAAACTTTATTGTTAAAATATACTGTAACACATGGCGCAACAGTTTAAACCTTTAAGTGAAATCCTTAAATTATTGCCTATATTAATTAATGAAATCAAAGAATACACTGGTAAGCTTACTTAAATCCCATACTTTTCTCTTCTGCAGGAAGATTTTAATTTAATAGAACCTTAATTTCGTACCTTGCTTACATGACTTATTAAGTCTTGATTAATTTGAAAAGAGCATCCAAAAGAAATGAATTCATCACATAATTCCAAACCTGGTGGAGTTTTTCTTTTTTTTGATGAATTTCCCTAGAAGAATTAAAGGAAGCTTCAATAATTTCATTCCCCAAATCAAATTCAATATTATATTTTTATATACAGAAAATAGAATTGATAAATTGATAAATACCTTTATGAAACTAGAATATTTACATATTTTAATATAGTACCAAAATTTGATTTGAACTTATGGAGAAAAAGGCACACAAATGAAATCATTTAACTTGATATTTTCATTGAAAATTAAAAATGACCATTACAAATATGAAAATTATGATGAGATTAGCATTTAAGAAGTCATATTTACTAAGTATGCAATATCAAAGCAAATAAAAGTAAAATAGTAGATAAAAAAGACTAAGCTTTAAATTTCAATATCTCAGAAACCACTGAAGCAAATTCAAACTGTTCAATGAAAATTTAAGGTAGTTGTTTGGAGTATCTTGTGTTAAAAACTCATGAGATTTCAATATACCTAACTTTAATTCAATTTTTTTTTCAACTTGCACAAACATTTGAAAAGTGATATTGAAATTGACAACAAGAGGGTTTAAATAAGTCCACCATTATTCTGATAAGCATTCTATTTAGAAAGGATTTTGCAATCATGATAGAAAGTGAGACCTAGTTTACAAAAGTTGAGAAGATATTGATTCAAGTGTTGTAGAGAAAATCAGTGAAAAATTGACAAATACTTATCAAAATCTAATTTTTAGATACTTTAATGAAAGCTAAAAGCCTAATTAATCATCAGAAAATCTTTACAGAAACCCTATTTTTTATGTATGTAATATAAAACTAAATAATATTGAAATAGGAATAAAAAGACTCAACTATAAAGGTCACTACCTCAGCAAACACTGAATCAAATTCAAAAACTTTTAAAGGAAATAAAATGTATGCTTTTGAAGAATATTAATCTAAAAAGACATGAGATTTAAAAAAACCTAACCCTAATTCTGAATTTTATTTCAAAGCTTAATTAAAATATGCAAAACAATTGTAAAAATAACAAAAAGTAGGATTAAATAAGTTCACAATCATCCAGATATGAGTCCTGCATATATTTAAGTATTAAATCTTAAAGAAAAAATTAGATATCAGATAGACATTAAAAAAAGGAGATGACACTTACATTTATGGAAAGGTAGGAAAAAATATAGTGAGAAAGAGTGAAGTTGGGATTTGGGAGAAATTAAATATGGTTCAAGTGAAATGCATAAGTAATGTATTATGAATGTGTATCCAAAATATAAAAACAAAAAAATTTAAATAGTGCAAAAAAGAAGGCTCAAATTTTAAGGTTAATATCTCAGAAATCACAAGTTACAGGGAATAGTGGAAACTTTAGCTGGAAAAAGGTGATGATTCAATAAATGAAAAGGAATAAACTTAATGTGATTAGGACATAAAAATTTGAGTCAGAAAAGATGATTGAGAATTATCAAAAACTCTGAGTGCATGTAAAAAATGGAGCTAGTGGAGAAGGAATCTGATGTGAAGTGGGTTGGGGGTATGTGTGTATTGGTGGGCTTAATTGGGGTTTGGGAGATGGAACAAGATTAACAAATATTTGACCTCATGTTTGACATGTCTAACCCCAATTCTTCTTTTTATGATGGTTTCTTGGAATGGTGTTTAGAGACTGAAGTCTTCCATGTAAATATGGTAATTTTTGACACTCCCTATTAAGTCAAAATTTGGGTGGAGTAAATTTTTTTCTAATTTAAAAACTGCCCCCAATGTACTGGTGTAACATAATCTTCTCAAAGTCAAAATTTGGGTGGAGCTGTAATGTAATTTGTGACACTCAAAGCAAAAGCAGCTCACTAAGGCTCTTACCCAGAGAACAATTGTCTCAAATAAATCCATAAGCAAAGTGCAGAAGCGACATTTGCTTAGCAACTGTGTCACCTTTGTGTTCTCAATCCAGAATTGCTTATTTGACTGTACTTTCTCTAAATTCTAATTCTAAATTAGTCAATTAATTTCAATTATGTGTTTTTTGATTTGGAATTTAAGAAATTTGATTTAATATTAGTGCTATGGTCAATGTGATATTCTCAATGTGGGTTATTGTGTGTCTGAGGGTTGTATACAGGTCTGTGAGTAGGAGCAAGGGGAAAATACTAAGTGGTTTGTGGTATGCTAATGATTTTTATTAAAAGGGTCCATGTGAGGTGGAGTAGTCTATATAAATGGTGTTGGTTTTGATTTGACATTCCTTAGAATTAAATTATAATATCATTTTAATAGTAGTTAACTGTACAGTAATATATATTGGGATATTATTTTTTCCTTTCTTTTCTTAATAATAATTTTTAAATGAATCCTAAATACTTAAATTATTTCCCTTTTTTATTAAGTTTCAAACCCTTCATAAGATTTTTTTAAAATGTAAGTATCACCTTTAAATTTATATTAATTTTCTCCTCAAACATTTCTTGAAGCACAATAAGCTCCATCAACATATCTTTAAACCACTTCTTCAAGCTATTCCTCTGTTTCTCAAAGTAGTTTCAACTCTACATCCTCAATCCAACTTACTCAGGAACACCCTTGACCTTTTGCATAGGTTTTATAGTGACATTATAATTTAATTCTTTATAGTTCTCATTCTTTCTACTACTATGTATCTTTCTGGTGCTAAATCTAAATGGTACCTTTTCAACAAACTCCTCCTATGTGCACTAATACTAGAGCTTATTCTAGAGGCAGGCCATCAATAAAACCTGTTTCCTGCAATCACTCCCTTGAACCTCTTTATGTAAGGAAAGGTAACACTCAATACAATCTGTGGAGTATACTCCTCAGGATTAAAAATATTATAGTGAAGGAGAAGAGGGCAAGGACACTATTCATGAGGCACCATTGGCCCTGGATACAAAACCTTTGGGCCAACCTTCAAATTCTGGCTTATCTGCTTCATTGGAAAAATTTGTAAAACTCTTTGTTAAAGCAATCTCAAATCCTACCCCTTCTGAGGGATCTAAATTTAAATTTTTTTGATGAAAGCTCCTGATAAACTTGATGGAGAGAATCCAGACATATTGTGATCTTTCTTGAAAGCTTGCAAGTTATTGTTCCATAATGACCATCAAACCTTTAACACTGACTGCTACAAGTTTATTTATGCTTCCTCATTTTTATCTGGAAAAGCATCAGGATGGTTCAAGCTTTCTCTTCTCATGCTTTCTTCAAGGGAGACCCATTTACTTATCAATAACTGGGAAAAGTTTGAGGGCCAACTCTTTATGTTGTTTGGTGACCCAAATGAAACCGATAACATGGAAATTTTACTTGAGCTCTTTGCATGAGTGAAAATGGTAAAGCTTCCAAATACATCTCAAATTTTAAGGCCTTACAAACTCAAGTATTTTGGAATAATTCAGCTTTAAAGTATAATTTCAAAAAGTGACTTCCCTTGAGGATTCTAGATTAATTTAATCTTCATGGTCAAAAAATGACCGCTTTGGTGGATTTGATGGATAGGACTCTCAAACTAGATGGTGCTTATCAAGGACAAATCCAAAATTGACAAAATTCCCATAACTTCACTCACAATTCTAATTTAAAATCAGGACCTTCTTAGAATCACTCTTGTCCAAATCAATCTTCATTGGCTCAATCCAAATCCAGTCTAAAGGATAAGTACAAAACTCAATTAAAAAACTCAACCCCAGTAGATATCTGCAAGGTATTGGACACAAAGGGGGGATTAAAGGAAGCTTAAATGAAGAGAAGAGCAGATAATGGTTTTTTTTATGTATTGTGGTGGTAAGCAACAGATAGAAGATTTTGCTAATTTTAAGGATAGAGAAGGTAATATTTCCAAGTAAAAAAAACTAGTGAATGGTTTACTTGTGTTGAAAGAAAATTATTTTATCTCTCCCAGTGCACAGAAACTCCATGTCTTAAGGACTGGAGTCACCCCAAAACCTTTGAGATTAACTCTTTTCGTGGAGGACATTCCCTTCAGTTTTCTTATTGACTCTTGATCTTCAATTTCATTTATCATTTTATCTTTTTCTGAGAAAATTAAGCTGAAATTTGTAGATATCAACCAATTTCTAATTTATCTGGTCAAATCAGAGGGTCCAAGTTTTGGGTTAGTAAGAGAGTTTTATGGCTTTCCAACTTTTCATATTCCCCCTCCTTTGAGTGAAATTGAAAATCTTGGATTCCCCAAGGATGAATGATACCATTCTTGGCCATGACTTTTTAAAGGATTGGAATGCAGTGACTGATTGGTCACAGGGATTGATCTCCCCTCACTATAATTTTATTTATGATTCATCAATGCATGTCAATAGGGAATCAAACAAACTTCCTGACCAAGTTCTGCTAGAGGACCCTTCTCTTCCAGATGTATTGTAAGCATCTGATTTTTCTTTAAATGAGCACTGGGCTAACCATTCTAGATCAACTGCTTTACTCAAAGAGGATTTTAATAGCCTCAAAGTAATCAATTTTTGCTCCCTAAATACAGGTCTACCTTCAATAGACTTCTTCAAAGATAAAGAGGAAGGCCAAATCAATATTGAAGCTTTGAGGAGGATTTAAATAGTCTTGAAGTAACAAATTTTTTCTCTCTAAATTCAGGTCTACCCTTGAGAGATTTATTTGAAGATGAAGAGCACAACCAAACAAATATTGAAGCCATTAAATTGAATCTACCAGAAATCTACCATAATTTCTAAGATTTTTTCTCAATCTTTAAGGCTGAAAAGGTACCACCTCATTGACCCTACAATCATCAGATAAATTAAATAGGTCCAGCACACTCAGAAGGTCATGTTTATTCTTTGTCAAAAGATGAATCTCAAGTTCTTAGAGACTACACTTCAAATGAATGAAGCAAAAAGATTCTTTTGAGCCAGTAAATCCCCAGCCAGTTCTCCAATACTTTTTTAAGAAAAAAGATGGAAGTATTAGGTTGTTTTTTGACTATAGAAGACTCAACACAGTTACTAAGAAGAAATCTTATCCAGCTTCTCCTACTTCATTACTTCCTACTTTATTCAATGGTGCTAATTTATTTTCTAAAATTGATCTCAGAGGTATTTATGAAATTATACATATTGCAGAAGGCCATGAAATTTTAAATTCAAAGTGCACCTGATTTGGTAGTTTTGAATATTTAGCTATACCCTTTATATTGTGTAATGCTCCATCCAATTTTCAAAATTTTGTTCTGTGTACTGGCAACATACTTCCTGCATTTTTCCCATGTGAATAGCTTCATTTTTAGATAATTTAACTTTTTCACATTATAATTACCCCAAATTCTATGCCCACTGTGGGGAAACACACTAAAATAGGTGACAGGTGCTTATTTAGTGTCCTAATTTAATTATAGGTGCATTGACCTTATTAAATGCACTAATTTCATCAATAACCTCAAGCTTGGCACCTTTAATTCACTACCATGCTTAAATTTGCCTAAATTAGTTAAAGATTTACCTGTTCAAGCACCTTCCAAGTACTGAATGTAGTTACCCCACATCTCATGCCCTTTTTGGGGGGTTCTCAGTGGCTCCTCAGTCAATATGGGTTATTTTTGGATGGGGATTTCATGTGGTATATTGTCATAATTAGCCCAATAATTTCTACTGTTGATATCCCTTAATATTTTGTAATATTTAGTGTTATTCTTTATTTTTTTATTCTTTTATTTTAAGATATTACACACATATACTCTCTTTTTTGCTTATTATTTTATTTTGATGGATTATCCCTATTACTCCAGGATTTCGGCAGGTGATATCATTTTTTTATGTTATTGGTCATTCTTTATCTTATTGTGCAGGTGTATTAGCTAGAATGAGGCTTCATTATCTGTGTATAGGACTGGTAAATCAAGGGGTTCATTGGAGAATTATTGGGTATAAAAGGAGGGGGTTTTTGGTCTTGTTTTCTACATTCTTTATCATTACAATCAAAATATATAACCAATACAATTACAATACATATCAATAGTACTTATAAGGTCTTTTAATAGTATCTGAGTTATTACATCTTTTTTTCTACCAATTACAAGATTGTAACCCATATATAATTAGTGAGATTTAAATTACTGAGCCTTATATTGAGTTATATTTTAATACTTGTTGTATTTGTACTACAGTATTCATATAGGACCATTAAAATCTTCTAGAAAACTGACAATTCAAGCTATTTCACGTCTATGTACTTAAACTCATCCTGACAATTGGGGACCTTTCCTCAAGAATTCTGTTGGTTATCTTCCAGTAAGTAAAAATTCAAAAAGAGGCTACAAGTAAATGAAATCCCTATAGAAATATTTGGATAATTACAAAAGGTTGGAGTCACTTATATAGTGATTTCAGAAAAAGTATTCCTGTTATATAATAAAATTTTTATATTGAATCAACAATTTTTACCACTAATTGAACATGAAATTTTTCTTAGTGGGAGTCTGTCAATAGACCAATAAATTTTGTGATCTTTTCAGATAATAAACCAGATAATAAAAACTGATTGATTGATTCTTATAACAGGTCTTTTAATCCCTTTGTCTTGGTTTGTAAAACTCGTTTAATTTTTAGAAAAAATATTACTGAAAAATTTTCTTTTTTAAATTAAAAACACAGCTACATATTTTAGACCAGTTAAATTAAGTGACTACATAAAAGCATATTTAACCTTTTACACCCTTTAATTCACTTTAAACCTAAAAGTAAGCAATTATTTGACTTAAGTTGTGTTAATTCTTACTGATAAACCTCTATTTTGAAGTTTTTATATCTTATATTTCAAATCTTTGATTTAAATTCCACATAAAAATGTGTGATAACCACATTGACATTGTGAGTAATAAGGCAAAACCTTATAGCTTAAGACCTAGAACTGAAGGATCTGTTACAGGATGTCCAAATAGAGGGACAGGACTCTTCTACAAACAGCACCACCCCACAAATGTCAGTAAAGTAAAGGAAAAGGTTATTAAGTCAGATATCAATCAAGAAATTAAAGAATACCTTACAAGAACAAATTCACTCCCTCTTCATGCTTCTAAACAATCTCACCATCAAGGTCATCAATATGATGGACAAAATGAAAAATTTAGAGAAATAAGCTTCACAGGGCTTTATAGAAGTGAAAAAGGCTCTAGTGGGACTAAGGACTCAACCAACAACAGTATTGGGGAACCCCTCCACAGTGGCAACAGCAACACCTCAAGCCCAAGAGGAGTATCAAAAGATCACAGTCAGAAAATGGAAATGGTATTGGTAATCCCAGAACTACAACAACCCTCCACACTAGGTATCAAGCAGTCATCATTACAAGGGAAAGGCAAAGAGAGGCAGGGGAGATGGAATAAGACCTTGGTAAGTCATCCATCTTCACATCAATTATATGATACTAGAAATGAATTACTCATAGGTAATGATATTGATAGGGATCTATTGAATATAATTGATAAGTATTTAAAGGATTATTCATTTAATAATAGCATTTTAAATTTGTCTTTACATGATGAAAATTTACAAAGTTTTATTGATAACAATGATCATACTAGGAATATTAAAATGGAACCAAATTATTCAAATCTTGAGCCTGATAATAATGATGAGTCTTCTGAGTTGGACACAGATAAAATTGAGTATTTCTTGAAAGAAAATCCAATGCAATCAAAAATCATAAGCAAATTAATATTTAGAAATGAAAAAATTTGAAGAATTTTTAGAGAATCTAACAATGATACAGAAAGTGTATTATTAAACCTGACACAATCATTGAGTACTACAGAAAATAAATTGAAGGCCATTGAAAATTTAAATAATGAATTAGTAAATGAAAATAAAAAATTAACCTCTGAGATCAAGAATTTAATCAATAAATTAGAACACTCTCAGAATATTATGGCTACAATGGATAGATGTGTATAATTGTCTTTTTCAAATGTAAATGATACCTTATCACATTTACCTGTGAAAAAAGATAGGTTACAAATATTAGAACTTGAAGTAGCTAACATTTTGAAAAATACTGATAAAGTAAAGGACAACACATCCTATGTGGAGAAAATACCATTATATATGAAATATTCAGATGATAAACCAATGATTGAACATGAAAATAGTGTCATGGGCTCTGAGAATATGAAATCAGTAAAAGATGAAATACATGATCATCTTTCCAAAGTAAGTGAATTACTTAATATTCCTCAGGTTAAGGAAATAAAAACTAACCAGAAGAACTGGCCTAAGTTAGATAAGTACCCTTCTTTGAAGGATATTCAAAATCTGATTGGCATCAATTCATTCAAATAATTGATAACTTAAACTTTTCATAAAAATTACCTGATGAGGAAATTAAATCAAAATTTATATCTTTATTTACAGATGTGTCCTTATTATGGTTTGAATCTGTATTGAGTGAGAGAATTAACTACTCCTGGATTGAATGGAAGGCACTAATTGAAAGGCAATTTGGTGGCCCAAAACTTAGAATCACTGAACAAAGATTGTATAAAAAAACCAGATATATTCAAAATTCTGGGGATAAACCAATGGTATTTTTAATGAATTTGATAAAAATGATGAAAGCCATGAATCCAAAAATGGATTATGATGAGTTGAAAGAAAAAATAATATATAAATTGCCTATATCAGTCAGACACATTATTGTAGCTAGAACTGAAACCATCAGAGATACTTCTGTGGTTAATAATATATGCAATGAAATATTATTGAACCACAAATATGAAACCAGGTAAAGTGATTATAAGCAAAATGTTGAGGTAGCAAAACCTACTACAAGTAATTCACCAATGGAGAAGAAAAAACCTTTAGCTCTCCTTATCCCTAAGAGAAAATAATTTAACACTTGCTACAAATGTAATGAGCCTTGGATTAAAGTTCATACTTGTAAGACAATAATAAATGTTATTGAAAATCCACAAGATTCTGAACCAAGTAATCATGAAGATGAAAAGGAGGAGTCTAGTGAGTATTGTAAAAGTAAAATTTCTTACAGTGATGATGAACATGAGATATATGTATTAGAACAGGACGTTATGTTCCTGAATGATGCAATACCTCAAAGAGATACATCTTTAACTTCCATGGAGGAAGCTGAAATAATTATAGATGTAACTCATGATACTTACAAAATCATATCTATTAGAGCACCTGTTTTTATATGTGGAAAATTAATGAATGTAATTCTTGACACTGGGGCTTCAGGTAGTGTAGTTCCTATTAATACATTAATAAAACTTGATAGTAAGTATAAAGAAAAACTTGAACCTGTACAGACAAAGAACTGAAGGGGTTTTACTTCAGTATTACATCCAATTGGCAAATACAAAACAGCTGTATTCTTTAAAGACAATAAAAACCAATTCTAAGAATTTCTTACCTATAGCCACACAAATGGGGATATATAAATAGGGGGTATCAATGTTCAGGGATCAGCAATTAAATTAATTGCGGATAAAAATCCTTATACCCCAATTATCTTCCACAATTATTTTTGCTAATAATTGGGTTATTAGACACTTTACGTGTCAATGTTCACCTCTTATCCGACATTTTTTTACTCAATTTTTCATAACCACATCTTGGACAACCTTTTGTCATAACCACATCTTGACCAACTTTCTGCCATAACCACATCTTGGACTACTCCCTGGATATGCCTTCTACCTTGCTGTGCACTTCCATTCTCATCCCATCCTGTTCATTCTATCTGCTCAGAATTTCTCCCCATTTCATCTATTTGATTCTTCTCCTTTTCATCTCGCTATCTCATCTGCTTGTTTCTGCTCCTTTTCATCTTCATTTATAATAACATGCCTCATCATCCTAGATATTCTCAAAGGCAGCCATCACCCAGTTGTTCTTCAATTCCCACTACTTCCTCTTACCCCCGCTCAGCCAAGAAATCAAAGACTGTTCAATTAAAAAAAGATGACCATCTCATTCTTATCAACTGGCTGAAAACCAAATCTAACTATGATTCTTATTTTGGTACTGAGTATGCCACTAAAGTAGGACGGCCCCCCGCATCAAAATTTAATGGCTATCTTCTATTGGCAAATTAATTACGGAATAAGACCAAGGGAAGGATTGATCTTTTGGCTAAACAGATGTCTGAACAATTCAAGCATTACCGAGCTAAATACAAGAAGGCAAAGGCTCTTTCATCTTCCACTGGTTTTGGGGTTACCGACAACGATATAACTAAGGGCATAAAATCCATAGATGATAAACTTGAAACTATATGTCCTTACTTTAAAGAGATGGATGCAATTTTTGGAGAGTGAGCCAATGTTAATCCTGTAAACATGTTGGATGGTGAAGATCCTATCTCCAAACATGATGTTTAACCAAATCTTTTCCCATCCTCTTCCTCCACTCAAGCCTCCCCTCTTCTAAATTCTACAAATCTAGATAGCTTTGCTATTGATCCTATTGGCAATTTAACCCAACCCAATCTAACTCAGGTCTGTTTTTTTTCTTTTATCTTATCAATACTTTTTTTTATTTACTTAGATTTTCTTATTACTTAAAAGGCTGATGAACAAGCCCAGGACCCACAATCAACTGAGTCTGAAGCTAGCAACAATGATGAGGAGGAAAATGCTACATTGAAAAAAAAGCGAAGGGCTTCAAGTAGTCTAAATTTCCACTCCTAAAGAAGACAAAAAAGTGATACTTCATTACAAACACCTTTTTCTTCAATGGAACAGTTTTTAGCGAAACGTGATGCTGGTAAGTGATATCATACCTCTTATTACTTTACTCTGCTTTTCTTCTACTTTATGTTAATTTTTATTCTCACTCTAGAACAAGTGGGAATTGCTAAAGAGACTCTAAGCTTTGAAAAGAAGAAATACGAGCTCTCTTTAAGGAGGGATGACAGAGTACAAGATTTGGAAGAGAGGAAGTACGAGCTCTCCTTACGGAAGGATGATCGGGTCCAAGATTTGGAGGAGAAGAAGTTTGAGTTAACTCTTAGTATCGAAAAATCCAAAAAAGAGGAAAAAACACTTGAGCATCAAAACTTAATGGAACAGATGAAGTATAAGCATGATCTCCAAGAAAGTTCTAAAAAGAAAGATTTCTTGATTGAATGCATTAAAGGAAACAAATCTGTTGAAGAAATAGAAAGGTTAATGAAATTTTTTGTTGACTAGTTTCTTTTATTTCTTTCACACTTCATGTTTTCATATTTATTTGTACATAAATTTTACAATTATTTTCTGTATTTCTTGAAATTTCGTATTTTAATGTTAAATATTATTTTTTTAAATAAAATTTTCAAGTCTCCTTTGAAAATTTGCCAAACCCCCACCCCTGCATTTTACTGGTATCCCCAAAATTCTTACAAGTCAAGAATTTCACAAGTTTTATAAGAAATTTTGGTAATACTCCCCCCTGCATTTTATTGAAGTAAGGGATGGGTATCACCAAAAAATTTTCTCCAAAATATTTACAAGTCAAAAAAATTCTATATCTGTTTTAAAAAATTGGCAATACTCTCCCCTGCATTTTATTGAAGCAAGGGGTGGGTATCACCAAAATTTCTCCTAAGTCATCAATTTCACATGTTGTGGTCTTCCAACATTGGCAGGGGCCTTTGTTGTGTGATTTCGCGTGGTTTGTGCATGTCTTAATTGACATCTGTTAAGGAATAGGGTATTTTTCTGGTTTTATTCCGTGGATATTGGGTCTGCGGGTATGTGGGTACTATCATTGGATAGCCCTGGTTTTTCTCTATATTTTATGTCTTGAAGACATTTTTCATATTCTAAGTTTTAAGGGGTCATTTCCTCATTTTTCATTTATAAAAGATTGCTTTTTAATTTTGTTTTTTGTGGTTTACAGGCTAACCTTAAGTCTTAGGGCTAAGTGCTTAGTACCATTGGATAGAGCTAATTTTTCTCTATATTTCATGTCACAATGTTGTTATAGTGAAATTCCGTGTTTTAAAGGTTTTAGTAGTTGTAGCTAATTTTTCTAAGTAGATTAGTGGTTTTTGTTGGTTTTCTGGCTTCAGGGAGGCTGGGCCGCTTCAGGCGGCATCTCCGACGTTGGGCGGCCCGCCCGCCTCTGTTTTAGGAGGTTGGGGAGCACTTCAGGAGGGTTTTTTATGCAATTTGGCGGGTACAGGTGCCAGATTGGTGGGTGCACATGGGCTCTTAGTTAGTGGTCTGTGTGTACATAGTGAATAAGACAGTTTGGGGCAACCTTAATCATCATACAACCATCCGGAGGTGATATCATTTTTCCTCACTCAGTTTTCACTGTTTTCTGGCCACAATTGGCTGTGTTTGTTGCAAGTAAGTTCTTCATTTAACTTAACTTTGGCAACTGTTTTCTCTGTTATAGTCTTGCAAGCTATAGCAAGTATTATTGCTGTCTCTGGTGTGGATTTGCAGCCTACATCAAGTATCTTTGCTGTCTCTGGTGTGGACTTTGTTCTACATTTCAGTTCTTTGGTCTGGTAGTCTATCTGGGGACTACTTTCTTGGCTCATCAAGCAGTCAAGTGTGTTAAACAGGAGTTTTAGAAAAACAGGAACCAACTTACTTTAGCAAGTAAATCTCACTCTATTTTTCTAAAGGGACAGGGGATTTTCTCTCTGGTTTTTCTCCAACTCCCTTGGTCAAGGCCTATAGCTAGTACTATAGGATTGTCTACATTTCTGGCGCCCAACGTGGGGTAGAACTTTCTAGTTCTTTGGAATCTCTGTTTTCTTTGGTTGGCTCTTTTTGGTGTTTTGGTCTGGAGGAATGGCTTCTGGTTCTGCTATTCCTGTGGTGACTGTCAGTGGGGGGGATGGTCCTCCTTCTGTGATGGTTAGGGAGTGTGTGAGGATTAAAACTTGGGATGGTACCAAGTTTAATGGGGAGGATGTCAAGTGGTTTCTAGAGAAGTATGAAACTGCTGCTGGAGTGGATGGTGCTTCCTACCTGGAAATGGTGAAGCAGATTATCTTCTTCATTGGTGATAGGTCAGTGGAGAAGGAGATTGTGGCCATGTCTGGCTACAAGAAGAGGTATTGGAAATTTTTGTGTAGGGAAATGGTGGATAGATGGGGTGTCAGGTTCACTATGGTGGATCTGAACAAGGCTGTCAGTGAATGGCAATCTTATGGTGGTGTTGGTAACTTACATAGTTACAGGAAGTTTCTGCTACAGTTTGATCCTGTGGTGGAATATTTGGTGGAAGTGGAGGAGCTGGAACATGAAAATGCTGCCAAGGATGTTTTTTGGTCTCCCCTGGCTAGAGATGTCAGGATGGATGTGTTGAAGGAGCTGTCAAGAAAGGAATTGATGAAGACTCTTTCTAATGGGGATCAGAAGTTTCCTGCCTTGGATAAGGTGAATGAGGCTGTTGAGGCCCATTTGAAGTTATTGGCTGTGGACACCTATCAGGAGGGGTGTGCCAAATATTTCAGCAAAGTCAGTGAGGCTTTGGCTGAAGAGGAAGTTAGGGAGAAGAAGGAGGAGAAAAATTTGGTGCAGGTTCCCAAACAAGAGAGGGTCCCAATGGTGGAGCAGTTGGCTGATATTACAAAGCAGCTGCACATTTTTGTTCAGGAGGCCAAGAAGGTTAATAAGGCACCTTCTCAGCCTAGAGATTTTGAAAGGAGGGCTGGTAGGAGTGATCCTTGGGTTTTCTCTTATTTCAGTAGGAGGGGGCACAGGTCCAATTATTGTTGGGCACTGAACAGAGATGTGTCTGATGGAAAAGTGGAGTTTGATGGCAGGGTTTTTAAGTTCCCTGACGGTTCTTTTGTGAATCACAGTGAGGGGCAGGCTCCTGTGGATTTGGTCAGGAGAAGGGGTGGTCTCAATCAAAGGAGGCCAAGGTTTGAGGAGATTCCTGATCAGGGGAAGTCTTCTGTTAAGGTAGATGAGGACGTCAAGGGAAAGGGGAAGGAGGTCAATAAGGTCTCTTTTTCTACTTCCTTTGGTGGATTGGAGTTGTATTCTTGTGGTGGACAGTCAAGTGGTGAATGCTTGGCTGGTGTTTATGATGTGGAAGCAGGGAAGGTGGGAAGACCTAAGAGCAGTTCTCAGGCCCAACCAAAGCCAAATGCCTCAAAGGGGGATCCTAAGCTGAGTGCAGCTAGGAAGAGGTACAGCAAAGAGGATCTGTACAAGATGCAGAAGGGTATGGCTGATATGGGCCCCCCTAGTTTTGGCGCATTGTATATGAATGGTGAGCCAATGCCAATGGAGGTGGATTCTGACTCTGAGGAGGATGTCCCTTTGGCTTCATTGCCAAAGCCTGTTGGAGTCAGAGGTTCTGGTGAGGGATCTGGTTTGGCTCCTGTTAATGGTAAATCTGTTGGTGGTGCTGGTCCACAAGAAGCTACTAGGACCAAGGTGGTGAAGCCATGGGCTCACTTTGAGAGGCCAGTAGTGTCTGGTCAAGTTAATGTTATGGACTCTGTCCTGGAAAGGATGAATCAGGGTCAGGTTTCCCTATCTTATGGGGAATTGTATGCTATCAGTCCAGAGTTGGCTGATAGGCAGAGAAAGTTGTTGACCAGGAGAAGGGTTTCTTCTGGTGAGGTAGAATACATTTGTTATTCTGCTGAAAATTTTGGTGAGGGGTTGGAAACTCATTTTTCTGCTCCTCTGCGATATGTCAATGTCACTCTGAATGGCAGGGAGGCAAGGGCATTGGTGGATTCAGGTTCTCAGATAAACCTGATTTCTTTGTTTGAGGCAACTCATATGGGCCTCCCCATCAAAACTGGTATTGGTGGGAATTTGAGAGGGATTGGTGGCCATGTCACTGAATTGGTTTGAACTTCAGAGTTTGTGAAGTTAGATGTTTGAGGAGCCTCAGGGAAGGTTCATTTTTACATTGCTAAAGGTAATGTAAAAGCAGTTTTGGGTGGGGCATTCTTGATGGATTTTCAGGCAAGAATTGGTTATCAATTTGATTTGGGAATCAGTTTGGAGTTGACTGGTGAAGATGAAAGGAGGCTTCACATGAGGTTATAATCCCCTGGAGAGGATGGTTGGGAGACTAGGCCTGGTTTATCTTCAATGTGCCAGTGCATGGACTGCTGCAGGAGAAGGAAGGAAGTGGGTTCTGCCTCTGGTTTTTTGGAGTGTGGCTCAGGCTCTATTGAGAGTCATCTTTTTAGAGTAATGAGGGCTGATCACCATAATTCTGCAACCTCTCCCCAAGATGAGGAAATCCCAGGTTGTAGTAGGTCAGCTCCCTTGGAGATATACCAAGTGGATTTTCAACTTTCTCTTTTTAATGTTTCTCTTCTCTGAAAGTATTCATCAAGTTTTTTATCAAGTCTCTGTTCTCTCTCAAGATTCTTAATTATTTTTAATTCAAGTTCAAAGAAGAAGATTGGTTATATATCTTTATTGAAAGATATGCGGAAGAGTTTTGGGGCGGTGAGATTGGGGTCTAAAAGTAAGTCCTCCCAATTGTGCACCACTAGGGTTTCTTCTACACCTTTCAAAAACATTACCTGGGCCACACCCGTGAGCATTGGGGAAACCCCTGGTTATTTTTGTAGGTCAGAAGAAAACTCAAGAAAAGAAGATAAAAATTTCAAGATAATTCAAGAAAATCAAGAAAAAAATCTGAAGATAATGAAGTAAGAAGATGCAAAATATTTTTGTGAAGATTGTCAAGATCAATCTTTGGGCCTCCAACATGAGGTTAAACTGCAGAAAATTATGAAGAGAGAAGATCATCAAGATTTATTTTTGGGCCTCCAGCATGAGGATAAACTGCACAATTTTAGAAGGTGTGATTCAGAAGATGAATCAAGATTTGAAGATTTGGAAGTTGGAAGTGAGGATGAAGATGTGGAATTGCGGAAAAGTTTTGGAGTGGTGAGATTGGGGTGTAAAAGTAAGTCCTCCCAATTGTTCACCGCTAGGGTTTCTTCTACACCTTTCAAAAACATTACCTTGGCCACACATGTGAGCAATGGGGAAACCCTTGGTTTTTGCTCCAGGTCTGGTGGTGAAGAATTCCTAAAGATCCCTCAAGTTGAAGGTGGAGCGGCAAAGTATAAGAAGGTAGTGCAGAAGATTAGGCCTGTCAATGAGCCTATGCCTGTGGGCTTGAATCCGCCTTTGAAGAGACCGCCTTTTTTGAGAGATCCGTACTGTACTCCTTTGGTGAAGAATCCTCCAGAATTTATAGAGACGGCTAGGGTGACCATGGAAAGGTTGAAAGTTGTTAATTTTGGTCCTGATGGGTGGTTCTCTGAGGAAGAAAAGAAGTTTTTGTTGCATGTTATTGTGCTAAGGGAAAAAGCTGTGGCGTTTGTTTAGGAGGAAAGGGGTGTATTGAAGCACTCTTATGGGGAACCCTACTTGATTCCTGTGGTTTGTCATGAAACTTGGCAAATCAAACCTATTCCGATTCCAGCTGCTATTAGAGAGGATTTTTTAGAGATTTTTAGGGAAAGAGTCAGGACTGGGTTATATGAACAATCGACTTCCAGCTACTCAAGTCCATTTTTCTGTGTAAAAAAGCAGAATGGAAAGTTGAGGCTGGTTCATGATCTTAGAGCCTTGAATAGAGTCACTATCAAGGACGCTGGTATGCCACCAAGTGCAGAGGATTTTGTTGAAGCTTTTGCTGGAAGGGTGTGTTATGGTTTGGGTGATATTATGGGTGGTTATGATGAGAGGGAACTCCATACGGATTCAAGGACTCTCACAACTTTTGAGACTCCTTTGGGAAGATTTCAGCTCACTAGGTTGCCTCAAGGAGCAACTAATTCAGTGGCAGTTTATCAAGCACAGATGGCTTGGATTTTGCAGGATGAGGTTCCTACTCATGCTGTTATTTTATTGATGATGGTGGAATTAAAGGACCATTCACTGATTATGGTAATGAGGTGTTAGCGGAGAACCCTGGCATAAGGAGGTTTGTGTGGGAATATGCAATAACTCTAGAGAGAGTGTTGTTTAGGATTGAAGAGGCTGGTTTGACCATTTCAGGGTCAAAATTCTGTTGTTGTGTTCCTGCTTTGGAAATTCTGGGTCATGTGGTATGTAAAGAGGGGAGGATTATGACGAAGAAGAAGATTAATAAAATCCAGTCATGGACAAGGCCTAAAAATACTACTGAAGTCAGGGGATTTTTGGGTGTATGTGTATATGTCAGGATTTTTATTAAGGATTTTTCTTTGTTGGCTTCACCTTTAAGGAGGTTGACCAGAAAAGATGCAGATTGGGAATGGACTGAAGAGTGTGAAGAGGCTTTTCAGAAGTTGAAAAAGGTTGTTGGTGAAGATATTGTTCTTCACAAGTTGGATTATGGGGTTGGTGCTGGAAAAATTTATCTGGCAGTGGACTCAAGTTATATTGCTGCTGGTGCTGTTTTGTCTCAGGAGGATAAGACTGGGAGGGTAAGGCCAGTAAGATATGAGTCTGTGGTGTTTAATGAGGTGGAATCTAGGTATTCTCAACCTAAGTTGGAATTGTGTGGCGTAGCTAAAATTTTAAAGAAGCTACAGACGGTTTTTTGGGGGCAGCATTTTGAGCTGCAGGTGGATGCAAAATCTTTGGTTCAGATGATCAA
The DNA here is from genome assembly GCA_030280995.1 of Hemileia vastatrix. NCBI lineage: Eukaryota > Fungi > Basidiomycota > Pucciniomycetes > Pucciniales > Zaghouaniaceae > Hemileia > Hemileia vastatrix. The sequence continues at coordinate 23,311,255 of JASXTE010000005.1, read as the reverse complement.
TACACCTAGTCTTCCAAATGCTCCAATGACTAGGTGGGTGGAATTTATTCAACATTTTTCTTTTGAGCTGGTACACAAACCAGTCAAAACTTTTACTATGCCTGATGGATTATCAAGGAGGCCACCTACAGACAAAGATTCTGAGGCTGAAGAATTTGATGAGGATGTTCCAGTGGTTAGGGCCAGCACAAAGGGTGCTGAAGATTTTTCTGACCTCTCCCAAGAGGCTAAACTGGCTTGATCTGATCTTGATTTTGGTGATCAGAATGTTTTTGTTGATGAAGATGGAGTTGTTGTTTGGGACAGCTCAAAATTGGAAAAGGGTGTTTTTGTTAGTGAACTGGATTCTCACAAGGTTCAGTGGAAAGAGAAGGACATGCCAAAATTTAAGGATTGGTGTCCTGGTTGGGCTGCTCAATTGGCTCATGTTCATACTGGTGATTTTGATGACAGAATTGTACCCTTGGATGTGGTGTTGTTGGATTTTGAAGATGAGACCTGGGGTCAGTCTGGGTCTTATTTTATTTTGGTGGAATATCTGTTGATCTTGGAGAGGCCAGATAGTTGTGATGATGATACTTGGGTGGCAATCAAGAAGAAGAGTCCTGGATTCTTTGTGTCAGGAAGGCAGTTGATGAGGAGGAGACATCCAAACCCTCAAGTGGTGGTGACTCAGAAGAAGGGTCAAGAATTGGTTTTGAAGTCTTTTCATGAAGACCTTGGTCATAGAGGCTTTGGGGAGACTTATAGAAGAGTAGCAGACAGATTTTGGTGGCCAGGTATGAAGTTGGCTGTGCAGGGTTGGGTTCAATCTTGTGAAGAATGTCAAAGAAGAAGTCACTTGAAACCTAAAGAGGTGGGCCGTGCTACTGGTGAATCAACTTTTTTTGGAAGGGTCAGTCTGGATGCTGTCCATATTAAAGAGGGCAGGTATGAATACTTGATTGTTGCTAGGGATGATTTGTCTGGTTTGGTTGAGGCAGTTCCTCTGGTTAATTTGACTGCCAAGAATGTGGCAGAGTTTTTGAAGAAGGATTGGATTTATAGGTATGGGTTGATGAAGTTGGTGACTGTTGATGGTGGGCAGGAGTTTGGTGCCAAATTTAAAGAAGCTGTGGCTAGTGTTGGTTCTAAAGTTAGAGTGGCTACACCTTATTATTCTGAAGCTGAAGGCATGGTTGAAAGAGGCCATCAAGTTATCAAGAATGCTTTGGTGAAGATGTGCGGAGATAGTGCTGAAAATTGGAGGCATTATTTACCCTTGGTGTTATTTGCTGATAGGGTCACTGTGAAGATGACAAATGGCTATTCTCCTTATGAGTTAATGTTTGGTCAGAAAGCTGTTCTACCAGTGGACTTGGAAGCTGTCTCTTATCTTGGAATTGATTGGGATGATGTGCACTCAACAGAAGATTTGCTCTGTGCCAGGATGCAACAGTTGGAATGTAGAGAGGAATGTCAGGAGAAGGCATACTCTAGAATGATGAAGATTAGGAATCAATCAGTCAGGTACTGGGACAAGAAGTTGGCTCATAGACTCAGGAATCCTTTGAAACCTGGTTGTTTGGTTTTGGTGTATAATAGAAGTTTGGAGAGTCAGTGGGGAAAAATGTTTGCTGACAGATGGAATGGACCTTACAGAGTCAGATCTCAGGCGTCTGGAGGTTCTTATGTTTTGGAAGAGTTGGATGGTGCAGTCTTGAAAAAAAGGGTGGCTGCAGACCAAGTGAAGAGGTTTTATCCCAGAGGCACTAGGCATGAAGAAGATTGACTCTGCAATGAGGATAAACTATGGAACGTTCTTTTTTTGTTTTGGAATTTTGTGGTGTTGCAGAGCAACTTTTGTGTTGGAAACTTTTTGTTAGAAGGTACCCATGGGTGGGGCTTCTAGATTTGATCTTGGAAAGTGTAGGGGTGACTGATGGGCTGGCTGCTCTATCAACAGTTACCCCAGATTGTCTGTTTCCAACCCTTTCTCTTAATTTGGTTGAACCCTAGCATTGGTTTCTTTTCACAGGTTTTAGTCCTCTATGACTTTAAACTGGAATTTCCTCTGGTTGTTAAGTGCTGGACTGTTCACTGTTTATTGGTTTTGGTTTTTTTGTTGGATTTTGTGTTTTTTGTTAGAAGGTACCCAGGGGGGGCTTCTAAATTTTATTTTGGCAAGTGTGGGGGTAACTGATGAGCTGGCTGCTCTGTAGAACAGTTACCCCAGAATGTCTGTTTCAAGTTTTTGTTTTTCCTAGTTGAATTATAGTTCTGTTGTTTATTATTCAGGTTTCAAGTCCACTATGACTTTAAACTGGTTTGGGACTGGCTTCTTTATCTTTGGCTCTTTCAGATTGGTGGTGGATCACTGGTGGTCTCCCATCATTTTTACTTATTGGAGGGAGCCCACCCAGTGATCATTTCTATGGATCAGACTTTCCCTTATTGGATCATCTATGGAGCTTGACTGTCTTTGATTTTGCAGTTATGTTTTTGCTAGATAGCAGTTTTAGATTATTTTCTTTTTTCTCTTTTTTTCTTTTAATTATTATATGGGGGTTGTTCAAAATTATAAAATCAAAAACATAGGTTATTACCACATCAGGGTCACCTTGATGTGGGCAAGCATTGGTGGGGAAATGCTCATCAATTGGCCGGGCAATGCTATTTTCTTTTTTCTATTATTTATTTATTATTTATTTCATTTGTTTCTGTGTTTCATTATTTTTATTATCTTCTGAATGTCTAAATTTTTGTTTTTTGTTTTCTCTTAATCATTTAAAATATTTAATTGTGTATCCAGATCAAGGTGCACTTGGATGTGGGTAAGGTATCAGGGGATCAGCTCATCAATTGGCTGGGGGATTTGGAAGCAGATTGATCTCTTCTGGATGGAGATTTTGAAGAGATGGAACTGTCAGAAGAGTAGTTGGCTGACAGAGGAGAGGTGTAGTTTCTTTGTCTTAGTTGGGGACAAAGTTGTTGTTGTGGAGCAGTGTGTGGTGTTCTGGTTTCTTCTTAGTTTTCTCTGGCAGGTCTCTTAGAAATCTGGGAAATTTTGGTGCTTTTGGACTTTGGAAGGGTGGATTGCATTGCTCTGGGAGCAGTAGGAGGTAGTTGGGTTGAGTTGTTGTTGTTTTCTGGATGAATTTGGCTGTTTTCTGGCGGTTTTTGGAGGTTTTGGCCCTGATTTTCACTGTTTGGTGAGGCGGGCAGGCCACCTGGACGCGGTCTAGAAGCCTGGGAGTTGATCTTGAAGCTTTTGGAGCTAATTTGGCGGAGATAAAAGCAGTTTCTTGTGAGGCTAAGGCTGGTCTTTTGGGAAGAGTGCGGGAATCTGAGCTTCTGGATCTTCTGGAAGGAGCAGAAGATAGAGAGGAAGAGGAAGGACCAAGCTCTGGGGATCTGGTAGGGGATCTTGAGATGTATTTGTGAGAAGGAGAAGGCGGAGGAATAGGGTAGTTGGCGTCTCTGTCACATCTTTTCTTTTTGGAATAGCAAGAATCACAAGCCCTGTTGTAGAATTTGGATTCAGGATTTGGAAGAGTGAATGTGCAAGGTCTGCACATGTGGATGCACTGTTTGCAGGCATAGTCCTTGGGAGCAGTGAAGCAAGGGAGAGTAGAAGGGTTAGCATCAGGAGATCCAGCCATGATCTGTGGTGAGAAAAGATGATGAAAAGGGATAGGAGGAGATTTTTGTCAGTGATTGGTAGATGATGAAGTGAAGGTGGAAGTTCAGCAAGTTGGCTGTAGAGGTGTGCTGCATGAAATTGGCTGCATCTATTTTATGCAAAATTCCGCCAGTCCATCAAGACTCTAAACTGAAAAAGCTATGGTATCAAGACAGTCCTTCAAGACTCTAAACTGAAAAAGCCATGGTATCAAGACCAGTCCATCAATACTTTAAACTGAAATCTGGTTTCTGTTAGTCCTCCAAGACCTTAAACTGGCTGGTTTCAAGATTTTATCAAGATTAGTCCGTCAAGACTTCAAACTGAACACTGTGTTAGTCCCCCAAGACTTTAAACTGAGGGTTGTAAGTCCCCAAAGACTATAAACTGAGGGAAAAGTTTTTGTTGTTGGAGTTGGTTTTGAAAGATTGGTGGAGGGTATCCACAGGGGGAGCCTCTGAATTTAGCAAAGGCAAGTTTGGGGGTAATTGATGGGCTGGCAGCTCTATTCACAATTACCCCAGAATGTTAGTTTTTTCTCTGTGTCTTAATGTGGCTGATCTCTGGTTCTGGGTTTATGATTTAGGTTTTGAGTCCCCCAAGACTTTAAACTGAGGGTTTTTGAGTCCCCCAAGACTTAAAACTGAGGGATGTTTGTGGTTACATCCTATAGAGGGTGTGGTCAATTTTTCTTTTCTGAATCAAACTCAAGTACTAGTGGAATTACAGAGGGAATCAAGAGAGGAAATGAAGTGTTCAAAATTAGCCTTGAACTGGTGAATGAGGTGTCTTCTGTTCTCAATGTCCTGTGGATCTCTAGCAGGAGTGGATTGGAAGTAGTGAAGCAGACTTGTTTCTGTTGAGATGTGTGTTGTTGGAACTTGCCCTTGATAGTGGGCAAGTGCATTGGTGTTGGTGGTGCAATGGATCCTACATTATTATCATCACTATCAGAAGAGGGAGGAACTGAGAAGTTATCAGTTTTAAAGTTGAAGGAAGAAATGAATGTTCTTTACCTTCAGATGGACCAGGGATGGGGGAACTAGTTGTTTTATGGGTTGTGACACTCTTCTGGGAAGGGTGGAGCTTTTTGATTAATCTGGGTATCAGGATGGATGGCCTAGATCTTTTGGTGCTGGCAGAAGAAGGACCAGGTTGAGGTGAAGGTGAATCTGTTGTGAAAGAAAGTGGACCAGGTCTGTGGCAGGTCTTCTTTCTGGATTGGAAGGCATTGCAGGACGTTCTGGATGGATGGACAGGTGGTGTCATGGTGCAGATTAAATTATTGTCGATGCAGTATTGGCAGGGACCCATTTCAGAGGCAGATTTGGGAATAAGGTTAAATATGGTGGTTGGATGAAGAAAGAATGTGGACATTCTCAATTGGAGGGAGGATGTGGTCTTCCAACATTGGCAGGGGCCTTTGTTGTGTGATTTGGCGTGGTTTGTGCATGTCTTAATTGACATCTGTTAAGGAATAGGGTATTTTTCTGTTTTATTCCGTGGATATTGGGTCTGCGGGTATTTGGGTACTATCATTGGATAGCCCTGGTTTTTCTCTATATTTTATGTCTTGAAGACATTTTTCATATTCTAAGTTTTAAGGGGTCATTTCCTCATTTTTCATTTATAAAAGATTGCTGTTTAATTTTGTTTTTCGTGTTTTACAGGCTAACCTTAAGTCTTAGGTCTAAGTGCTTAGTACCATTGGATAGAGCTAATTTTTCTCTATATTTCATGTCTCAATGTTGTTATAGTGAAATTCCGTGTTTTAAAGGTTTTAGTAGTTGTAGCTAATTTTTCTAAGTAGATTAGTGGTTTTTGTTGGTTTTCTGGCTTCAGGGAGGCTGGGCCGCTTCAGGCGGCATCTCCGACGTTGGGCGGCCCGCCCGCCTCTGTTTTAGGAGGTTGGGGAGCACTTCAGGAGGGTTTTTTATGCAATTTGGCGGGTACAGGTGCCAGATTGGTGGGTGCACATGGGCTCTTAGTTAGTGGTCTGTATGTACATAGTGAATAAGACAGTTTGGGGCAACCTTAATCATCATACAACCATCCGGAGGTGATATCATTGTTCCTCACTCAGTTTTCACTGTTTTCTGGCCACAATTGGCTGTGTTTGTTGCAAGTAAGTTCTTCATTTAACTTAACTTTGGTAACTGTTTTCTCTGTTATAGTCTTGCAAGCTATAGCAAGTATTATTGCTGTCTCTGGTGTGGATTTGCAGCCTACATCAAGTATCTTTGCTGTCTCTGGTGTGGACTTTGTTCTACATTTCAGTTCTTTGGTCTGGTAGTCTATCTGGGGACTACTTTCTTGGCTCATCAAGCAGTCAAGTGTGTTAAACAGGAGCTTTAGCAAAACAGGAACCAACTTACTTTAGCAAGTAAATCTCACTCTATTTTTCTAAAGGGACAGGGGATTTTCTCTCTGGTTTTTTCTCCAACTCCCTTGGTCAAGGCCTATAGCTAGTACTATAGGATTGTCTACAATGTCAGATTTGAAAATTTGGCAATACCCCCCCCCTGCATTTTATTGAAGTAAGGGGTGGAAGTCATCTAAATTTAATATAATTACATAAATTATTAAATAAATATCTAATATATATCAATTTCCCTAGTTTAAAGTAATGACAATTCCTCAAGCCAAAATGCAGATCAAGTCTAGAAACTAAGTTTGGGACTTTCCACAGGTATAAGCTAGAGGAACCCCATGAAACAAATACATGTTATCATGATTACCTGTTATACAACCAAAGGTCGTTGGCTCATCACATTACTTGAGCAAATTGATATATAAAAAATATTTATTAAAAATTTATGAAAAAATATAAAATTTTTGAAGACAACTCTAATCCCCATACTTTTTGGATCTAGATAAAGTTTTTTTAAATCAATTAACTTTACCTTCTTTCTTTACCCTGTTGATTCTTTGAATCAACTTATGACTGATTTGAAATGAGCAACCAAAATGTGTGAAATCTTGACAGGATTCCAAACCAGGAGGAGCTTTGGTCGTTTGATGATTATCCTTAGAAGAATTCCAAATAGTTTTGATGATACCATTTCCCAAACCAAAATCAATGATGCACTGGTGGTCTGGAAAATATAAACCATGTCCTTTGATTTTAGCTGGAGATGGTATTGGTTGGCCAGTTATCGAATTGATATATGAGAATATACCAAAAGTAAGAAAATTGGCATCATTCCTATCAACATGAATCCTATTGTGGAATCCAGAATGAGTGATAATAACATTAGAAAATAAAAGATATTTGTGGCTGATATCTTCCATTTCGGAGTCACACCAATTTGGTATTCCAACTTTGGTTGCAAGTTCATGATTTTTTTCAAATGCTTTATTACAGAGCTTTTTGAGTCAAAGAGCAAGAAAAGAGTTAAAGGAAGGTAGAGTGTCCCATAAGCAAAAATCTTCATCTTTTTTAGCTTTATTGATATTCTTGAACAATGAATATATGACTATATAAATGAAATAAGTGAAATGATATTAAGAATGGAAAAAAATATTAGACATACCAAGAGAATATCCTTTAACAAAACCTGGTCTCCAACCAAATCCATTCATGATACCACCCAAAAAATTTGTATTCCTTATAGGTAATCGAGCCAAAGCCATTTGATAAAGAGTTATGATAAGATCTGATAGTTGATTAAAAGTTTCATCTTTTACACCATCAAATGAATGAACTTCCAAAATGAATTTAGCCTTATAAGTATTACTGATAACTTCAACAACTCAATCATCACCAAAATTGGTTAGATATTTGATATCTTCTGGTAATTTTTTCAGATATTGATTTTTTTTATCTACTTTAGTTTTATGAAAAAAAATGTTTGGGATATGATGAAAATAACTTTCACAGAGAATTTTTTTTTTCAGATATCTTTTCTTCTGATGAGACTGATTATCTTTAATTTTTTTTGATGATTTAGATGATGAATTTTTTTTTCAGATATCTTTTCTTCTTATGAGACTGATTATCATTAATTTTTTTTGATGATTTAGAAGATGATTTTATGGAAGTTGATTTCGAAGAAGATGATAGAGATGATAAAGAAGATAAAGATGAAGATAAGAGAGAAGTAAGGGGTGAATCTGAAGAAGAAGACATTTTTTTGATCTGAAAAAAAATTTAAATGTCAATAAAATTTCAACTCAATTTTTTTTAAAAAAAAATTCTCACCTAATAATAAAAAAAGCTGTTTTTTTATTTGAAAAATAAAATTGGAAAAAAAAAAAAAAAAAAAACCAAACAATCAGTAAAAAATTTTCCAAAAAAATAATTTGTTAAAAAAAAATCTGAGTTTTTATTTTTAAAAACAAAATAAAAGCAAAATCCTTTAAAAAAATAAAATATAAAATATAAAATAATTCAAAAAAAAAATTTCAGTAAAAATTAAATCAAAAAAAAAAAAAATTTAAAAGTGAACCTGAAGATTGGTTATTAAAAACCTTCTCACAAGATCCTGAAAAAAAAAAAAAAAAATCTGTAAAATCAAAATCAAAAACAAAAAAAATTTTTAAATAAAAAAAAAATCAGAAAAATTATTTACTAGAAAAATTAAAAATTAAATTATAATCCTTTTTTGATTTGTAAATAAGAGGGACAGTCCTTAACAGAAAGAAATTTTTTTTCTATAATACTGCCAGCCAAAAAATTTAAAAAATTAATCAAATTTACAAAAAAAAATTTGTTAGTATATTTATTTGAAAGCAGGTAACCCCTCTTTATCTCCCATAAATGTCCCCTTTTACCCTCCTTTATTTATTTGAAATACACTTACAAATCCCTCCCTCATTGCCTCAAAAGTCCCCTCAAATCCTCTCCTTGCCTGCCTCAAAAACCCCCTGAAACCCCCTGCTTAATTGTCTCAAAACCCCCCCCTTAGTTACCTTAAAACCCCCCCATATTCCCCCCCTTCACCCTTCTTTATATGTCTCAACCCCCCCCCCCCCTATCCCCCCCCTCTTTAGCCACCTCAAACCCCCCCCCATTCCCCTCTCTTTAGCTGCCTCAAACCCCCCCCTTCCCCCCCTTCCACTCGCCTTACCCCCACCCACTCCCTTACCTCCTCCTCTACCCCCCCCCCTCCTTGTTAACGATTGTTTGTTAAGAAAAAGGGGGGGTAGAGGAGGAGGTAAGGGAGTGGGTGGGGGGAAGGGGGGGTTTGAGGCGGCTAATGAGAGGGGAAGGGGGGAGTCTTGAAGCGCCTAAAAAGAGGGGAAGGGGGGGTGATGAGGGACCTAAAGAGGAGGGAAAGGGGGGATTTGAGGCAGCTAAAAAGGGGGTAAAAAGGGGGTATTGAGACAGGTAAAGAGAGGGAAAAAAGGGGGCCTTGAGGATGATAAAGAGAGGTGAAGGAGAGAAAAAAAAACAAAAAAAAAGAGAAAAAAGAGAAAAAAATAAAAAAAAATTAGTTTACCCTAGAACAAAAATAAATGAAGCACTTACAAAAAAAACAAAAAAAACAAAAAAAAAGCAAAAAAAAAATCATGATTAGCAAATAAAAAACCAAGAAAAAAGAAAAAAAATGACCTACCTGGTGAGTTGAGTTGAGTAAATAAATGCAACCAAAAAAACTGAGGGATGTTTGAGGAGAGGATGAAAAGGATATGAGTGATGAATGAAAAAAAAATCACTGACAAAATATGCAATATAAGAAAATATGCGATTTCATGTTGAGCTGGTGAAAGAAAACCAATGAGCCATCCAAAAAAAAGATATTCACCATAAATTCAAAAAAAAAATGAATATGCAACAAACCAAAATACAAAACCAAGTGAATAAAGTACACAAAGAGGACATTTGGAAAGTATGAAAACATAAAAATTAAAAATTAAAAGCGTTGCAAAGTGAAATGTTGGAGAGTAATTGGCATTATAATGGAGTGTATGCCGGTTGATTGAATGATTTGTGATTCAAGGGAGGGGAGTGCCCGTGGTGGTTAAGGTTCCTCTTCTTCATAAAGATCATTCCACTCATCCTTTAAATCAGCTAGAATATTGTGGAGTATTACGCAAGTCAAGATCCAATGATTTGCAGTTTGGATCTCCAATTTTTTTTGAAATTGAATTCTGAGCTCCCGAAGACTAGAAAATTGTCCCTTTAAAATACCTATAGCATGTTCAATTCGTACTCTTGATTGTGCAAGGTGATAATTAAAGGCAGTTTTGGGGTCATTTTCTGAAGTTGCACCACAGAAAGCAGGTATAATGTACTTTCCACTTGCATATGCTGAGTCTGTAAGGAGGTACTGAGATTTATCAAAGTATGAGTCAGGGGATTGAGAAATCCTCATTCTTTGGAAGAGGGAAGAGTCATGACATGATCCAGGGCAGCCACTGTGAAAACCAATAAATTTTTTATTGACATCGCATACAAGTTGAACGGCAATAGAGTATCTAGAAAGAAGATAAAAAGTTAGATTGTGAAAGATGAGAACTTGGAGAAGATTTTGAAGAAACCTTTTTTTGCGATCAAAATAATGGTTGCCATCATGAGCAGGCTTTTGACTCAAAGGGATGGTTGTGCCATCAACAAAACCTATACAGCCAGGGAAACCTTCAGCTTGCATTACTTGAGAGGATTCAAGTCGCTGTTCTGGAGTTGGCCAAGCAAGAGTTTGAGACTTGAGGGAAAGGATAGCAATCATACAGTGCTTGGTGTATAATATCACAGTACCATATTCTATGTTAAAGAGATTATCCAAAAGTCTTACAGAAGCACCATTTCCATTTGAGCCAAAGCAACATAGAGAAACAGCAAGTTTGATGGCAGGATTACACTGTTTGTTATGAGAATTGTTATGGAAGATAGGATGTTCAGAAATGAGTTGATAAAGTTTGAAGAAAGAATCAGGAGAAGTTCTAAAAATTTTTGTGAAGTTTAAATGAGGAATGTTGAGAATGGAGGCCAGATCATATCAGGGATCATGATAAAGATTTGGCTCCCTGGTGATGATGTAACGCTTTTTGGAAAGAAAACACATATAAGCTAAAGCATCTTCCAAATCAGAGTCAGATTTATAGTAAAGAACTAAAAGAAAAGTGATAGCATTCATTGTTGAGTGAAGTAGCTTCCTAGTAGAGAGGTGCTTCATTGTTGTCGGTGGAAGGGATATGTGATGAGGGAAGTGGGAAGTGGAAATTCACTGCCAAATGTGCAGTTGAGGTGTGTAGATAGAAAAAAACTTAAGTGTTTGCCACCAAAATTAAGTGGCATAGAGTGAGGAAAGACTTAAGGATGGCATCAGCAATTATGAGTCATGTGACTTTCTTGAAAATCCATCATGGATGTGATGAGTTTGGGATCAGGAATTAGGAATGGAAATTGGGGTATAAGAGGCGGGATAATGCATTATCGTGGATTTCTTATCCACTAGCCCCAGGGCTAGTGGATAAGAATCTTTTGCAATTAATAATGTCTGATCCCGGGAAAAAAAATTCCTGATCCCTAATTGCGGATCCCTGAACATTGATACCCCCTAATATGTGAGAATGCCTTGTGGTCCAAATAATGCCCCTTCAGTCTTCCAAAAATTGATGGATAGTGTTTTTCATCAGGAAATGGTTGAACAATGGCTTCTAGTTTATATTGATGAAATCATATTGTTTTCAAAAACATATGATGAGCATTTAAATCACTTGAGTAGAGTACTTCAAAAAATGGATGAAATTAATATCACAATTGAATTAAAGAAATGTAAGTTTGGGTTTCAATCCTTCAAATTACTTGGACATGTTGTATCTGGATTAAAAATTTGTGTTGACCAGAATAAATTGGAAGCAAAAAAAAACATTATCATACCTAAAAATGTGGAATATGTTCAAATTTTTCTAGTTAGGTGTGGATATTAGGGGGTGTCAGTTCTGGCAAATCCACACTTAACTTAAGTGCGGATTTCAAACCAAATCAGCACTTAAATTTTGCAAAAAAGTCACTTATTTCAAAAAAGGGTGTCAGTTATGACCTCAAATCAGCACTTTTTTCCCGTTTTTTTTCACAACCACATTTTGGCCACAAAACATCCCTTCCATTCTTACCCCATCCCTGTCACATGTGACACACTGACCTTCCTTGCTACCTACCCATCAATCCTCGGCACACACCCCTTCCTGAAATTTTCAATATTTTGACCAGGCATGTTTACATTCTTTTTTACTTATTTCTTCTACTTCTTAATCTTTTTTCTATGGGTGTCAGTTCTGACCTCAAATCAGCACTTTTTTCATGATTTTTTTTTCAAAACCACATGTTGGACACATCATCCCTTTCTTTCCCATACCATTTTGTACTCTCCAAATGTCCTCTTTGTGTACTTCATTCACTTGGGTTTGTATTTTGGTTTGTTGCATATTCATTTTTTTTTTGGAATTTACGGTGAAAATTTTTTTTTGGATGGCTCATTGGTTTTCTTTCACCAGCTCAACATGAAATCGCTTATTTTGTCAGTGATTTTTTTTTTCATTCATACCTCATATCCTTTTCCTATTCTCCTCCAACATCCCTCAAAAAATTTGGTTTCATTCATTTTGTCATCTCATCTCTCCAGGTAAGTCACTTTATTCTTTTTTTTTGATTTTTTGATTACTATTATAATTTTTTTTGTTTTTTTCTGTTTATTTTATTTTTTTTATCTATATTTTTTTTGTAAGTGGTTATTTTGGATTTCAATGGTATAAATAACCTTTTTTTTCTCTCCCTCTTTACTTTCTTTTTTAGCTCCATCACCCTACTCTTCATCCCTCCTTGGCATGGTCATTATCCCCCCTTTCCCTTATTTCACTTTTTTTTGGCTCCATTTCATTGAAACACATACATTGCACATTCTTTATGCATTTCACTTACTCCATATTCAATTTCCCCACAATTCCAACATCAATCTTTCTCACTCTATTTTTCCTACTTTTCAATCAAGGTAAGTTTCATCTCCTTTTTTTCATGCCTATATGATATCTCATTCCTTTTATGAAAAGTTCATACTTAAATATATGTATGACTCTTATCTGGATAACATTGAACTTATAAAACTCCTTTTGATCTCATCTTCACTACCACTTTTCAAGTTTTTGTAAAATTTTGAAAATCAGACTCGGAATTAGGGTTAGGTTTATTCAAATATAATGTTTTTTTACTGAAGATTTTCCTGAAGGCTAGCTTTCATTTCCCACAAACAGATTTGAATTTGATTCAGTGGTTGCTGAGATATTGACCGTTAAAGTTGAGCCTTTTTTTTCCCAATTTAAATTTTTATTTCATTTTTTATGTATCAAATTAGGGTTAGGTTTATTTAAATCACATGTCCTTTAACTGAAGATTCTACTAAAGCATATCTTTCATTTCCCTCAAACAGGTTTGAATTAGGTTCAGTGGTTGCTGAGATTTTGACCTTTGAAGTTGAGCCTTTTTTCAAAATTTCACTTGTCTTATTTCACATTTTTATATTGCATATTTAGAGGATAAGGATTCTGAAACGCTTATATGATTATTATCTAGGCATTTCAATGATATAGGCATGTATTCGTTGCTCAAGAATATCACTAAAGCTCAAAAAGATGAAGATTTTTGCTTATGGGACACTCTACCTTCCTTTAACTATTTTCTTGCTCTTTGACTCAAAAAGCACTGTAATAAAGCATTTGAAAAAAATCATGAACTTGAAACCAAAGTTGGAATACCGAATTGGTGTGACTCCGAATGCGAAGATATCAGCCACGAATATCTTTTATTTTCTAATGTTATTATCACTCATTCTGGATTTCACAATAAAATTCACACCAATACCAAGGACACCAATTTTCTTACTTTTGGTATATTCTCATATATCAAACCAATTACTGTCCAACCAATACCATCTCCAGCTAAAATCAAATGACATGGTTTATATTTTCCAGACCACCGGTGCATCATTGATTTTAGTTTGTGAAATGCTATCATCAAAACTATTTGGAATTCTTCTAAGGATAATCATCAAACGACCAAAGCTCCTCCTGGTTTGGAATCCTGTCAAGATTTAACACATTTTGGTTGCTCATTTCAAATCAGTCATAATTTGATTCAAAGAATCAATAAGGTAAAGAAAGAAGGTAAAGTTAATCAATTTAAAAAAACTTTATTTAGATCCAAAAAGTATGGGGATTAGAGTTTTCATCAAAAATTTTATATTTTTTCGTAAATTTTTAATAAATATTTTTTATGTATCAATTTCCTCAACTGAAGTAATGGGCCCACGACCTTGTGTTTTATAAATGGTAATCATGATAACATTTATTTTTTTCATGGGGTTCCTCTAGCCTATACCTGTGGAAAGTCCCAAACTTTTGTTTCTAGACTTGGTCTGCATTTTGGCTTGAGGTATTGTCATTACTTTAAACTAGGGAAAGTGATATATATTAGATATTTATTTGATAATTTACATAATTATATTAAATTTAGATGACTTCCACCACTTACTTCAATAAAATGCAGGGGGGTTATTGCCAAATTTTCCAATCTGACATGTAAAATTGATGACTTAGAAAAATTTTGGTGATATCCACCCCTTGCTTCAATAAAATGCAGGGGAGAGTATTGCCAATTTTTTAAAACAGATATAGAATTTTTTTGACTTGTAAATATTTTGGTGAAAATTTTTGACGAGAATGTGAAAGTAATTGTTTCCACCTTGTGCAGGTTTCTGGCTCAAAGTAATAGCAGTACTATCAACAAAACCAATACATCTTGGGAAGCCCTCTGCTTGCATAACCTGAGATGATTCAAGTCGCTCTTCTTTTGTTGGCCAGGTGAGAAGTTGAGATTACCAAGAGTTGATGGCAGTGATACATTGTTTGGTATAAGTGTTAACTGAACCATACCCTAAATTAAAGACATTTTCTAAACGTTTCAAAGCAGCTCCATTACCATTTGAACCCAAATGACATAGTGTGATGGCCAATTGAATTGAAGGATGCTGTTGGTCTTTTTGAGAATTATTGTGAAATATGGGATGTTCCTGAATAAGCTCAAGCAATTTAAGGAAACATTCCTGAGAAGTCCTGAACAGCTGTCTAAAACTGGGTGTAGATAGGTTAAGAAGTGTTTGGATGGTGTACTTGGGGGTATGAAGTACTTGAGGCTTTCTGGGAAGAAGGTAACATTTTGTGGCAATTTTTGATAAAAAGACAAAATCTTCTTCTAGATCAGAATCAGAGTCCAAGAGCAGTTCAAGAGCCATGAAAGTCATTGCTTTATGTAATTTATCACGATTTGAAAGTGAGGAAGGCATAACTCTTATATGATATGATATGAAGATGTAAATGATGTACGATGTTTTGAGTTATGAAGTGTTATGCTGCGGAGTGCTGCGTATGAATGGGATGATGCTGAAAAATCAGTGAAATGGGACTTGATGGTGAAATCAGCACTTTTGGTTGAGAAAGTGCGGATTTGAGTGAAATAAGTGACTTATTTCATTTTGAAATCCACCAGTATTGGGGCTAGTGTGTTTTGGAAATCCGCACTTATTTAAGTGCGGATTTGTAAGTGCAGATTTGCCAGAACTGAAACCCCCTAATATAGGTAGTATATAAAAAACTACCAATCCATGGCAGCTCCTTTAACAAAATCAATCAGGAAAAATGAGGCTTTCATATGGAATAATGAAAGAGAAAATTCCTTTGATAAATTAAAGGAGTTATTAATAAACTATTATGTTTAAAAAAGATAACCTTAATTAAAATAAGCTTATAAGTTAAAATTAAGGTTGTAATACATATATATATTGTTATAATGCTTATATATATAATTATTACACTATTATATGACATATAGTAGTTTAAATAGCTTAAATATAGCCCTATAATGCTTATTAACATGTTAATGGAGTCATTACATACTTATCTTAATTGATATTAAGTAATTATAGACATACATAAGCTTATATGTATGCATAAACCTCATATTCAATGAAATATGTAGTTATATTATGTATATATAGGTCTTTAAGCTGGTTTTAACCTCTAAATAGCTTATAAGCTTTATTTTTCTGCTTATTTTATGTCATATGGATGTATTCAGTGGACTCACAATGCCTAAACAAGCATATACACATTTTCAGGCACATGTATCCAGTTTGGACAACTTAATCTGCTTCCTTTAATGGATTTTTACAGATTTATGGGTTGGGATATGATTACTGGGTTAATATGGATGCTTGGGGATGTTATTGGGGGCTTGAAGAATTTATTTGGTTCCTTTATATGCTTTGGGTTTCATTAGATACTCTTTGGATGAGTTATTTTACCTGTTTCTTTATGGTATCTGCTTTTATCTGTTTTTTCTATTAATGGTTTGGGTTTATGATATCATTGATTGTAATGGAGGGTCCTTACTGGAGGTCTGGGTGTTGAAACTGCTTGGATTTGACTCCATGGGGAGGTGATGGGCTCTTACAGTGATGTAATTTTTGGGGAGATCAGTGACATCATCTTGATTGAAGGTCTGTGCACTCCAGTGGATTTTGGTTTAAGTAAGGGAGAATTTGATGGGTTATTGGACATCACTTACTTACTACAATTCAAATACACATTATAAAACAATTATTATCATATATAAATATATTATAAAGCATTTATAAACTGATATTATCTTTTTATTAGCTATAACTATATTTTATTAACCTATTTTCCACCACTAGCACACACAAAAATTCAAGTATTGTGAGTTTATATTGAGAATAACTATTTTATGAGTCTTCCCCTGAGGTTTAATCACTAAATCATTTAGAGATAAGTAATTGGACCATTAATATTTACTATTAAATCATACTTAGATACTAGCATACACTGATATAAATTATCTGAAGTAGTCATCTGTTATATATCCAAAACCTTAAGAAAGACAGAATTAAGGTATGTTGCCACCCAGCTGGAATCTCTAGCCATTTTGTGGGCCCTGGAGAAACTTTACTAATATCTGGATGACCAGAATTTTGAATTAATAACAGATTGAAGTGCAGTAAAATAATTACTAAACATGAAAACACTTAATACGCACATGTTTAGATGGCAACTAGCTGAACAAGATTACAGAGTTAAAATGACAATCACTCATAGAGCAGGAACATTTCATTCTAATGTGGATTTATTATCCAGAAGCCATTTTCCAAATGATACTGACAACCCAGCTTATGTACCTGAAAATGAGGTAATACATATATTTGGGATTTATATAGTGGATTTAGAGGAAGAATTTATGCAAACTATATTGGAAAATTATTCATCTGATAAAGATTTGTCTAAATTATATGCCATTTTAAATGATCCAACTAATTCCTCTATGAGTGCAATAATTAAAAACTTACCTTCAAAGTATAAAACTGCATTGGAAAAAGTTAAACTGTCAATTGAAGATTGATACATATATTACAGAAAAAAGCTAAGTAATGTAATATTTATACCACCTTCTATGAAAGAGTTAATGTTAAGTACTTTTCCTGATGACATCTTAGCTGGTCATTTTGATTTTAACAAAACATTAACTAGAGTTAAAAATAAAGCTTGGTGGATAAACATGAAAAAATATGTACAAAAATACATTGACACATGTGACTCTTGTCCAAAATCTAAAAGATTGAGTGGGAAGAGAGCTGGTGTAGACAATCCTATAGTAATAGCTATAGGCCTTGACCAAAGGAGTTGGAGTAAAACTGGAGAGAAAACCCCCTGTCCCTTTAGAAAAATAAAGTGAGATTTACCTGCTACAGTAAATTGGTTCCTGTTTGCTAAAGCCCCTTTTCCAAAACACTTGACTGCCTGATCAGTCAAGAAAGTAGTCTCCAGAAAGACTACGAAACCAAAGAACTGAAATGTAGAACATTGTCCACACCAGAGAAGGCAATGATACTTGATGTAGGTTGCAAATCCACACCAGAGACAGCAATAATACTTGATATAGCTTGCAAGACTATACCAGAGAGCCCAGTTTCCAAGTTAAGTTAAATGAAGAACTCACTTTGAAACAAACACAGCCAATAGTGGCCAAAAAACAGTGAAAACTGAGTGAGGAAAAAGGATATCACCTCCAGATAGTTTTATGATAATTAAAGTTTCCCCAAACTGTCTTATTCACTATGCGCACACAGACCACTATCTAAGAGCCCATGCACACCAACAAATTAGGCGTTCTTGACTTCCAAATTGCATAAAACCTCTCTAGAAACACTTCCCAGCCCTCTAGCACCAAGGCGGGCTGTCTGCCCAATGTCGGGAGGCCTGCCTGAAGCCAGAAAACCACCAAAAATACCCAAAATACTTAGAAAAATCTACTACAACAACTAAAACCTTTAAAACACGTAAATAAGCTATAAAAACATTGTGAAATGAAATGTAGAGAAGATTTAGCTCATTCCAACGGTACTAAGCACTTAACCCTAAGACTTAATGTTAGCCCATAAAACACGAAAAACAAAATTAAACAGCAATCTTTTTAAATGAAAAATGAGAAATTATCCCCTTAATACTTAGAATTATGAAAAATGTCTCAAAGACATAGAATATAGAGAAAAACCAGGGCTATCCAATGTTGTTATCCACGTTCTTGTAGTCCCAATATTTGCTGAGTAATTCCAGAAAAACACCTAATTATTAAACAATGCAATTAAAGGCATATCAAAACAACACCAAATAAACCAATAAAGGCCTCTGCCAATGTTGGAAGACCACACTGGGTTGTTACAAAAAATTGAGAAACCAAAAGCTCCATGGGAAATAGTTAACATAGACTTTGTAACAGGTTTTCCAATAGCAGGGTATAATATTTATAACTCCTGCTGGGTAATTGTAGATAGATTTACAAAAATGTGTAAATTTATTCCTACCCACAAAGAGTTTTCTGCAAAGGACTTAGCTTTTTAATGGTGGATACAAATGTTAAATACAGCAGGATTCCCCAAAGCAATAGTTTCAGACAGAGATCCTAAATTTACTTCTGAGTTCTGGACATCTATTATGGAAGTTTCAGGTTGCCGATTGAAATTATCTGCAGCACACCATCCACAAACTGATGGGCTGGCTGAGAGAATGATACAGACTCTGGAAGATATGATCAAAAGATATTGTGCATTTGGATTAGAATACAAAGACAATGCAAAATTCACTCATGATTGGGTAACATTAATTCCTGGCCTTTAATTTGCTTATAATAGCACAACTCATTCTGTAACAGAGAAAAAACCATTTGAACTCTGGCTGGGATATGTACCAAATAACTCAGTAAATCATTTAAACAAATTACCAAGTTTAGATACACACCCTGGTACTAAATATTTTATTCATATGCAAAAAAATGTGTAGAAAGCATGCAGAGGAATGCATTCAAAGAGAATTTGAATATGAAAACAAAAGGTGGGATAAATCTAATAAAGAATTTGAATTCAAAAAAGGAGTTGAAGTCCAAATTCCAGCACTACATTTTTACTTACAAGGTAATGTTAAATTGAAAGATCCTTTTTTAGGACCTTAGGTAGTCTGTAAAATGGTTGGTTATAATGCTGTGGAAGTCATATTATATGCCCCATATGATAGGAAACATCCAGTTCTCCCTAATTCATTATTAAAACCTTACCATGCAAATGATCCTCACCTCTTTCTAAAAAGAAGAGGAAGGCCTAAGAAACATCCTGAAGAACTTGTGGAAAAAGAAGAGATTGAATAAATACTTCAGAAAAGAATACTTACTAAAGAGAAAGGAACTGAGTATTTATTAACATATAATGGAAAATTAAATGAATTTGATAAATGGATACCTGAAGAAGAAATTTCAAATCTATCCTCCCTTCTTAAAATATTTAAACAGAAATAAAATAATTTTCAACCAGCTGAAGGGTTAAAAACCAGTACTCATAATAATTTATTATGTTTTATTTCTTTAAAGAATTCATCTTCAATTCTACAGAATTTTCTGAATACCTGAAAAATAAAATAAAAAAAATGTGTAACTTATCATTTTTTATTGTTTTTTTTGGGTAGGCAAGTTTCAGCCTGGATATCGCCAGGAATTTGTTAAAATTACTTATAATTTATGTTAAACACATGGACTGTCAGCCAGGCTACTCTAGGAGTCCAGTAAATGATATATAAATTATAAAACCTTAAAGAGTGGGTAAGAATTGTATTTAATGAATATAACTTAATATTTTATTGCATAATGAAATTATATAAGTATTTTATTATATACAAGTGTTACATTAAATTTATTGGTTATATATATTTTTATATACAGTTAAATTGAACATAATATAATATATTCTACAAATAATGGCGCATTTTTATGTATTTAATAATTATAAATTTATATTTAATTAATTGAAAAACATATATTATAATTATAAGTGTAAAATTGATTTATAATATATTTAAATTAATTACTTAAATTTATATATTAAATAATACCTCTCATATGATACAAAACAATAATTAATGACGCTTCTTTTGACCCTTAATTGTGTTAGAAAAAACAAATAAATTAATTTGGACTAAATTGAGATTAATTGCATGTTTTGTTGCGTCAAATTATTTTTTGTTTCACTTAAAATGTCTTTTAATCAGACTGTACCATCTGTTTGGAATTATTTTTCTCATAGTTCCTATGTTCCAATCTTGTTTAGTTATTCACTATTTTCACTTACTGATTTGGGAATTAATGATGGGAAAATTGGATTCTTAATTGGGGTTTTAATTAATTGTTTCATGTTTTTCTCTATATTGTTATGTTTCATTTACTCTTTTGATATATTTGTTTTATTCCATTCTAATCATTGTATTTACAAAGATAGTAGCGCTTCAGAGGACCCATTGCCTATAAAAGGGCCTTGGATAATCCCCTGTAGCCTGATCTTTTATTACACACTCAACAAATTAAATAACCATTTGATTACGTTTATATTTTTTTTATTAGTAATACAAATCTAATTAAAATTTCTATACAACAAATCAAAGGTTGCTTTAAGTCTGATAGTAATTAAAAGTGTTTGCCGCGCAGAACCCTTACATTTAATAATATTATTGTTAATAAAATCTAAGTTTTTGTCACCTCTCAAAGTTGCTCACCGTTGTTTCCCTCTCAAATAAATTAAATATATATTTTTGGTTTATTTCTTTATTTTCCCTTGTCCTCCTCCTTCTCTCCTCCTTTTTCTCCTATTTTTCTTACCTCTTCTAGACGACTGACCAACAACTGGGGACCTTTCCAAACGACGACGACGATCGAGCCTGGCGACGAACGACAAAACGCACGGACCACCTATCAAAACGAAACTTTTGCCGCGACTGTGTTTCGAACTTGGGTTCGACATCTTAGGTTTATATAATATTAATTTTTATATTATTTTGAAGTGATTTTTCGATCACTATAATAAGTTCACCTTTGCGCCTCTCACTCATATTACTATATTTTTATTGCAATAACAGTGATTGTGGCTTAATTGCTGATTCACTGAGTGTAAGTGTTCAATTTTTAAATTTTTTTTTCCTAGTTGACCATTATAGAGTGTTAAATCCTCTTAGTCCTAGAAGAATTGACATTTTTTATTAATACAAATTGAATTATTAATTTAATTTTTTTTTATTATTAATTATTGTTAATTTTGGTTGACTTAAAAGTACATTGTGCTTAGTCCCAAATATATTGCCATATTTAATATTGGTAATTAATTGGTTGAATTAACTTAATTGTTATTCCCAATTTAACCTTGCAATCCATTTTTTTAAAAAAAAAAATTAATTTTTTTTTAATTATTACTTTATATTGAAAATTATTTTTTCTATAATTTAATTAATTAAATATTTTTTTTTATTTGGAGCAATTATTGACTAACTTTTATTATTTTTTTTTATAAAATAAAAAGTAAATTATAAATCTTCCCACTAGTATGTCCAACAATTTGGCAGAAAAAATGGATAACATGCAAGTGGATGAAATAGAAATTGACTATGATGCTGACACTGTAAGTTCTTCTAAAGTTGGTCATAAAAAATCTTATGCTAACACAAAGAATTCATATACTACAGGATGTGGAAATGACAGGAAATGCAAACAAACAAAACCCCCTTCCCCCAGTACCACAGAAGGAAGTAAAGCCTCTAGTGCCTCAAGAAGGTCTTCCAAAAGGCTTCAAAATAAAAAAGCTTCCTCTGCCACAACAAATCAGCAACCTATCCAGTCATATAAAAGAGTTGAAGACAGAAAGTATGACGTAAAAAGCAAAGGTAGACACATTGTGGGATCAGGTCCAAGAACTCAGGAACCAGATTCAGGCCCAGGCCCCTCCTCAGTTGCCTCCCAATCAGCCTCAGTTTCAGGCTCAACCTTCACAGCCACCCAGTTCAACCATCCAAAATCCAAATACTATGGAAGTAGAGCAATGGAAATGGGATTATCTAATGAGTCACTACCAACAGAATGTGCAACACCCTCCTCATCATCAGCCTGGCCCATCCAGAACACCCAATTTCCATCCACCTCCTCATCCCTACCAACAAGGCAGGAGAAAGAAGGCCCAAGCACAATCCCAAACCCAGTCCCAGGGGAAGTTTCCTCCTCTGCCATGGTAAGTAATTTGGTTGATAGTCACTTGGGTATGTTTTCTAATAAATCTTCTTCTGCAGGTAATATTATTGAACATGGTGAAAGAACAGTTAAACCTGTTAAAAGACAGCTTCCTGTAACTAGTAGCCCTATTGATGTAATTAGCAAATTGTCATTTGATGAACCTTTACATTTAACTTCTACATCTTTAATTAATCCCTCTCTTGCAATTAAAAATGATTCTGTTCCCCCTGAAATCTATACCTTAATTGAAAAAACTTCTGAGGAAATATTGAAAGATACCCTTGATTTTAATATTGTGAAAGACAAACATGTGAGAGATGTGTTAATCCATGAAAATGATAGATTAAATAATTTACACTTGCAATGTAAAGTGAGTTCTTCTGTACAAGATACAGCTTATTTAAAAATCAAAGAAACCTTGAATATTGTTCTTAGTCAACAAAAACAAATAAGAAGTGACCATAGAGCTATCTCAGATAGAAATATCAGTCTACATAAGACCTTGAGTGAATTGAAACCCCTTATTGAGGAAAATTATTCATTCAAGAATGAAATAAAATCTCTTCAAAATGAGTTTAAGAAGCTAAAAAATGATTTCCATGCACTAAGTACCAAACACTCAGTTTCTGAGGACAGAAATGTTCTATCTCTTGCAAAAGTAAATGACCAGATGTCTGAAATTCCAAGAATAAGAAACTATGTGTCTGACCTACAGGAAAAGTTCTCAACCTTAACCACCAATAATGAATTAAATGAGATTTCTGTAAATAAGCTGCATAAAAATAAAGGGAAAAAACCTGAACAAAGTTCATCCTTTCTTCCTCATATTTCAACCATTAAACAAACTGACAATGAGTCTGTAAAATCTTTTGCTACTAGCAAAAAATCTTGTGATGGTCATGCACCAGCTGTTTCTGTAAATAATAAAATTTCTGAACACCTGGCTAAACTTCAGGAATTATTAATAATGAATAATTCAAACCAAAAAGTGGACCATCCCAGTAGTCAGAAAAATTGGCCTAAGTTAGACCAATATCCTACCTTTGATGGTGATTCTTCCTCTGATTGGCAACACTTTATCCAGAGAATTGATAATTTAAAGAGATCTTATAAACTACCTGATGAAGAAATTGTTTCTAAGCTAATTTCTTTATTTTCCAATGTAGCCTTGATGTGGTATGAATCTGTCCTCTTAGATAACAATCATTATACATAGAATGATTGGAAAGCCTTGATTGAGAATCAGTTTGGTGGTTCAAAATTCAGGTTAGCTCAGCAGAGACTGTATGAGAATACTAGATATGTATCCTCCTCTGTTGAAAAGACCATTGTTTTTCTGATGAAAATAACTAAAATCCTTAGAGCAATTGATCCAAAGATGGATTATGATATTTGGAGAGATAAAATCTTGTATAAATTACCAAATTCTCTTAGGGATTTGATTGTTGCTAGAACTGAGCATGTAAGGGAAAATTCTTCTTTCATTAATATCTGTAATGAAGTACTACTCAACCATAGATATGAACCAAAGAATTATCTTAGTAAATCTTATAATGATCAGAATAAACCTTCTATTAAGCTCCCAGAAAAATCTGGTAAACCCTCTGCCCCAGTTGCACCTAAAAAATATGCAACAAATACTTGTTATAAATGTAACAAACCGTGGCAGAAGGGTCATGTTTGTTACAAGAAAATTCATCTTGTTGAACAAAATGAAGACACTGATGAAGTTGAACTTGAAGTCAATAATTCTTCCAGTGACTGTGAAAGTAATATATCCTATGACAATGAATCTGTTAAAGATGTTTTAATGTTGGAAAAAGATGTCCATTATTTAAATAATATATCTGAAGAATGTGTATTAGATTTATCTTCAGTAGAAAATGCTGAGATAATTAAAGAAATTACTAACAATTCTATACCTATATCCCCTTTAAAGGCAACTGTTATCATTAATGGTAAAAGTGTTGATGTAGTTCTTGATTCTGGTGCTGGAGGAAGTGTAGTATCTGAAAAAGCTTTGGCTTCAGTGGATAAGGAATACTTGATTAAATTATTACCTATAACTTCTGAAAAATGGAGAGGGTATGGTTCTACCTTATTTCCTATTGGCAAATACAAAACCTCTGTATTCTTCAAATATAATGGTGGTTTTGTCAGAGCTATTTGTGAGTTTGTTGTCATGAAAAATGATAATTTGAGCAATTGGTTTATTATGGGAAATGATATTTTGACCATGTTTGGTGTGAAACTGGACCCAGCAAATAATTGCTTTACCTTGGGAATGAATGGGAAAAGAAAATTCAAAATTTCTTCTCCTAAAACCTCTGGGCATTTGTTGAAATCTTGTAACTCACTGATCCAATGTAAAGGTAGAACAACAACTGAAATGGATGATTTATTACATGAAATAAATACCGCTTCTTTTGGTGATCAGTTGACTAGTGAACAAAAGGATTCTATTGTTGCCTCTATTACCTCTTTCCCTATGGCTTTTGCTCATGGTTCTCATGTCTTGGGAATTGTTCAGGAAGAGATTAAAATTACCTTATCCTGTAATTTGAGTGATATTCCTCCTTCCCTTAAGAAAAAACCATATCCTGCTTCTCCATCAAAAAGAAAAGATATTGAAGATAATATTGAAACATTATTGAAAATGAATATCATTGAGAAAGTGGATGTCACCCCCAAATATTGTGTCATCTCCCCAGTCTTGATTTCATATGAAAAAGATAAAGCTAGATTATGTGGAGATTACAGAGCTTTAAATACTTATACTGTTGATGATATTTATCCTTTACCCAGAATTAATTCAATACATGCTACCTTGCAAGGTGCAAAATTTATTAGTTGTCTGGATGGTAATAAAGGTTATCATCAAGTTCCAGTTGAGAAAAATTCTCAAAATTTTTTGATTATTGCTACTCATATGGGAATATATAAGTATGTTAGAATGCCATTTGGCCCTAAAAATGCTCCTTCAGTTTTCCAGAAAGTTATGGATAACACTTTCCATCAAGAAATTATTGAAGGTTGGCTCATGGTTTATATTGATGATATTATTGTTTTTTCTAAAACTTTTGATGAACATATGATTCACTTGAATAGAGTTTTCCAAAAAATGGATGAAATCAATATGACCTTATCTTTAAAAAACTGTAAATTTGGTTTTCAATCTTTGAAAGTCCTGGGCCATGTTGTGTCAGGCTTACAAATTTGTGTAGACCATAATAAAGTTGCTGCCATTCAAAATGTGAAAGCACCAACTTCTGTAAGAGAAATCCAAAGTTTTTTGGGTATGTGTGGCTATTATAGACAATATATTAAAAATTATCAGATCATAGCCTTGCCTCTTACAAAACTAACCAGAAAAGATGTTGCTTTTCTCTGGAATAATGACTGTCAGAAAGCTTTTAATACATTGAAAAGTTGCTTAATGACAGCCCCTATATTGGCTCTTCCAGATTTTAACAAGCCATTTGTACTTTATACAGATGCTAGCTTTATTGGTCTGGGAGCTGCCCTTCACCAAAAGCAAATTATTAATGATAAATCCTCAGAGGTTGTAATTTGTTATATTTCAAGAACCTTAAGAAATAGTGAATTGAAATATGGTGCCACTCAATTGGAGTGCTTAGCAGTTGTTTGGGCTCTTGAGAAACTTTATTACTACTTGGATGACCAAAAATTTGAGTTGGTAACTGACTGTAGTGCTGTGAAATCTCTCTTAAACCTCAAAACACCTAACAGACATATGTTCAGGTGGCAACTTGCTGTTCAGGAATACAGAAGAAGGATGACTATTATCCATAGAGCTGGAAATGTTCACTCTAATGTTGATATGCTCTCCAGATTGCCTCTGCCAAATAATGACTCCAATCCTGCTTATGTACCTGAAGATGATACTGTTCATATACATGGTATATTTATAGTTGATATGGAAGAAGAGTTATTACAGTTAATACTGGATTCATATGATAAAGATTCTGACTTAAATAAATTAGTTACTATTTTGAATGATCCTAAGAATGCTTCAATTCAAGCATTAATAAAAACTCTTCCTGCAAAGTACCAAAATGCTTTAAATAAAGGAAAGTTTTCTATTGAAGATGGTTATATATATTATAGAAGGAAGCTTACCAATGTAATTGTTATTCCTCCTTCAATGAAAGAAACTATCCTCAAACTTTGTCATGATGACATATTAGCTGGTCATTTTGATCTTGAAAAAACATTGATTAGAATCAAAAACACTGCATGGTGGGCTAATATGTCTGAAGACACAAAATTATATGTTGAATCTTGTGATTCCTGCCAAAAATCTAAAAATTTAACAGGTAAGAGAGCAGGGTTATTACAACATATTGAAGCACCTAGTGCTCCCTTGCAAATCATTAATATGGATTTTGTCACTGGTCTTCCTGTTGCAGGTAAAGACAGCTTTAACTCTTGTTGGGTAATAGTGGATAGATTCACAAAAATGTGCAAATTTATTCCAACCCACAAAGATGTATCCACCAAAGAATTAGCTTTCTTATGCTGGTCTTACATGTTTAATATTTTTAGTTTTCCAAAAGCCATTATCTCTGATAGGGATCCAAAATTCACTTCTGAGTTTTGGACCTCTTTGATGGATATTTGTGGCTGTGAGTTAAAATTGTCTACAGCTCACCATCCTCAGACTGATGGTCTAGCTGAAAGAATGATTCAAACTCTGGAAGATATGATTAGAAGGTATTGTGCCTTTGGTTTAGAATATAAAGACAATGACAGATTTACTCATGATTGGGTCACTCTTTTGCCTGGTCTTGAATTTGCATATAATAGCACTGTTCATTCTGTCACTGAGAAAAAGCCTTTTGAGCTTTGGTTAGGTTATGTCCCAAACACTCCTGCTCAGATTCTCAATAATAAATTACCTAAGTTGGAACTACACCCTGGTGTAAAATCTTTTATGCAAATGCAACAGCTATGCAGAAAACATGCTCAGAGTTGTATTGATAAAGCATTTGAATATGAAAAGAAAAGATGGGATAAATCCCATAAAGAATACACATTTAACAAGGGTGATGAAGTGTTGATCTCTACTGTCCATTTCAATTTACAAGGTAACCACAAATTAAAAGATCCTTTTGTAGGACCATTTGTTGTTAAAAGAATGGTTGGTGATAATGCAGTAGAAGTTGTATTGTATTCTCCATATGATAGGAAACATCCTGTCTTTCCCATTTCTAGGCTTAAACCTTATACTTCCAACAGTGACTTATTTCCAAAAAGAAGAGGAAGACCTAAGAAGAACCCTCAGGAAGTCACAGAAACAGCAGAAATTGATAAAATTCTCAATGATAGAATTATCACTTCTGAAAGAGGTACTGAATATTTATTGAGATATAAGAACAAATCATCTGAACATGATGCATGGATACCTGGCAAGGAAATTTCAAATCTGCCTGCTCTGTTGAAAAAATACAAAAAGAAAAAATCTTAGCATTTTTTTTATTGTTTTTTTAGAGTGAGGGAGTGTCAGCCAGGCTATTCTAGGTGTCCAGTAAATGATATATAAATTATAAAACCTTAAAGAGTGGGTAAGAATTGTATTTAATGAATATAACTTAATATTTTATTGCATAATGAAATTATATAAGTATTTTATTATATACAAGTGTTACATTAAATTTATTGGTTATATATATTTTTATATACAGTTAAATTGAACATAATATAATATATTCTACAAATAATGGCGCATTTTTATGTATTTAATAATTATAAATTTATATTTAATTAATTGAAAAACATATATTATAATTATAAGTGTAAAATTGATTTATAATATATTTAAATTAATTACTTAAATCTATATATTAAATAATACCTCTCATATGATACAAAACAATAATTAATGACGCTTCTTTTGACCCTTAATTGTGTTAGAAAAAACAAATAAATTAATTTGGACTAAATTGAGATTAATTGCATGTTTTGTTGCGTCAAATTATTTTTTGTTTCACTTAAAATGTCCTTTAATCAGACTGTACCATCTGTTTGGAATTATTTTTCTCATAGTTTCTATGTTCCAATCTTGTTTAGTTATTCACTATTTTCACTTACTGATTTGGGAATTAATGACGGGAAAATTGGATTCTTAATTGGGGTTTTAATTAATTGTTTCATGTTTTTCTCTATATTGTTATGTTTCATTTACTCTTTTGATATATTTGTTTTACTTCATTCTAATCATTGTATTTACAAAGATAGTAGCGCTTCAGAGGACCCATTGCCTATAAAAGGGCCTTGGATAATCCCCTGTAGCCTGATCACTTATTACACACTCAACAAATTAAATAACCATTTTATTACGTTTATATTTTTTTTATTAGTAATACAAATCTAATTAAAATTTCTATACAACAAATCAAAGGTTGCTTTAAGTCTGATAGTAATTAAAAGTGTTTGCCGCGCAGAACCCTTACATTTAATAATATTATTGTTAATAAAATCTAAGTTTTTGTCACCTCTCAAAGTTGCTCACCGTTGTTTCCCTCTCAAATAAATTAAATATATATTTTTGGTTTATTTCTTTATTTTCCATTGTCCTCCTCCTTCTCTCCTCCTTTTTCTCCTATTTTTCTTACCTCTTCTAGACGACTGACCGACATGGACTATACATGGGAACAATAAATAAAGGTACACAAGTTGTATACATAAGTGAAATTTATGATAAATTACAATATATGCCATTATTAAACCTTATATACACACATATATCCAACTTTAAAAAGTCTTATGTACTTAACATCAAGTTTTAATATTCTAGGTTAATCTTAAGACACTTTAACATTAGGCTAAATAATTTTTAAGCAGTCTTAAAGCTGTTGTTTTCATTGTTTTATGTCAAAAACAATAAATTTGTCAGTGTATGATAGTATCTAAGTATGATTTGATAGTAAATATTGATGGTCCTACTAATTATTGAAAAATGATTTAGTGATTAAACCTCAGGGGAAGACTAATAAAATATTTATTCTCAATATAAACTCACAATACTTGGATTTTTATGTGTGCTAGTGGTAGAAGATAGATAAATAAAATATAGTTATAGCTTATATAAAAATAATATCAATTTATAAATGCTTTAAAATATACTTATATATGATAATAATTGTTTTATAGTGTTTATTTGAATTTTAGTAAGTAAGTGATGTCCAATAACCCATCAAATCCTCCCTTGCTTATACCAAAATCCACTGGATTGCACAGACCTTCAATCCAGATGATGTCACTGCTATCCCTGGAAATTACAGAGCTGTGAGGGCCCATCAGCTCCACATGGAATCCACTTCAAGAATTTTCAACACCCAGTCCTCCAGTAAGGATCCTCCATCACAATTAATGATACCACAGACCCATACCATAAATGGAATAAACAGATAAAAGCAGATACCATAAAGAAACAGTTAAAATAACTCATCCAAGGAGTATATAATGAAGCCCAAAGCATATAAAGGAGCCAAATTAACTGTAAAAGCCCCCAATAAAATCCCCAAGCATCCATATTAAGCCAGTAATCATATCCCAACCCATAAATCCCTGAAAATCCATCAAAGAAGCAGATTAAGTTGTCCAAACTGGTTATATGCACCTGAAAAAGGTGTATATGCTTGTGTATGCATTGTGAGTCCACTGAATACCTCCATATGACCTAAAATAAGCAGAAAAATAAAGTTTATAGTCTATTAAGAGGTTAAAACCCACTTATAGACCTAAATATACATAATATAACTACATATTTCACTGTATATGAGGTTTATGTATACATAGAAGCTTATGTATGTCTATGATTACTTAATATCATTAAGATAATTATATTATGACTCCATTAACACCTTAATAAGTATGATTAGGCTATGGAATAGCTATTTAAAGAACTATAAGTCATATAATTATGTAATAATTATATATATAAGTATTATAACCTTATTTTTAAGTTATAAGCTTATTTAATTAAGGTTATCTTATTTTATACATAAGAGATACTAAGTCCTGGGGATACCTAGGCTGATTCTCCTTGACCCAAAAAAAAACAATAAAAAAATGTTAAGACATTTTAATTAATAAGTAAGGAGTAAATAGAAAAATATTTTTTAAATCTTCTATTATACATGTACTGAATTAAATAGTATTATTTGGATTTAAATTTTTTCAAGAGATTTTTAAGATCAGATAATTTATTTTCTGGAATCCACTGGCAATATTCACTTGATTTATTTTAAAACTTAATGGATACTAAACTCTCTTTTCTTTAGTAAGGTGTCTCTTTTTTAGTATCTTTTCAATTTCTGCCTTTTCATCCATTTCTTCAGGTTTCTGCTTATACCTTCCTGATATTCTTGGAAATAGAGCATTATCATTAGAATGGTATGGTTTTATAAGAGAAGTAGGAAATATTGGATTTTTTCCATCATATGGTGCATATAGATTAACTTCAACAGCATTCTTACCAACCATCTTTTTTGCTACAAATGGTCCAATGAATGGATCCTTCAATTTAAAATTACCATTTAAATTTAAATTTAGTGTAGAAATAAGGACTTCATCTCCCTCTTTGAACATTTTCTCTTTATGGGCTTTATCCCATCTTTTCTTCTCATACTCAAATGCCTTATTTATACATTCTTGAGCTTGCTTTCTGCATAATTGTTGCATCTGAAGAAAATATTTTGTACCTGGATGGATATCCAATCTAGGTATTTTATTAAGAGTTTTAGCAGGTTTA
Organism: Hemileia vastatrix; assembly: GCA_030280995.1. Taxonomy (NCBI): domain Eukaryota; kingdom Fungi; phylum Basidiomycota; class Pucciniomycetes; order Pucciniales; family Zaghouaniaceae; genus Hemileia; species Hemileia vastatrix. The sequence continues at coordinate 23,280,214 of JASXTE010000005.1, read as the reverse complement.
TTAGGTATATAACCCAACCATAACTCAAATGGCTCTTTGCCAGTGACAGAATGTACTGTACTATTTTATGCGAATTCTAAACCTGAGATAAGGGTCACCTAATCATGCGTGAATTTTTCATTGTCTTTAAAGTAAAGACCAAAAGCACAATCTCTTTTTATCATATCTTCTAAGGTTTGTATCATTCTTTCTGCTAGCCCATCAGTTTGTGGATGGTGTGCTGTAGAAAGTTTTAATTGACACCCTGAAACTTCCATAAGTGATTTCCAGAACTCAGAAGTAAATTTAGGATCTCTATCTGAAACTATTGCTTTGGGGTCCTGCTGTATTTAACATTTATCTCCACCATAAAAAAGCTAAGTCCTTTGCAGAAACTCTTTGTGGGTAGGAATAAATTTACACATTCTTGTAAATCTATCTACAATTACTTAGCAGGAGTTATAACTCTTATGCCCTTCTATTGGCAAACCTGTTACAAAGTCCATGTTAAATATTTCCCATGGAGCTTTTGTTTTCTCAATTTTTTGTAATAAACCAGCTCTTTTGCCTGTTAATCTTTTATATTTTTTACAAGAATCACATGTTTCAACATATTTTTGAACATCATCAGACATGTTAATCCACCAAGCTGTATTTTTTACTCTGGCTAATGTTTTATGGAATTCAAAATGACCTTCCAATAAATCATCATGAAATATACTTAACATTAACTCCTTCATTGAAGGGGGAATTACTATTATGTTGCTTAATTTATTCCTGTATTATATAAAACCATCCTCAATGGAAAATTTTCCATTTTTCTAATGCTTCCTTATACTTTTGTGGTAATGTTTTTATTAAAACACTCATTGAAGCATTAGATGCATCATTTAATATTGTCATAGGTTTACTCAAGTCAGGATCTGAAGCATAATTATCAAGAATTGATTGTATAAATTCATCCTCAAGATCTACAATAAAATGCCATAGATGTTAATAATCTCTGTTTCAGGAACATAAGCAGGATTATCATCATTATGAGGTAGAGGTACTCTAGATAAAAGATCTAAATTAGAGTTTAAGGTTCCTTCTCTATGTGTAATAGTCATCCTTCCTCTGTAATCTTGTACAGCTATTTTCCATCTAAAAATATGTCTATCAGGAGTTTTCATGTTTAAGAGTGACTTAACTGCACTACAGTCAGTTATTAACTCAAATTTTTGTTCTTCAAGGTAATAGTGTAGCTTCTCAAGAGCCCAAACTACTTCCAAAAATTCAAGTTGAGTAGCACCATATTTCAATTCACTACTTCTTAGAGTACATGAAATATAGCAGATTAAGACTTCTGACATTTTACCTTGAATAAGTTGTTTTTGATGCAAAGCAGCACTCAAACCAATAAAACTTGCATCAGTATACAAGAAAAAAGGTTTTTAGAAATCTGCAAATCCCAAGATGGGAGCTGTCATCAAAAATTCTTTCAACTCATCAAAAGCTTTTTGTTTTTCATTGTTCCCAATGAAAGCTTTTGATTTCTTTATCAGTGTGGTCAATGGTGCAGCAGTTAGTTGGTAGTTCTTTATATATTGTCTATAATAACCACACATACCAAGAAAAGATTGTACATCCTTTACATTTTGAGGAATTCCAATATTCTTTATTTCAGCCACCTTATTTTGGTCTACACATATTTGTAAGGCAGATACAATATGACCAAGCACTTTTAAATACTCAAACCCAAATTTACATTTTTTCAATGCAAGGGTTATTTTTATTTCATCCATCTTTTGAAATACCTTCTTTAAATGGATTAAGTGCTCATCATATGTCTTAGAGAGCACTATGATGTCATCAATGCATACCATTAATTATCCCTCAATCATTTCATTATGGAATGTTATATCCATTAACTTCTGAAATACTGAAGGATAATTTTTTGGTCCAAGTGGCATCCTGAAATATTTATATATTCCCATATGTGTTGTTATCAACAAAGAGTTCTGAGAATTCTTTTAAACAGGAATTTGATGGTACCTTTTATTTCCATCTAGGAAACTTATGTATTTAGCACCTTTAAGGGTAGCATGTTTAGAAGCAATCCCTGGCAAGGGGTAAATATTATCTACTGTAAATATATTTAATGCTCTATAATCACCGCACAGTCTTGTTTTATCTTGTTCATAATAAATTAGCACTGGTGATATCACACAATATTTTGGTGTAGTTTCAACCTTTTCAATAATGTTCATCTTTAACAACATCTTAATATTTTCCTCTATGTCTTTCCTCTTCATTGGTGAAGCAGGGTATGGTTTCTTTTTAAGACTAGCAGGAATATAATCCATATCACAAGTTAAACTAATTTTCATCTCATGATCTTTTACAAGGCCAATTTCATTGGTCTCATGTGAAAAAGCCATTGGAAATGATTTATTTAAGTCCAAAATATTTGTTTTCTCAGCTTCACTTATCTGAGTTCCAAATGATGCTTTTGAAAATTCTGTTTCCAGAAGTTCCATCTCATTGGATTCTCTTCCTTTGCAACGAATATCTATGACTGAGTCAATTTTTAATACTGTGTTAAAAGAATTCATTTTAAATTTTCTTTTACCATTCATGCCAATTGTAAAATTATTATTAGCAGGGTCTAATTTCACACCAAACTTAGTTAGAATGGCATTTCCAATCATAAAACAGCTACTACAATTAGTATTATCCATTACTACAAAGTCAAAAGTTACTCTAACATAACTTTCTTGATGTTTAAAGAAAATAGAAGCTTTGTATCTACCAATGGGGTGTAGTACTGATCCAAAACCTCTCCAATTTCTACTTTGAAGGGGTTCAAGCTTTGACTTATAAGCACTATCAATTTCTGTAATGTATTTGCAGAAACAACAGAACCAGCAGCTTCTGTGTCCAATAATATATTTACATTTTTTCCAGAAATGATTGCTGGAACCGGGATAGGTGTCATTTTTAAGTTATCAGCTTGTATATCCTTAATGATTTCAGAATCCTCAAAATTCATTAAATATTCATTTGAGTCCATACATTTTATTGGTTTTTCAAAGATGGACAAATCCTCTACCAACATACAGACTTCATTTTCATCACCATATGGGATATTACTATCATAATCAATTGAATCTTTACTTTTTTCTGTTTCATTTTCAGACTCATGCTGATTTTCAACAATATTTATGTTTTTCTCACATTTGTGACCCTTAAACCAAGTCTTATTACACTTATAACAAGTATTAGTCTCATACTTTTTAGGTACTACAGGTGCAGTAGGTTTTTTCTGCTTTTCCTGCAGTGTTTTTAATTTCTGATTTTTCACAGGTTCATTATTTTGTTTATAAGTGGTGTACCTTGCTTCATACTTATGGTTTAATCATTTTTCATTACAAATATTAATAAATTCAGAGTATTCATTAACCATTATTGCTCTAGCTACAACAATTTCTCTGACAGATATAGGTAATTTATATATTATTTTAACTTTCCATAAGTTAAAATCCATATTTGCCTCAATGGCTTTCAATATTTTATTTAAATTCATTGCTAATACCATTTGTTTGTCACCATTCAACAGAGTATACCTAGTTTTCTCATATAATATTTGCTGAGCTAGTCTGAACTTAGAACCTCCAAATTTTTTTTCAATCAGGTTTTTCCATTCAGCCCAAGAGTAATCTTTACCCTTACTTAATACAGCTTCAAACCATAATAAAGCAACATCCTTAAAAAAATCAATCAATTTTGATGTTATTTCTTCATCTGGTAGCTTATATGAGAATTTTAAATTATCAATTCTTTGAATGAAATGTTGCCAATCAGAGCTGGCTTCCCCATCATAAGTTGGGTACTGATCAATCTTTGGCCAGTTCTTCTGATTGGATTTAGTCTCACTAATCTCAGGTAAATTTAATAACTCATTCACTCTGGATAAATGGTCTTGTATTTCCTCTTGCACCAATTTATGACTTACATTTGTCTTCTCAGACTTTACACTTCCACCAGATGGTTTTACTTGTGGTGGCATTGGAAATTATTGAGATTCATTTTTGCAAATGAAAGGATTATTATTATACTGTGTATACTTATGATTATCCTGATTCATTAGTAGACTACCAGTTTCAATCTCAACCTGAGTTAATCTTTTTAACAGATCAGAGACACTCTGATTTGTTTGTGAAAAAGATAACTTTGTTCTTGATTCATATTTTAATCAATGTGCTTCATACAATTTTTCTAACTCACAGAATTTGTTTGAAATGTCACTATATTTATTACTCAAATAATCATATTCAATATTTAGAGCCTAGTTTTCATTCTCTAATTATTTATTTCTTGTTTTCAAATGAGAAATATTCAATTTCAAGGATGAAATGGCTTCACTTGTGAGCTTAATTGTCTGTTCCTCACACTCAGTCATTCTATTCCATAATGCTGAAACAATTCTATGGACAGATGGGTTATTATTAAAATACTCCATGTCTTCCTTCTCACATTCTTCACTTTTTGGTGAATTTTTCATCTCACTAATAAGTGGTGGCATCTGAGGGCTAACTGTATTATTATTGTGAATAGTACTATTGTTATTAACAAAAGATAAATCAGGTGTATCTACATCAAAACCTAATTGTCTTAAGTCCTACTCAATTTTCTGGACTGATTTCACATCAATAACATTACCTACATTGTAATCATTAGTATTATGTTCAATATAAGAGTGTAATCTACTTACCAAGGGATAGGATCAAGCCCTGACTTTTGGCTCTTTTGCTTTCCTCTGTAAGGATGGGCTGAGGTTGTCTGGTGAGTGGGTGGATCCCTGTTGCAATTGTGGCTTAACCACTGCTGATGGAACCAATCCCACTTCCATTTCTCTACCAGGATCTTTTACTGTGACTGAATTGATCCTCCTTGGGTAGGGGGTTGCTTATTTTTCTGTACTCCCTTTAAATCCACCAAAGTTTGGTTCATTTGCTGAAATCCCACCTTGAAGTTGTTTTTCAGCTGTTCTATCTCCTTTAGTATGGAAGATCTTGACTCCTCTAGTTTCAGAACCTGTTTGGTCAGATGGGAAAGTTGATCCTGAAAAGGAGGTGAAGTATTTTTTATAGTTATCTTTTTTAATAAGGTGTCTTTTTCCTCTATTCTCATTGCTTCTGGCTGTGGGTAGGATTGGCCATCCATAGTGATGTCCTGGAACAGTGTTTTTAGCTTTAGACCTGGTGTTAAAACAGGTTTATCACTTACATTGTCCTGTAGAGAACTCATTTTGAATTTAAATACCTATTCTTCATGTATACAAGAGAAAAAACCTCTATGGTAATTAGCAGACAAAAATTATTAGCAATATAATTACTAATAAAAGCACTGGAGCTTACCCTGAATTTATATCTTTATTTAATTAAATAAAATATAAGAAAAGTTCAAAAAAATCTATTAAGAATTAAATAATAAGTTTAACTAGACCTTTGTAAGGGTGAATAATTGTCTTACCAAGCTTTAACCAAATATTAATTTAATTGGATGTTATATTGGTGATCAAATACCAAGTGAAATTATGTTTATATTGGGCACAGTTACTACTGTAAATACCTCATTTTAATTATAAAAAATTAGTAAAATTATTATAAGGGTTCTTTTCCGCAATCGCTGAGTTATGAAGACCCACTAATGTTCTTTAGACCCAAATATTTGGTTTTTATGAGATATACTAAAGTAAAAATCATGCCCTAAGGCTTATACTAAATAATAAGTAATAATTAGGGAAAGACCCCCAATTGTCAGTGTATGCTAGTATCTAAGTATGATTTAATAGTAAATATTAATTGTTTTACTACTTATTGATAAATTATTTAGTGATTAAACCTCTTGGGAAGATTAATAAAATATTTATTCTCAATATAAACTCACAATACTTGGATTTTTATGTGTGCCTGTGTTGGAAAATAGATAAATAAAATATAGTTATAGCTTATATAAAGATAATATCAATTTTTAAATGCTTTAAAATATACTTATATATGATAATAATTGTTTCATAGTGTTTTTTTGAATTGTAGTAAGTAAGTGATGTCCAATAACCCGTCAAATCCTACCTTACTTATACCAAAATCCACAGGAGTGCACAGACCTTCAATCCAGATGATGTCACTGCTATCCCCGGAAATTACGGTACTGTGAGGGCCCATAACCTCCCCATGGCTTCCACTTCAAGAAGTTTCAACACCCAGACCTCCATCCAGGACCCTCCATCACAATTAATGATACCACAAACCCATACCATAAATGGAATAAACAGATAAAAGTAGATACCATAAAGAAACAGGTAAAATAACTCATCCAAGGAGTATATAATGAAACCAAAAGAATAAAAAGGAGCCAAATTAACTGTTCAAGCACCCAATAACATCCCCAAGAATCCATATTAAGCCAGTAATCATATCCCAACCCATAAATCCGTGAATATCCATCAAAGGAAGCAGATTAAGTTGTCCAAACTGGTTATATGCACCTGAAAAAGGTGTATATGCTTGTGTAGGCATTGTGAGTCCACTGAATACGTCTATATGACCTAAAATAAGCAGAAAAAAAGGTTATAGGCTATTAAGAGGTTAAAACCCACTTATAGACCTAAATATACATAATATAACTACATATTTCACTGAATATGAGGTTTATGTATACATATAAGCTTATTTATGTCTATAATTACTTTATATCACTTAAGATAAGTATATTATGACTCCATTAACACCTTAATAAGTATTATTAGGCTATGGATAAGCTATTTAAACTACTATAAGTCATATAATAGTGTAATAATTATATATATAAGTATTATAACCTTATTTTTAAGTTATAAGCTTAATGTAATTAAGGTTATTTTATTTTAAAAATAAGAATTACTCAGTCCTGGTGATACCTAGGCTGACAAAATGTACTTTAAATCACTTACAAGTTGAATATATGTGCTTTAAATTTAATAATATTAAAAATGAGCCTTGAGAGATCAATTTTTCTTAATTAAGACTATTGATTTGGCTACTCAAATGCATAAAAATAACACTTTTCAAATTTGGTGTTTTTATGCCAGAAATGGCTTCTGTGTACTGGCCATATACTGTCTGCATTTTTCCTGTGTGAGTAGCTTCATTTTTAGCAAAGTTAGCCTTTTCACACTATAATTACCCCACATTCTACGCCCACTGTTGGGAAACACACTAAAATAGGTGACAGGCACTTATTTAGTGTCCCAATTTAATTATTAGTGCATTGACCTCATTATATGCACTAATTTCATTAACAGCCTCAAGATTGGCGCCTTTAATTCACTACCACGCTTAAATTTGCCTAAATTAGTCAAGGATTTACTTGTGCAAGTGCCTGCTAAGAACTGCATGTAGTTACCTCACATCTCACCTTCTTTTTTTGGGTTTCTTAGTGGTTTCTTGGTCAATATTGGTTATTTTTGGAAGGGGATTTCATGTGGTATATCATCATAATTAGCCCCATCATTTCTACTATTAATCCCCCTTAATATTGTGTAATATTTAGTATTATTCTTTCTTTTTTTATTCTTTTATTTTAAGATATTACATGCATATACTCTCTTTTTTGCTTATTATTTTATTTTGGTAGATTATCCCTATTAGTCCAGGATTTTGGCTGGTGATATCATTTTAATTATGTTATTGGTCATTTTTTATGTTGTTTTACAGGTTTATTAGCTGGAATGAGGTGTCATTAGCTATGTATAGGACTGGTAAATCAAGGGGTTCATTGGAGAATTATTGGGTATAAAAGGAGGTGGTTTTTGGTCTTGTTTTCTACATTCTTTATCATTACAATAAAAATCTATATCCATTACAATAGCAATACATAGCAATAGTACTTATAAGGTCTTTTAATAGTATCTGAATTATTACATCTATTTTTCTACCAATTATAAGATTGTAACCCATATATAATTAGTGAGATTTAAATTAATGAGAGCCTTATATTGAGTTATATTTTAATACTTATTGGATTTGTACTACAGTATTCATATAGGACCATTAAAATCTTCTAGAAAACTGACTATTCATGCTATTTCACATCTCTGTACTTGAACTCAGCCTGATATTTATTAAAATGGTCAATGCAAGGTAGAGCTGCCTATATAAATGGTGTTTGTTTTGATTTGACATTCTTTTGAATTAAGCTATAATATTGTTGTAATAGTGATTAAATTTATCGTAATATATATTGGGCTATTCTTTTTTTCTTTCTTTTCTTAATAATCATTTTTAAATCAATCCTAAATCCTTCAATTATTTCCCTTGATTATTACACTACACAATATAGGGGGTGGACTTGCTAGCAAGTCCCCAACCTGAACTCAGATAGAACCCTGATGGAACTCAGACTGAACTCTACTTAAAACCCACCTAAAACAGTTCTGCTGAGTGGTGTTCATCCCTGATTATATGATTCCTTTGTATATAGCTCAGTGTGTTTTCAATCTGTAGTGAAACTGGGTCCAAGGTTGCTGACTCGCTATCAACTCCACCCCTCATATTGTGCAGTGTTAAGTTTCCAACCCTTTGTGAGGTTTCTTTGAATATTAGTATCACCTTTAAATTTATATTAATATTCTCCTTGAACATATCTCAAAGCAGAATAAGTTCTATCAACATATCTGTGAGCCACTTCCTCAAGGTATTCCTCTGTTTATTAAAGCAGTTTCAACTCTAAATCCCCAATCTCACTTACTCAGGAACACCCTTGACCTTGTGCATAGGTTTTCTGGTGACAGGAGTAAATGTTTCCAAGTCAAAAAATAAGTCAAAATAGGTTAATGTGGCTTTTTATTTAAACAAGTAAAAAAAATTGTAGAAATCACCATGTAAAAATCTATTTATATTGATTTGATACAAGTAAATACCGGCCCTAAATAGATTTCTCATAGAATGAGGCACTATGGATTATTTTTGTTGGAAATTGTATTGTTGAAATACCTTACTAAATCAAGGAATATTAAATTCAAAAAGAGACACAAAGACAACAGATAAAAGAAAATACATATATACTTCAAATTGGAAGGAGAATGTTGAGGGATGTGGATGAAGAGAGATGTAATGGTGTTGGGAAAAAAAGAAGAAAGTAAAAAAAAAATAATGAAAACCCTTACCAGCAAGACCAAAGAAAGGAATGTCCAACGATTTTGGAAATGATTGAAGAGAGAATAGGATGGTCCAGAGAATAAAAAAGAAGAAAGTGAGACAAAAGAAAGAAAGAAAGAAAAGACAAAATGAGAAAAACTTACCGACAAGGCCAAGGATTTTAGATGTGGACTAGGAGGGGAGGGATAGAAGGATTGATGGGGGAAAATGGGAAAAGGGGGCAAAATGAGCAAGGATTACCCCAGTCCAGAAAAATTTACATGCACCAGTCAACACAATCTGCAGCTCAGTTTTTGAAGTTGTCAAAAAAAATTTGAAAATTTTTATTTTATTTTTATTTTTATTTTTTGTCATCCTCTTTGGATGTTCCTGTATTTCAGTTTTGACATATAGCAGTGTTGGGGCTGGTGTGTTTTGGAAATGGGAGACCTTAAAGGGACCACCTTTTTATTTTTAGTGTTTCCTCCCTATTAAGTTAGCAGTATCTCTTACTTGTAACTTCCTTCTACTGATGATTGTGTTAGATTACTCTTACTTTTTCCTGCTATAAAGTTAGTGTCAGATTTCTGTCACTATTTCATTCCATAGATGTTAGTGTTGTTAGATTACCATTACTTTTCCTCATTCTTTAAGTTAGCATTATTGTTCTGGTAGCTAGTGAAGGTGAAAATAGCCAAATGAGACTAAAAATAGGAAGGTTTAGATATTTGTGACTTCAAGTTTGAATTTGACAACTCTGACACCCCCTAATGTTGAATTCTACACAGCAAGATATCTGTCTACTGGTCACTGTGAAAAGATGTCATTTGAAAAAAAAAAAAAAAAAAAAAAAAGACATGATAATGCAAAATAAGCTCTTTTGATGAACACGCAATTTATGTCGATGAACCCAATTTGAGCCCAATTTAAAGCTGGCTGAAAGACAATCGGAAAAAATGCAGGGAACTTGCTTTTGACTTTGTGTGCCTTTGCGCCCAAGCGAGCTCAAACTGGGTTCCAAGAGTGAATCAATAAGTAGTTTGACTAGTGGTTAGGAAGGGGAATCGCTCGCAAGTGAGATGGAGCGAAAAGGGATGGATTTGTTTGTGGAATTTTCAACCTCTTGTAAGATTTTTCAAAGAAAGAGCAGAAAAAGAAGAGGTTTTGGAAGAACTGGAAACCTTACAGTCATCAAAAGTCAATGAGGGCTGCGATCAGTTTCTGGCCAGTGAGTAAGAATGGATTGTAGGATTTACAAATCCCATACTGGTCAGGGATATTAAAGAACAGGAATCGAAGACATCCATATAGTGAAGGCAGCTTTGCCAATTATTTTCCAGCCATCAATTGGGCGGGCAATTCTGGTCATTGGCCGTCATTGCGCTCGATTGGTCACATCTGTTGTGAAACTTTGACGTCATTCTTCACCGCCCTCCATCGCTCCTGACCGTCTCCTGACCGCCCCCGAACCTTGTGCATCTTCCTCAGTGACTTCCCATCCTTCCCTCCTTCCAGCTTCTCCATCTCCACATGTCGCTTTCTGCCCTTGCCCGTCTAATCTCCGCTTCCGTGTCCACTATCGAAACCGCCGCCGCTCAGGCCGCTGCTCAGCGCCAGCATTCTGCTCGCTCACATCAGAAACATAAACTCAACTCTCTCCACAACGACACCCCCCATGAGGTCCTTGAGGCTGTCGATCTCATCGTCGCTGCTTGCGCAGAGCTCACCGCAAAGGTTCAGGACAGCCTCGCTTTCGTCACGAAACATGCCCTTGCGGTACGCTTCAATATATATACACTGATAGATAGATAGGCAGTGCTAAATATTCTCAATGATTATCCTCCTTGGTTCTCTAGTTTAATGTCTCTTCAGCTATCAGAGTAGCCGTCGAAGGTCACATTCCTGAAATATTGAGACCCCACGGTGCTGATGGTTTACACATCACCGAAATAGCCCGCTACTGTGATGCCAACCCCCATCGTCTGGAAAGAATCATGAGGCTGCTTGTTTCTCATCACATCTTCTCTTCCCCGAAACACAGTTGGTTCGCTAACAATCGCCATAGCTTAGCTCTCGACACTGGAAAATTGGCTGAAGAATTGCCAAGAGAGCTGTCTGTTTGTTTTTCTACTTCATCTTATCAGTATGTTTTCACTCGCTCATCACATGTCTCTTCTGTCATCAGCAACTCCGAAAAATACATGGGCTCTAACACTTTGCCAGCCTTAATCGCCCACTCCACGGATGAAATGTTCAAGTCATCATCTCATCTGACTGAATGCATCCTCGAACCTTCCAGCTCTCGTTTATTTTTTGGCGACCAATCCCCGTTTAGTCATGCATTTGAAACAGGAATGGATTTCAAAACATTTTTGCAATTGAGTTTTGATCAAGAGGTCCGCTTGAGACGATTTATGTATGTCTCCATTCAATCGTTTCATATCCAATTAATGATTATTCATTAAATCAAACAATTGGTTTATAGTGCTGCAACTGAATGTTTGTCAAAGATAGGCGACAGCGACCAGGGTCTAAGTGGCTTCCAGTGGGGTTCCGTTGGGAACGGTTAGCTTTGCTTTTGTTTGTATACTTCATTGAGCCTAGAGCTAAGCAACTTTGCCATATCATTTTCTCCATAGGCATGATGGTGAATGTTGGCAGTGGACTGGGCCATGTGGCTCTTAAGTAAGTTTTCGAATAAATAAACATGTCCTTGAAATATGATAGGAATACAAGCTTGAACTGCACTTTTCTTCAATAGACTTGCAAAATCCTTCCCTAATCTTAGAATTGTACTTCAAGATCGGCCGGAAGTTGTTGCTCAAGCTCAAATAGTGCGCTATTTTTCACTTGGTGTTTTTTCTTTTTCTTTTCGTTTTTTGTTCTCCAATAATAACCACAGGATAAAATAAGTGATGACTAGTGTTTACGAGTTGGTTGTGAGTCAGTCTGAGGTTACAAAAATGCAACCAGACATCTAGTCATCATCTTTTTTTTACCTTGTGAACGCAATAAAACTAGATTAACCCTATTGAATATTCTCACCCTACAGTATTGGCAAAAAAACTTTCCGTCCGCGATTAACTCGCACCGGGTCATACTGGAAAATCATAACATTTTTGAACCTCAAAAACGTAAAGGCGTTCGCGCGTTTTATTTGCGCTTTGTTATTCGCGAATGGAGTGATGAACAATCACGTAAAATTCTGTCTAATGTAAGTCGTTGAAAGGTGTACAAAGTGTGTTGAGGGCAGATTTTTTTGTCTGAAAAATAACAACACTCATTTACCTAATCTTATTTTAGCTTTCCCGGGCATCTTCAAAATCAACAAAGCTTATTCTTGTGGAAAGGATAGTGACGAATTGGAGCAATGAGGATCCGGATGATAAATTATTGTTTTGTAACTCTTCCCCACTGTTGAACGACGCTAGAGTGCCTAAACATATCCAGTCGGCATTTTGTCATCCGAATCAAACTCACCAAGTGCTTGAAGAAACAGGCAGGCCGCTGATGGACTTGCTCGATGCTCAAGTGAGTATTTAAGTTATTTATACTTATTGTTACTTACTTGATTCAGGTTCTATTTATGTACATGTTCATATACTCACTCTCCATACTCATGTCCATTTCTCTTCACATCCCTATTTACATCTGTATAGTTGATGCTGTACGGCCCAGGGCGAGAGCGTAGCCTGGAGGAGTTAGTTGGGCTATTGGACGAAGCTGATTGGAAAGTGATCCAAATTGTTAGGTCTGGCACATCTGCTTTAACACAATTTATTTGTGTTCCCATAATCGAAAGACTTGTCAATTCAGATGGTGAAGAAATTCCTACCCAGCGCAAAGGAATTGTTGGCCAAGCTGAAAAATTCACTGTGATCATTGGAGATGATGATCTATCTCGTGTTCCTCATCCTTACCATCCAACTTATCTTAACTTGGGAGCTGAAGGTATTGCTGATGAGGATTTAGAAGAGAACGTTATGGAAACAGAATTTTTGAGGAATTGTGAAATAGAAAATAAAACAGCTGAAGCAGAAAAGTTGATGTATAAGTCTGGCGATTCTGATGCAGACATAGAGCAAACTAAGCTAGAAGAAGGAACACAAGACACCTATCAAAGCCATCTACACCAGAATTCCCCTATCACAAAACAGATTGTTCATTCTCACTCAAGCAATTCACTGAATTCCTGAACATTTCAGAAGAAACACTTTACAGCCCCTTTTTAAAGCGATTTCCAAGACATATATTTAAAATGCGAATGAAACCAAGTTTTTCTTATATATATAAATATATATATATATATCTAATTTAATAAACACAGCATGATGCTTCCCTTATAGCCTTTAGTGGTTACCTCCAAGTGATTTGAATCTGATTGAAGTTTTGCATTGTTTGATTGAAGACTAATTAAATTGAAATTTATCTCATTTTTGTAATTTTTATGACAAACACCAGAAGTTAACAGAAAAACAAATAGTGTAATAATCTTTACTTGAGGTCTCTTTTTTCTAATCTTACCTTTTTTGGGTGGTCTTGGTTTTGGCTTTTACGGTGTTGTAAAATTACATATCAATCATATAATTAGGACAACTATAACACACCCACAAATATCTGCATCAAATTGGGTCAATTTTATCTATATATATATTGTTTGTTTGTTTTTCGAAAAAAATGGAGTATAGACTTCTATTTTATTCCATCTTTTTCAAAAAGAAATGGTAATACAATTGTACTTGCAATAGTTTTGTAAAGTTGCTGTTGAGATTGTTCTAAATATATGTGTATATTGGCTATGGATTGTGAATTTGGGAGATGAGTTTTTGATGGTAAAGTTATTTTATGAGTTGAGTGTTGTATTAGGGGGTATCAGAGTTAGAAATCTTCCATTTCAAAATACTTCTTTTTTCCACCAAATCAACCATGATTTTTTTAAGGTATGCCATCTTGTGCCCCTAAAACATCTTTTTACTGAGAATTAATGTCATGCTTGTGGCTTTCTTTTTGTGCTATGAAATACCTTTTAAATAATTACAAATTTCTAACTTTGATACCCCCTATTATGTGTGTATGTAAGTGTGATGGTGATTGATTTATATGCTGCTTTAAAAAAAAAGGTTGGTATCCATTTGAAAATAAAGATCACAAGACTTTAAAAGATACCAAGATGGACATTTAATTGATAGTCACCAGGAAAAAAAAAAAATGTTGGCACTTGCTAGTAGGTGCCAGCTTTTTTTTTTTTTTTTTTTTTTTTTTTTTTTTTTTCTGGTGAGTAAAACTAGTAAATAAATAAATAAATGAAAAAAAAAAAAAATTAAAAAAAATTTTAAAAAAAATGGAAAAAAAATTAAAAATACAAAATATATATATATATATATATATATAAAAGGGAGGGGATGGGACGGGATGGGACAGGGGGACATTGAGTGTCAAGGGGTGCTTTTGGTCTAGAAGATTTTATGGTGGTTCAATGGCAATGAAAGGTGAGGAAAACTCAAGATCTCAAAAGAGGTATGTATTTTTATCTTTATAATTTAATACTCAATAAAAAGGTAAAAAGATGATTATTATTATTATTATTATTACTTTAAAGATTTAGAAATACGCAGTTGTAAATACTAAGGTGGTAATTGTTGGTGGCTCTCTTGGTCTAGAAGGTAGAACTGGAGGTCCTACGAGGGTTTGGAGGGTTTTATTGGGCTCTCAAAGATGTGGTACATATTTCTTTTAAGTTTTAAAGCTTTTACTCAAATAATAAGAGGTAGATCAAATTATTATTATTATTATTTATAGATTTAGAGTACGGGATTGTAACTACTAAAATGATAAAGAATAGTAATAAAGGTTGTAAATAGTAATGTGTAAGATATGTAAGTAAGTAAGGAATGAGATGAAAAGTACAAAAAGTGAGGGCCTTTTATAGGCAAAAATACGTGAAATAAAGACATGGCGATAACACCACCTAATACAAAGGTGTGAGAAGAAAACTGAATGGAAAAAGAATGTATATGAAATAAATAAAAATAAATTAATTGGTACGTCAACAAGGGTATCATTCCCATTTGCAATAAAATAAGAGTTCCCTTGGACTGTCACAATTAATACAACATATTTTATTCAAATATATTGATTTCACGTAAATCCAATTCTCTCAGTAAAAGTATTTGATAATTTTAAGAATTTTATTGAATTTTATTACTAATTTAATTCCCACTCAGCTGTAGTATTGAGCACAGTGTTAGGGAGTAAAAATGTATGGGACAATTACTTAAATATATTAATTATTTTTATTACTTAATATACTTAGCTAATTAATTGTAAGTAATACATAAGCAAGTACAAAATAATAAATTATTAATAAGTATTAAAAAAGGCGTAGCTTTATCTCAGTAAAATAATTAATTATTTTACTGGGTAAGTCTAGTAGCCTGGCTGACACTCCCTCACTCTAAAAAAACAATAAAAAAAATGCTATGATTTTTTCTTTTTATACTTTTTTAATAGAGTAGGAAGGTTAGATATCTACTTTCCAGGTATCCAAGAATCATATTCAGATGATTTATTCTTGAATCTCAATAATTATTCTGTACCTTTTTCAGCAGTGACTATTCTGTCATTCAGAATCTTTTCAATTTCTGCTGTTTCAGTGATTTAATTTGGGGTTTTCTTTGGTCTTTCCCTCCTTTTTCAAAATAAATCACTATTGGATGTGTAAGGTTTCAGAAGAGATATTGGAAAAACAGGATGTTTTCTGTCATATGGAGAATACAAAATAACTTCAACTGCATTATCTCCAATCATTCTTCTGACAACAAATGGACCGAAAAATGGGTCTTTCAATTTGTTATTACCTTGTAAATTGAAGTGGACTGTAGAAATCAACACTTCATCACCCTTTTTAAAAGTGTATTCTTTATGGGATTTGTCCCATCTCTTCTTCTCATATTCAAATGATATTTCAATACATTTTTGAGCATGACTTCTGCAAAGTTGTTGCATTTGAAGAAAAGATTTTACACCAGGATGTAAATCCAATTTAGGTATTTTGTTATTGAGAATTTGGGCAGGAGTATTTGTAACATATCCAAGCCAGAGCTCAAAAGGCTTTCTTTGAGTATCAGAATGAACAGTGCTATTATAAGCAAATCCCAACCCAGGAAGTAAGGTAACCCAATCATGAGTGAATCTCTCATTATCTTTATACTCAAGGCCACAGGCACAATACCTTCTTATCATGTCCTCTAAAGTCTGAATCATTCTTTCAGCTAAGCCATCAGTCTGAGGGTGATGGACAGTAGAAATTTTCAGATCACAACCACAAACATCCATCAGAGACATCCAAAATTCAGAAGTAAATTTAGGGTCTCTGTCAGAGATTATGGCTTTAGGAAAACCAGCAGTATTAAACATATGAGACCACCGTAAGAAAGCTAATTCTTTAGTGGAAACATCCTTGTGGGTAGGGATAAATTTACACATTTTAGTGAATCTGTCCACAATAACCCAACAAGAGTTATAGCTGTCTTTTCCAGCAATAGGTAATCCTGTTACAAAATCCATGTTTATTATCTGTCATGGTGCATCAGGAGTTTCAATATGTTGCATTAATCCAGCTCTCTTACCAGTCAATCTTTTTGATTTTTGGAAAGAATCACAAGATTCAACATATAATTTTGTGTCTTCAGACATATTAACCCACCAAGCAGTGTTCTTAATTCTGATCATTGTTTTATCAAGATCAAAATGTCCAGCTAATATGTCATCATGAAAAATTTTCAAGATGATTTCTTTCATAGAAGGAGGAATAACAATAGCATTACTCAACTTTCTTCTATAATATAGATATCCTTCATCTATAGAAAATTTACCTTTTTCCAAAGCCTTCTGGTACTTTGGTGGAAGGGTTTTAATTAATGCTTGTATTGAAGCATTCTTTGGATCATTTAAGATGGTGCATAACTTTTTTAAGTCAGTGTCCTTATCATATGAATCCAAAATAAGCTGTAATAGCTCTTCCTCCATATCAACCATATATATCACATGAATATGAATAATTTCATCCTCAGGATCATAAGCGGGATTAGAGTCATCATTTGGTAAAGGTAACCTTGATAACATATCCAAATTTGAGTGAACAATACCAGCCCTATGAATAATTGTCATTCTCCCTCTGTATTCCTGAACAGCTAACTTCCATCTGAACATATTTCTGTTAGGTTTTTTCAAGTTTAAAAGGGATTTAACTGCACTGCAGTCAGTGACAAGTTCTAATTTCTGGTCATCTAGGTAATAATGTAGCTTCTCCAGAGCACATACTACAGCTAAACATTCAAGTTGAGTAGCACCATATTTCAATTCACTATTTCTCAAGGTTCTTGAAATATAACAAATTACTACTTCTGATACTTTATCATTTATCACTTGTTTTTGATGGAGGGCAGAACCAAGACCAATAAAACTGGCATCAGTGTACAAGATAAATGGTTGATTAAAGTCAGGTAAAGCAAGAATAGTTGCTGACATCAAACAGTGTTTCAAAGTGTCAAAGGCTCTTTGTCTTTCACTATTCCAGACAAAAGCAACATCCTTTCTAGTTAATTGGGTAAGGGGTAAAGCTATGACCTGGTAATTTTTAATATACTGTCTATAGTATCCACACATTCCCAAAAAACTCTGTAGCTCTCTAACTGTAGTAGGAGCCTTCACCTGTTGTATGGCTTCCACTTTGTTTTGGTCAACACATATCTGTATGCCTGAAACAACATGACCAAGAACTTTTAAAGAATGGAAACCAAATTTACATTTCTTCAAAGCAAGTGTCATATTTATTTCATCCATTTTCTGGAACACTTTACACAGGTGGTTGAGATGGTCCTTAAATGTTTTTGAGAATATAATGATATCATCAATATAAACCATCAGCCATCCTTCAATTATCTCTTGATGGAATGTGTTATCCATGACTTTTTGGAAAACTGAAGGGGCATTTTTAGGGCCAAATGGCATCCTAAAATACTTATAAATACCCATATGAGTAGCAATCATCAGAAAATTCTGAGAATTTTTCTCAACAGGTACCTGGTGATATCCCTTGTTACCATCCAAACAGCTGATATATTTAGCACCCTGTAAGGTAGCATGTATAGAGCTAATTCTAGGTAAAGGGTAGATATCATCAACAGTATAAGTATTTAGTGCTCTATAATCACCACATAACCTGGCTTTATCTTTCTCATAAGAAATTAGGACAGGTGAGATAACACAATATTTAGGTGTTTCAACTACCTTGTCAATAATATTCATTTTTAAAAGGGTAGAGATATTGTCTTCAATATCTTTTCTCTTTGTGGGAGAATCAGGATAAGGCTTCTTCTTTAAACTAGGTGGTATATCAGTTAATGGACAAGACAATGAAAGTTTCATTTCTTCTTTAACTAATCTCAGTTCATGTGACCCATGAGCATAGGCCATAGGAAATGACTTTATCAAGTTAATGATGGAATCTTTATCCTCACCAGAAAGTTGTTCTCCAAAAAAGGCATTGTCAATTTCAGACACAAGGGCATGCATTTCTTTTGTAGATCTTCCTTTATATTGAACCACCAAATTACATGTGTTCAATTCTGATTTTAATAAACTTTTAGGGGAGGAAATCTTGAATTTTCTCTTCCCATTCATCCCCATTGTGAAACATTGGTTTGAAGGATCCAATTTTATGCCATACTTGGTTAAAATATCATTCCCTACAATAAACCAACTGCTTAATTTATCATTTTTCATGACAACAAAATCACATATAGCTCTTACAAAACCATGGTTATATTTGAAAAATACTGTGGCTTTGTATTTACCAATGGGGGACAAAACAGAGCATTAACCTCTCCAGTTTTCAGAAATGATAGGCATAAGTTTTGATTTATAGTCTTGATCCACTGAAGCAAGTGCTCTTTCAGATACTACACTTTCTCCAGCTCCAGAATCCAGAACAACTTCAATGCTGGTTCCATTAATCAAGACTGGTGCCTTGAGAGGGGCAATAAAAATTGGGCTATCCTCAATGTTCTTTATGATCTCAGCATCCTCAACTGTAGATAAATCATTATTATCAATATCAATAGTATTTAAATAATGAATATCCTCTTCCAGCATCAAGATTTCTTGTTGAGATTCATATGAAATATTGCTGGCAAAATCACTTGAAGTATCATCCAGTGCTATAGTGTCATCAGCATGCTCCTCTGTTTTTTCCACAAGATTTATCTCCTTGTCACAAACATGGCCTTTCTGCCAAGGCTTGTTGCACTTGAAGCAAGTGTTTGTTGTATACTTTTTAGGTGCAACAGGGGCAGAAGGTTTACCAACCTTTTCCAGAGGTTTCTGTTGGTAATTGGAGGGTTTCTCAAAAGTGGTTCTAGGAATGAATCTTCTGGCCTCATACTTGTTGTTTAGAAGAATCTCATTACAAGTATTGATGAAAGAAGAAGGTTCTCTGGTGAACTCAGTCCTAGCCAAAATCAAGTCTCTCAAAGACATTGGTAATTTATAAAGGATCCTGTCCTTCAATAACCCAAAATCCATTTTTGGGTCCATAGCTCTCAAGATTTTTACAAGTTTCATTAAGAACTAAATAGGTTTATCAGTAGAAGAACTATATCTAGTTTCCTCATACTGCCTTTGTTGAGCCATTCTAAACTTTCAGCCCCCAAATTGTGCTTTAATTAATTTTTTCCACTCTTCCCATGAGTAATCATTCCCATCTAGGAGGACAAATTCATACCACATTAGGGCTACATTGGTAAATAAAGAAATTAACTTAGACACAATTTCTTCATCTGGAATTTTGTAAGAGTTTTTCAAGTTATCAATTCTGCAAATGAATTGCTGCCAATCAGAAGAAGAATCACCATCAAATGTTGGATACTGGTCAGGTTTTGGCCAGTTCTTTTGATTTGAAGGAGTCTCCTTAGTACTAGATTGTTTCTGAGTAAGAAGCAGCTGTAACTTCTCCAATTGTGCAGTAATCTCATTGTTTACTCCCTCTGTTGAAGATCCTGGTGCATCATCAATTTTTGATGGAAACTCAATGGTATCAACAGGTATTTCTGGAACTAATTTTACTTTAGATGAACTAGCCACAGGTAACCTTGGAGCATCCTACACCATATGTTCCTTTAAAGAAATGTCAGAATATTTTTGATCATTAAACAATGAGTTCAATTTCTCTTCAATGGTTGTTAATCTGGTTTTCACTCTTGGAAGACTAGATAAAATATCATTGATTGTTGCAAAAGATAACTGATTTTTATTTTTTGAAAAGATGAATAATGATCATTCAATCTCTTCAGATTCATCTTATCTATCTCCAGCTCCTGGCAATAGATAGACACAGTATCTTGTAATTTAGGCAAATCATTTTTAATATTTTGCCATAAAGCAACCTTCTTTTCATGAGTTGCTTTATAATTAAACAAATCATCAGAAACTCTCTGAAATTCACTCCTTAATGATTGATAACCCTTTTCAGTTAACAAACTATTAAACTTTTGAGTTAATTGCATATTGTTCATAATATGATTTTTCTTTGCAATAATATCTCTCAAATACTCATCATTAATTTTTTCTACATCTGGAGTGTTTCTCAATAAGGAAACAGAGTAAATTTCTAGATTCTCATAAAACTCAGGATCAAGTGTATCATCAATAACAGCCATATCAGGATTTATCATTGAAGTAGCAATTAAAACTAAAGGATTAGATACATGAGTGATTTTTCTTATACTCTCAGCCCCTTCTGGTCTCAAAGTTTCATCTCCTCTTCCAGAATTACCTGAAGGAACAGAATCATCTACAAGAAATGGTACTTGAGAATCAAAAGAGGGGCTTACCAAGGTTTTCTGGGCAAGATCATATTGTTTTTTCTTTTTCTGCCTCCTTGATAAGGTTGAGGAGGTGCGGGGTTGAATTGGCTGGGTCTTGATGGACCTGCTTGAGGCAATTGAGTCTGTTGATTTTGAGACAGGTAATCCCACTGAGTGTTCAGCCAACCCCACTGCCACTTGGATACTTCCACCCTCTCTGGCTGCTGGGGAGCCAATTGTTGAAGATCCCTGGGGGGAGAAGGTCTCCTCTTCTCTTGAAGAAAAGCATCTATTCTTCTTACCTTTTCTTCTAGAGCATCTACTCTTGACCTCAATTCTTTTATGTGGGTTGAAAGGTTCTTTACTTGTTGAGGCAGTGGCATCTTTTTTATTTTGAAGCCTTTTGGAAGTCTTTCTGGGGCGTTGACTAAAGGTTTCTGTTCATGAGTTGTCTCTACCATAATTTCTACTTCCTCCATCTCCACATCCTGATTGGGTCAATGATTGATTAATTTGAGATAATTTTTTAGCTAAAGGAGAACTAACAGAAGTAGCCTCATCATAATAAATTAAATCCAATTCCTCTTCACGTGCAGCAGAAACACCTTGATCAGTCATTTTTTAAATTATATAAACTGAAATGAGGGAGGGAAACAATAAGATGAATTAGTTTTTATTTTTACTTTTTATTTAAAAGAAAAATAATAATAAAAAAGAATAAAAAAATCCTTCAGGATAAAAATCAACTAAAATAATAATCAATTTTTTTATTAATTCAAAACAATTTAATAACCAGGATTATAAAATAAGCAGCTAAAGAAATAAATTTAAATTTTTATTAACAAATTTATGATAATTATTACCAGGATTTTAAATCAACTGAAAAAATAATAAATTACCAGGACTTAATGTCAACTGAAATAATTAAATATGAATTTTATTTTTATTAATTAAAAAAAATTTATTTTCAGGACAATTTGTCAACTGGAACAAATAAAATTTAATTTATCAGGACAAAAGTCAACTGAAAATTATAATAATTAATTTTTTAAAATATAATTTTATTACCTCTAGGACTAAGAACACAATTGCTCTGTCTTTGTCAACTAGGAAAAATAAAATAAAAAAAAAGAATTCCCTTTTACTAGACACCCCCCCCTGTAAGATGAGCAAATTAATGCCACTTACAGAGTGCTGAGTAAAAGGAAATACATAGAGAATGAAGAGTGCAAAGTGACCCACAAATAGTAATTACAATAATTACCACAAAAATATATGACTTTAGTCAATATATGAACCTAAGTTTTGGAGCGCCGTTCAATTCCCATTTGCAGCAAAAAAATAAGTCAGGTGATATATGAAGTTTGTCGGTTTTGTCATCCACTTGTCCTTATAGGTACCTCAATGGAAATTATCGGCGCGGCCGTCTAGAAGGTGGAAGAAGGAAAGAAGAAAAAGAGAAAGAAACACAAGAAGACAAAGAATGGAAAGTAGGAAAAGAAGGAAGGACAAAAACAAGGGAAAAAAAGGTTTAATATATAAAGTGACACTACGCAATATAGGGGGTGGACTTGCTAGCAAGTCCCCAACCTGAACTCAGGCACAACTCAGATGGAACTCAGACTGAACTCATACTGAACTCATATTGAACTCTACTTGAAGACCCACCTAAAACTGTTCTGCTGAGTGGTGTTTATCCCTGATTGTATGGTTCCTTTGTCAATAGCTCAATGTGTGTTCAATCTGTGGTGAACTTGAGTCCAAGGTTGTGGACTTGCTAACAAGTCCGCCCCCCATATTGCGTGGTGTGAGTAGTCTAAATATTATTGTAATGTAAGTATTTTAGTTTCAATGCGCAGCAGTCAAATATTATAATTTAATGTTCTTACCGCAAACTTAAGATTTTGTATATAGTATTTATTTATTTTATTTCAACTAAATGTATTACTAGTTAAAAGAAAAAGAATCAATATGTCTATAAAAATATATAAGTGTATATAAATTGTAATAATGTAAGTGATGCCGCTGAAGGGGGTTCCCAAGGCCCTTATATAGCCAAGGGGCCCTCTGAAGCGCCACAAAAGTAAATACAATAATTTATGAGTAAATGTAAGGGGTGAGAAATCAAAAAATTTACTAAATTGTTAAAATGCAGTAGCTAATATTTCACCAGTATTAATTCCCCCTGGATATTATGCATAAATAAGTTCAAGACATATAAAAAATAACTAATGTAATTTAAAATAAGTATTATGCAGTACTATTTTAAAGTGGAATGTAATATATTACTATTTTAATTCATAAAATTAATATAAGTAATTATTTTAGATTATAATATGAGAATTTAATTAGTTTAAATGTTTTAATAGATTTAATTACATAATTTTGAGCCACAGAAGCGCCCAAAAATCAGGGATAATAATGTATAAATTATTATAAGGGTCTAATAATTAATTAATATTATTATAAGTCAACATTTTGCCTTATAAGTATAATATAATATTATAATTAATTAATTATTATTTTATAATTATTTAAATACATAAAAATGCGCCCAATTTTTTATATAATAGAATATAATTTATGTTTATTTTAATAGTATATAATTAATAAAATAATAAAATAAATATAACCCTTATTTTAATTTTATTTAATAAGGTAATTTGTACTTAATTTTATTATGCAATATAATATTAATTTATATACATAAAAAGCATAAATTTTCGCCCTCTTTCAGGTCCAATAACTTAACATAAGTTTTACTGGGCTCCTGGTACAGCCTGGCTGACACTCCCTCACTCTAAAAAAAACAATAAAAAAAATGCTAAGATTTTTTATTTTTATACTTTATTAATAGAGTGGAAAGGTTAGAAATCTCTTTTCCAGGTATCCATTTATCATGCTCAGATGATTTATTTTTATATCTCAATAAATATTCAATACCTTTTTCAGAGGTGATAACTCTGTCATTAAGAATTTTATCAATTTCTGCAATTTCTGTGACTTCCTGAGGATTTTTCTTGGGTCTTCCCCTTCTCTTAGGAAATAAGTCACTGTTGGAAGTATAAGGTTTAAGGAGGGAAATGGGAAAAACAGGATGTTTTCTGTCATAAGGAGAATACAATATAACTTCTACTGCATTATCTCCCACCATTCTTCTAACAGCAAATGGTCCTACAAATGGATCCTTTAATTTGTTATTTCCTTGTAAATTGAAGTGAGCTGTAGATATTAGTACTTCATCACCCTTTTTAAAAGTGTGCTCTTTATGGGATTTATCCCATCTCTTTTTCTCATATTCAAATGCTTTATCAATACAACTTTGGGCATGTTTTCTGCACAGTTGCTGCGTTTGGAGAAAAGACTTCACACCAGGATGTAATTCCAAATTTGGTAATTTGTTATTGAGTATTTGAGCAGGAGTACTTGGAACATAACCTAGCCATAGCTCAAAAGGCTTTTTCTCAGTGACAGAATGAACAGTGCTATTATAAGTAAATTCAAGACCTGGAAGTAAGGTTACCCAGTCATGTGTAAATCTGTCATTGTCTTTATATTCTAATCCAAAGGCACAATACCTTCTAATCATATCTTCCAAGGTTTGAATCATCCTTTAAGCCAGTCTATCAGCTTGAGGATGGTGGGCAGTTGATAATTTCAACTCACAACCACATATATCCATCAAAGACATCCAAAATTCAGAAGTAAACTTTGGTTCTCTATCAAATATGATGGCTTTTGGAAATCCAACAATATTAAACATATGTGACCACCACAAAAAGGCTAAATCTTTGGTGGAAACATCTTTGTGGGTAGGAATGAATTTACACATTTTAGTGAATCTTTCCACTATAACCCAGCAAGAATTATAACTGTCTTTCCCTGCTACAGGAAGACCAGTGACAAAATCAATATTAATGATTTGCCAAGGAGCATCAGGTGCTTCAATATGTTGCATTAATCCTGCTCTTTTACCAGTCAATCTTTTAGATTTTTGGCAAGAATCACAAGATTCAACATATAATTTTGTGTCTTCAGACATATTAGCCCACCATGCAGTGTTTTTAATCCTGACCTTAGTTTTTTCTAGATCAAAATGACCAGCTAATATGTCATCATGACATAATTTTAAGATGATTTCTTTCATTGAAGGAGAAATAACAATTACATTAGTAAGTTTTCTCCTGTAATAAATATAACCATCATCAATTGAAAACTTTCCTTTAGTCAAAGCAGTTTGGTACTTTGGTGGGAGAGTTTTTATTAATGCTTGAATTGAAGCAATCTTTGGATCATTCAAGATAGTAACCAATTTATTCAAATCAGAATCTTTTTCATATGAATCCAGAATTAATTGCAACAATTCTTCCTCCATGTCCAGAATATATATACCATAAATGTGAATGTTATCATCCTCAGGGACATATGCAGGATTGGAGTCATTATTAGGTAGGGGTAGTCTTGACAGCATATCAACATTGGAGTGAAAATTTCCAGCTCTATGGATAATTGTCATTCTTCCCCTGTACTCTTGAACAGCCAGTTTCCACCTAAACATATGTCTATTTGGTGTCTTCAGGTTTAAGAGGGACTTCACAGCACTACAGTCAGTTACCAGCTCAAACTTCTGGTCATCTAGGTATTAATGAAGTTTTTCAAGAGCCCAAACAACTGCTAAGCACTCTAATTGAGTGGTACCATATTTCAATTCACTATTTCTTAAGGTTCTTGAAATATAACAAATTACAACCTCTGAGGATTTATCATTAATAATTTGTTTTTGGTGAAGGGCAGCACCCAGACCAACAAAGCTAGCATCTGTGTATAGGAAAAAAGGTTTGTTGAAATCTGGAAGAGCCAATATAGGGGCTGTCATTAAAAAATTTTTTAATGTATCAAAAGCTTTTTGACAGTCATTATTTCAGAGAAAGGCAACATCTTTTCTGGTCAGTTTTGTAAGAGGCAAGGCTATGACCTGATAATTTTTAATATATTGTCTATAATAGCCACACATACCCAAAAAACTTTGGATTTCTCTTACAGAAGTTGGTGCTTTCACATTTTGAAAGGCAGCAACTTTGTTTTGGTCTACACAAATTTGTAAGCCTGAAACAACATGGCCAAGGACTTTCAAGGATTGAAAACCAAATTTACACTTTTTTAAGGACAAGGTCATATTGATTTCATCCATTTTTTGGAAAACTCTATTTAAGTGAATCATATGTTCATCAAAAGTTTTAGAAAAAATTATAATGTCATCAATATAAATCATGAGCCATCCTTCAATTATTTCTTGATGGAAAGTGTTATCCATGACTTTTTGAAAAACTGAAGGAGCATTTTTAGGGCCAAATTGCATCCTAGCATACTTATATATTCCCATATGAGTAGCAATTAGTAAAAAATTTTGTGAATTTTTCTCAACAGGAATTTGATGATAACCTTTATTGTCATCCAGACAACTAATAAATTTTGCACCCTGTAAGGTAGCATGAATTGAATTAATTCTTGGAAAAGGATAAATATCATCCACAGTATAAGTGTTTAATGCTCTGTAATCTCCACATAATCTAGCCTTATCTTTTTCATAAGAAATTGAGACTGGGGATATGACACAATATTTTGTGGTGAAATCCACTTTCTCAATTATATTCATTTTTAATAAGGTAGAAATATTATCTTCAATATCCTTTCTTTTTGTTGGAGAAGCAGGATATGGTTTTTTCTTAAGACTAGGAGGAATATCACTCAAGTTACAGGATAAAGTAATTTTCATTTCATCCTTAACAATCCTAGGACATGAGAACCATGAGCAAAAGCCATAGGAAAAGAGGTAATTGAGGCAATTATAGAATCCTTCTGCTCACTAGTTAGTTTATCACCAAAAGAAGCAGTATTTATTTCAGTTAATAAACTATCCATTTCATTTGTTGGTCTACCTGTACATTGAATTAATGAGTTACAAGACTTTAACAAATATGCAGAAGATCTTCTAGGGGAAGAAATTTTGAATTTCCTTTTGCCATTCAATCCCAATGTGAAGCAATTATTGTCAGGGTCCAATTTTACACCAAACATGGTCAGAATGTCATTACCCATAATAAAACAATTGCTCAAATTATCATTTCTCATGACAACAAATTCACAAACAGCTCTGACAGAACCACCATTATATTTGAAGAATACAGTGGCTTTGTATTTGCCAATGGGACACAAAATAGAGCCATAACCTCTCCATTTTCCACATGTAATAGGTAATAATTTATCCATATAATCTTTATCCACTGAAGCCAGTGCCTTTTCAGACACCACACTTCCTCCAGCACCAGAGTCAAGAACAACCTCAACATTTTTACCATCAATGATAACTGGTGTCTTCAAAGGGGATATGGATATAGAGCTGTCAGTAATATCTTTAGTGATTTCAGCATTTTCTACTGAAGATAAATCTAAATTACACTCCTCAGAAATATTGTCTAAATATTGCACATCTTGTTCCAACATTAAGACATCCTTAAGGGAGTCATTTTCATAGGAGATATTACTGTCACAGTCACTGGAAGAATCATTGAGATCAACATCAGCATCCTCAGTGTCTGAAGTTTGTTCAACAAGATTAATTTTCTTGTCACACACATGGCCCTTCTGTCAAGGTTTGTTACATTTAAAACAAGTATTAGTTGCATATTTTTTGGGTGCAACTGGGGCAGAGGGTTTACCAGGTTTTTCTGGAGGTCTGGTAGAGGGCTTACTCTGATCATGATAAGATTTCATCAGATAATTCTTTGGTTCATATATATGGTTAAGTAATACTTCATTACAGATATTAATAAAAGAAGAATTTTCCCTTACATGCTCAGTTCTAGCCACAATTAAATCTCTTAGAGAATTTGGTAATTTATAAAGAATTTTATCTCTCCAAATATCATAATTCATTTTTGGATCAATAGCTCTCAGGATTTTTGTTACTTTCATAAGAAAAACAGTTGGTTTATAAACAGAGGAAGAGATATATTTAGAGTTCTCATACAATCTCTGTTGAGCCAGTCTAAATTTTGAACCACCAAACTGATTCTCAATCAAGGTTTTCTATTCATTCCATGTATAATGGATATCATCCAATAAAACAGATTCATACCACATTAAGGCTACATTGGAGAATAAAGAAATTAACTTAGAAACAATTTCTTTATCTGGTAATTTATATTACTTCTTCAAATTATCAATTCTTTGGATAAAGTGTTGCCAATCAGATGAAGAATCACCATAAAAGGTAGGGTATTGGTCCAGTTTAGGCCAGTTTTTATTACTGCTAGGGTGGTCAGCCTTATGGTTTGAATTATTCAAGGTAATCAATTCTTGAAGTCTTGAAAGGTGTTCAGATATTTCATTACTGACAGAGGCAGATGGCTCATTGTGAGTATCAAAATACTTTTTGTTTGAAGCACCAGACTTCACAGACAAGTTATCAAATGGTTTAATTGGGGCATTAAAAGTGAGAGAAGAAACATCCTGTTCAGGTTGTTTATTTTTATAATTAACAGAAATTTTAGTATTATTTCTTAACTCATCACAATTGTCATCATGAATAGCTTGTAATGTAGAAACCTTTTTCTCAAGATCAGATAATTTATTCCTTAATTCAATGATATAAGATAGTTGACCATTAATTCTAGCAATAGATAGAACATTTCTGTCCTCTTCTACTGAGCATTTATTACTCAAATTCTGGAAATCAATTTTCAATTTTCTTAATTCACTGTCAGAAGCTTATTGTCATTTTTCAAGGAAGTATTTTCATCCATAAGTGGCTTCATATCATTGATAAGTTTATTAAGATGATTATTTTTATCAGAGAGTGATATATGATCATTTCTAATAGACTTTTGCTGAGAAAGGACGGTATTTAAAGTATCTTTCAATTTGAAATAAGCTGTGTCTTGGACAGAAGAACTCACTTTGCAGTGTAAATGTAAATTATTTAATCTATCATTCTCATTTTTTAATAAATCTCTTAAAATTTTATCTCTGATAACATTAAAATCAGGAGAGTCTTTCAATATTTCTTCAGAAGTTTTCTCAAGTAAAACATAAATTTCAGGAGAAACAGAATCATTTTTAATTGCAAGAGAAGGATTAACTAAAGAAGTAGAGGTCAAATGTAATGGTTCATCAAAAGAAAGTTTGCTTAGAACATCATTAGGGCTACTAATTACAGGAAGCTGTCTTTTAATAGGTTTAACTGTTCTTTCACCATAGTCAATAAGATTACCTGTAGAAGAATTCTTATTAGTATAAATACCAAAATGTTTATCAACCAAGTCACTTACCATGGCAGAGGAGGAAACTTCCCCTGTGCCTTCTTTCTTCTGCCTCCCTGATAAGGATGGGGCTGAGGAGTAGGATTGAAGGTTTGTGTCCTGTGTGGGCCAGGGTGTTGAGTTGCTGGCTGCTGAACATTCTGTTGGTAATGTCTCATCAAGTAATCCCATTTCCACTGTTCCACTTGTAGAGTGTTTTGATTTTGGGTGGAGGAGCTGGGGGACTGAGAAGGTTTAGCCTGAAACTGAGGCTGACTGGGAGGCAACTGAGGAGGGGCCTGGGCTTGATTTTGGGTCCTGAGTTCCTGAACTTGATCCCACAAGGTGTCTACTTTTGCCTTATATTTCATGTTTTCTGTCTTCAGTTCTTTGATGTGACTGGACAGATTGCTGATTTGCTGGGACAGAGGAAGTTTTTTTATTTTGAAGCCTTTTGGAAGACCTTCTTGAGGTACTGGAGGTTTTACTTCCTTCTGTTGTGCTGGGGGAAGGGGGTTTGATTTGTTTACTTCTCCTATCATTTCCACATCCTGAATTATGTGAATTTTTCTTGTTAGCATAAGACTTTTTATGTGCAAATTTAGAAGAACTCACAGTATCAGCATCATAATCAATTTCAATTTCATCCACATTCAAATTTTCCATGGTTTCACTCAATTTGGAAGACATGTTTTATCTGTGGGATAAAAAAAAATCAAGTGGTTAATATAAAATCACTGATTCAAAAGGTAATTAATTATTGTTCTTTAATATACTGTTTAATTTTGAAATCACAACAATAATAATAAAAATAAAATTGATTTAATTTAATAATTTATTATTTCAATTGATTTGGATAATAAAATTTATTTAAAATTTCAAAATCTTTAAACAATAAGCTTGATTTATTATTATTTTGAATTTATTAACAATAAACAATTTATTATTATTAGAAAAAAAAATTTCTCAAAGTAATAATAAAATTATTTATTATTTTAAATCCTAAAAACAATAAAGAAAAAGTATTATTTTAAAATAATCAAACTTTAATTTATTATTTCAAATTTATTAAAATAATAAAAATTGAAATTTAAAGATTATTGTTTATGTTATAAAACAATAATCAATAATAGAATTAAATTTGGGACTAAATACACTGAGTATTATTATTGTCAACCAAAAATAATTAATAATATTTTTTGGGACTAAGTATAAAATACTATTTTGGTCAACCAATAATCCCAAATATATAAGATAATTAATTAAATAATTTAAATAAAATAAATGGCTTCTAGGACTAAGGGATATACTCTATTATGGTCAACTAGGAATAAAAAAAATCAAAATATGATCACTTACACTCAGTCTTTCAGCAATAAAGCCAAGAACACTGTTATTGCAATAAAAAATCTTGTATAATAGTTGAAAGTGGCAGAGATTGACTTACAGTAGTGACTTTTAAATCGCTTACAATATATAGGACTTTTAAAAATATATAAACCTTATATTTATTTCCCCGGTTTGATTCACGGTCGCAAAAAAAGTTCACCTTTTCGCATGAGTGGTCTGTGCGTTTTGACGTTCGTCCAAAATGGTCGTCAAGCTTCGATTCTTCATTCGGAAAGGCCCTCAAGTATTGGCGCGGTTGTCTAGAAGGTGGAAGAAGGAAAGAAGAAAAGGAGAAAGAAACACAAGAAGACAAAGAATGGAAAGTAGGAAAAGAAGGAAAAACACAAACAAGGGAAAAAAAGGTTTAATATATAAAGTGAGTAGTCTTAATATTATTGTAATGTAAGTATTTTAGTTTCAATGCGCAGCAGTCAAATATTATAATTTAATGTTCTTACCGCAATCTTAAGATTTTGTATATAGTATTTATTTATTTTATTTCAACTAAATGTATTACTAGTTAAAAGAAAAGGAATCAATACGTCTATAAAAATATATAAGTGTATATAAATTGTAATAATGTAAGTGATGCCGCTGAAGGGGGTTCCCAAGGCCCTTATATAGCCAAGGGGCCCTCTGAAGCGCCACAAAAGTAAATACAATAATTTATGAGTAAATGTAAGTGGTGAGAAATCAAAAAATGTACTAAATTGTTAAAATGCAGTAGCCAATATTTCACCAGTATTAATTCCCCCTGGATATTACGCATAAATAAGTACAAGACATATAAAAAATAACTAATGTAATTTAAAATAAGTATTATGCAGTACTATTTTAAAGTGGAATGTAATATATTACTATTTTAATTCATACAATTAATGTAAGTAATTATTTTAGATTATAATATGAGAATGTAATTAGTTTAAATGTTTTAATAAATTTAATTACATAATTTTGAGCCACAGAAGCGCCCAAAAATCAGGGATAATAATGTATAAATTATTATAAGGGTCTAATAATTAATTAATATTATTATAAGTCAACATTTTGCCTTATAAGTATAATATAATATTATAATTAATTAATTATTATTTTATAATTATTTAAAGACATAAAAATGCGCCCAATTTTTTATAGAATATAATATAATTTATGTTTATTTTAATAGTATATAATTAATAAAAAAATAAAATAAATATAACCCTTATTTTAATTTTATTTAATAAGGTAATTTGCACTTAATTTTATTATGCAATATAATATTAATTTATATACATAAAGAAGCATAAATTTTTGCCCTCTTTCAGGTCCAATAACTTAACATAAGTTTTACTGGGCTCCTGGTACAGCCTGGCTCACAGAAATGGTCCCCACGGTCTCTGGCCTCAAATATCGATGCACCGTCAACGATTCAGAAGGGTCCCCAACTGTTGGTGGCTCTTTTGGTCTAGAAGGTAGAACTGGAGGTCCTACAAGGGTTTGGAGGGTTTTATTGGGCTCTCAAAGATGTGGTACCTATTTCTTTTAAGTTTTAAAGCTTTTACTCAAACAATAAGAGGTAGATCAAATTATTATTATTATTTATAGATTAGGAGTACGGGATTGTAACTACTAAAATGATAAAGAATAGTAATGTGTAAGGAATGAGATGAAAAGTACAAAAAGTGAGGGCCTTTTATAGGCAAAAATACGTGAAATAAAGACATGGAGATAACACCACCTAATACAAAGGTGTGAGAAGAAAACTGAATGGAAAAAGAATGTATATGAAATAAATAAAAATAAATTAATTGGTACGTCAACAAGGGTATCATTCCCATTTGCAACAAAATAAGAGTTCCCTTGGACTGTCACAATTAATACAACATATTTTATTCAAATATATTGATTTCATGGAAATCCAATTCTCTCAGTAAAAGTATTTGATAATTTTAAGAATTTTATTGAATTTTATTACTATTTTTATTCCCACTCAGCTGTAGTATTGAGCACAGTGTTAGGGAGTAAAAATGTATGGGACAATTACTTAAATATATTAATTATTTTTATTACTTAATATACTTAGCTAATTAATTGTAAGTAATACATAAGTAAGTACAAAATAAATAATTATTATTAAGTATTAAAAAAGGTGTAGCTTTATCTCAGTAAAATAATCAATTATTTTACTGGGTAAGTCTAGTAGACTGGCTGACAGTAATAGTAGTAATAGAATGGGTTGTAAATATAATTTTGTTTGTAAATTAATTAATAATGGAATGAATGAAAACAATCAGATTGAGAGGCCTTATATAGCCAAAAAGGAGACAAAACTATGGGGAAAAATTCTATATACATGAGTATCAGAGAAAGAAAAATTCCACAATTAGACATTTCAAATATTTAAAGTTGTTCTATAAAGAATGTACCCATATACTGTATTTAACTGTATATGTCCATTTTATTTGATTTACTTTAATTTTCTGTAAATGTCAAAGTAAAAATAAAAATAAAAATATTTAATTTAATATTTATTATTTTTAATTTTCTCTTCAGCTGTCATGAGGACGCTGTCACAGAATAAAATATATGAGGAAATAATAGAATTATATCTTTACTTATTTTTACCTATTAATTAGTCAAAATTGTATAAGTAATTTAAAAAGTAAGTATAATTCATCAAATGAGAGGTGAAGGCGTACCTCTACTTTAGTAAATAACTAATTTCTTACTGGGTAAGTTTAGTAGCCTGGCTGACATTGAGGGTAATGTTTGTTGTGAAAATGATAATTTTTCTTGTTTGTTTGTCTGAATATTTTGAAAATTTGAATATGGCTGAGTTAATCATTTCTAATAAAGCTATATAGATAGGTGAGTGGGTGGTTTTAAACAAACAAAGAAATTTCTAAGGTTATCTAGAGAAAGAAGAAAAAATAAAATAAAATTGTATTTTGTTTGATAGGAAACCTTGACATTTGAAAGAATTAAGTTAGCTTATATCAAATTAAAGTTTGTGTATCATTTGTCATTAAATGTCATGGAGTCTATTGGTCTTGTCTAAATATATATTTTTCTTCCTCTTTTTTTTCATATTTTTCAATTTATTTCATTTTTTTTTTTAAATTTATTTATTTTTATTTTTTACAGTTTATACTTTTTTTACTTTTATTAAATTTTTTTACGTTTTTTTAATTTTTTTAATTTTTTACATTTTTTCAACTTCTTTACATTTTTTTTACATTTTTTTACATTTTTTTAATTTTTTACATTTTTTACATTTTTTACATTGTTTTAATTTTTTTAATTTTTAATTTTTTACATTTTTTACATTGTTTTAATTTTTTAAATTTTTTAAATTTTTTTAAATTTTTTGTAATTTTTTTAATTTTTTAAATTTTTTTTAAATTTTTTACATTTTTTAAATTTTTTAAATTTTTTACATTTTTTTACATTTTTTTCATATTTTACATTTTTTCAGATTTTTATTTTTTTCAATTATTCCTTTTCTTTTCTTCTTTTTTTTCACTTTTTTTCATTTTAATTCTTTTATTTATTCATTTTTTATCATTTTTATCATTTTTATCATTTTTATCATTTTTATCATTTTTATCATTTTTATCATTTTTATCATTTTTATCATTTTTATCATTTTTATCATTTTTATCATTTTTATCATTTTTATCATTTTTATCATTTTTATCATTTTTATCATTTTTATCATTTTTATCATTTTTATCATTTTTATCATTTTTATCATTTTTATCATTTTTATCATTTTTATCATTTTTATCATTTTTATCATTTTTATCATTTTTATCATTTTTATCATTTTTATCATTTTTATCATTTTTATCATTTTTATCATTTTTATCATTTTTATCATTTTTATCATTTTTATCATTTTTATCATTTTTATCATTTTTATCATTTTTATCATTTTTATCATTTTTATCATTTTTATCATTTTTATCATTTTTATCATTTTTATCATTTTATCACTTTTATTATTTTTTTCATATTTTTCAGGTTTTTATTTTTTTCATTTTTTTCATTTTTATCATTTATTTTTCATTTTTTAAAATTTTTTTCATTTTTTTCATATTTTTCAGATTATTATGTTTTTCATTTTTATTATTTTTTTCATTTTCTTCATTTTTTACACTTTTATTCTTTCACTTTTTTCATTTTTTATCATTTTTAATCACTTTAATCATTTTTTTTCATTTTTTACATTTTTTTAAATATTTTTCATGTTTTTCATATTTTTTAGATTTTTATTTTTTTCATTTTTTTCATTTTTTTCATTTTTTTTGCATTTTCTTCATCTTTTTCACCTTTACTCTTTCACTTTTTCCATTTTTTATCATTTTTATCAATTTTTTTTTCATTTTCTTCATCTTTTCCACTTTTGGTTCTTTCATTTTTTTCATTTTTTTTTCATCTTCTTCATCTTTTCCACTTTTGGTTCTTTCATTTTTTTCATTTTTTTCATTTTTAATCATTTTTTCATTTTTTTCATTTTTTTCATTTTTCTCATTTTTCTCATTTTTCTCATTTTTATCATATTTTTCATATTTTTATTTTTTCATTTTTATCTTTTTTTACATTTTTTTAAATTTTTCTCATTTTTTTCACTTTTTTCATTTTTTTCATTTTTTTTCAATTTTCTCATTTTTTTCATTTTTTTCAGATTTTTATTTTTTTCATTTTTTATCATTTTTATCATTTTTATCATTTTTTATCATTTTTTTAATCATTTTTTTATTTTTTTATTTTTTTCATTTTTTTCCATTTCTTTCATTTTCTGAAGAAGTTTTAGCACAGGGGAGAGCTAAACACAGGTCAATCAGCAACTGTGCACCTTACAACAACAAGTAACTACAACGAAGCGTGTTCTAAAACTGAAGAAAAGACTCTATTCTCCCCACACGGTGCAATGACTGTCGGAAGCGGCCAAAGGGGAAGCAAGGGACAGGAGGAAGCAATGGAGGGAACAAAGAGAATAGAGAGAAAAAGATTTGGATGGGGAAAATGGAAACAGAAAGAAGAGGCTTGATTATATGAAAAAGTCCACCATCCAAAACAATGGAAAACTACTTGACTTCAATAGAGACTACTCAATTACAATACAGAAACTGTCACCGGAGGACCTACGCACAAGGTCGAGGATGTTCCTGCAAGTGAGATGAAAGGTTTAGATACTTCTTTGAAGCACAGAGGGATGGTTCGAGGAAGTGATTCAAAGATGACTCGAAGGAAGAACTACTGCTTCAAGTTATGTTCAAGAAGGATTCTAATATAATTGAAAGGTAATATTAAAATTCTTAAGATCTCACAAAGGGTTGGAAACTCAACAATCAAAGATTTAGGATTTAGAAATGATTATTGAGAAAATAAAGAAAGATACAATAATAATGATTTTCACTTTTAGAGTTTTATCACTATTAACTATAAATATGTTTTATAATTTAATTCTAAGGAATATCAAACCAAAAACCCAACCCTTTTTATATCCTTTACTCCTCCTTG
Source organism: Hemileia vastatrix (assembly GCA_030280995.1). NCBI lineage: Eukaryota > Fungi > Basidiomycota > Pucciniomycetes > Pucciniales > Zaghouaniaceae > Hemileia > Hemileia vastatrix. The sequence continues at coordinate 23,244,013 of JASXTE010000005.1, read as the reverse complement.
CATTGACCTCATACCCATCCACTATTCAGCACACCACAAACCATTTAAAATATATCCGTTACACTTGGACCCTCCTCACTAACATCCGTTAACCCCTAAATCCTTCACTAACCATTCCGTCCATGCTCACTACCCCTTGATAACCCACAGACATTTCATAAACCTTTTAATGTACTATTATATTGATTATTGCGCGGTGCGTTGCTTATTGAGAAAAAGACTAAGACACACTATTGAGAAATTGACTAATTTAGATTTAGAGTTTAGACTAGCACGGTTGAATAGCGAGTACACAAAGGAAAGTCACAGTTGCTATGGAGAATTGCTTTCTGCGCTTTGAGTATGGATTTGAGCCCCTTATTATTGATTTAATGAGCTGCTTTTGCCTCGAGTGTCACGTGGCGCGTGACAGATGCCCGGGTATAAGAATGCGAGCTCCGTTGAGCGTAAAACATATTTCCCATACTAATTTTCCTTCGTCTTTATTTAAATATCATTATTATTATTTTTTTTAACTCACTATGACGGATTTCCCTACACCGACTCCCACGCCTCCACACCCTAAAGCAGACGGGGGTGTTGTTACACAACAATTTTCGAAGACTTGCACGGCCTGCGAGTCGATGGAGTATTTTTGCGTGGAGAGCACGGCGACACGAGGGCCTTGCCAGAAGTGCAAGTTTTGCCGATGGAGAAGGGTGGCGTGTGACGCCTTAGTGAAGAATGCCGACATTGAGAGTCGGTTTACTAAGACAAAGTATTGGGTGATCCCCAAAACGAAGGAAGTAGTCAAGGACATTTGGGATGTGTCCATTGGGGACGATCAATCAGTGGGGGAGAATGAGGAGGAAGTTGAGGATGATGTGACAACCTGGGTGACTAGGGCTGCGAGCAAGAGGCAGGCCTTCGAAGAGGAAGTTGACAAATTGATCGAGGAGGAAGAAGAAATTCCCATCTCGAGGAAAACCCCGAAAAAACGGTGGGTGGTCATCGAAGATGACGAAGAGGAGAGGGAGGTGGCAGAGAAGGTCACTCCTAAATTATTTTTGGAGGCTGACCCAATCTTTGAAGTAAGTTCACTTTTCTATAATTCATAAATTTAATTACTGATGATCCTGTTTTAGAATTCAGATGTCATCATTGAAGTCCCTACGGCGGAAGCTTCAAATGTGGAAGCAATCCTTGTGGAACCCACTGCTGTGGAAGTGGCAGTGTTGGTGGAGGATAGGTTACCAACTGTTACCTCGAGGGAGGAAAACGATGAAACCCTCAATCAAGTATGGTCGAAGAAGCCTTGTCAGGTTCAACGAGCAAAATTTATTTAATACTTGAGCAGCAAGATCAATAAAATTGTTGATGCCGCTTCCTTTGACGTAGCGGAGGAGCTACTTGAACTTGGGGAATTGATTCCAGTAGGAGAGGGGGAGAATTTTGAAAAATGTAGAAAGGAGATAAGGGAAATTTTGGAGAAGATGAAGGGATTGGTTTGGGAGAAGATTAAAGAGAAAAGAAGAAAAAGGAATGTAGAAGCAGTTTGTATTTAATTATTTTATTTTGTTATTTTATTTAGAATTTTAATATTTATTTTTTTATAAGATTTTGAGAGAAATAAGAACCAAAAAAAGACAGAGAGAGAGAAAAAAAATTAAATAGAAATTATGTTTTAAATTTTGAAAGAAGATGTTTGAGAGAAGAAAGAAGAAAATAAAATAATTGATTGAAAAAATTTGATGTAAAGGAATTTAATGAAAAGGAAAAAATTTGTTATTTAAGTTTGTTAATTGAAGATTTGAGGGATTTTAGTTATTTGAAAAAAGAAAAGAAAGAAAAGAAAAAGAAGAAATAAAATTTTTAAGAGGATTTTGAAAGAAAGAAGTAATTTTTTTCGAAGAATTGAAAAGAGTGATTTAGAAGTTAAAGTGAAGTTCAAGAAAAAGAAAATTTTAAAGAAAGAATATATATAGAAAACTGTGAAGAAAAAAAATTTTATTTTTATTTTTATTTGTTTTATTTTATTTTATTTTATTTTTTATTTTATTTTAATTTAATTTTTTATTTTTATTTTATTTTAATTTATTTTATTTTATTTAAAGAAGGTTGAAAAATTTTGAAAAGAAAAAGGATAAAGAAGAAAACAAAGAAGAATTTTTTAGAAGTAAAGATGCTTTAGATTTTAAGAGAGGAAAAAAGAACAGAGAAAAGAAAAAGAAAAAGAGAGTTTTAAGGTTTTGGTTTTAAGGGATATTTAAGATGAAAAGATTTTAGGAGTTCAGGGGCGTTAGAAACATTGATGGCTGGTTCCCAGGATGTTTTGTCTGAGTCATTGAGGAAGCCTTCCCATTCCACGAGGTATTGAAGTTTCCCCTTGCGCATTCTTGAATCAAGGATATGGCTTACTTCCCACTCTAGATGGTCTTCTACTTTTACCGGTTCCGGAGGAGGTTGGTTCTTGCCCGGGTATGTTTCTTGAGCCAGTTCCAGGAGAGATACATGAAAAACAGGGTGAATAGCCTGCCATTTAGGAGGTAGCTTGAGTCAAAATGCAGTTTTAGAGACTTCAGAGTTGATTTCGAATGGCCCCAAGTCTTTTTCAGCCAGTCTCTTTGATGGTTGAGTCTTTTGAATGTTTCTTGCATTGAGCCATACCTTGTTGCCTGGTTTAAAAGAAGGAGCAGTTTGTCGATGTTTGTTGGCCTGTTCCTTGTACCTTCAAACCGCTAATTTCAAATTTGATTTAAGTTCCTCTTGGAGTCGTGATATGGTTCAAAGATAATGTTCCGCAGGATGATTAGTTCCTACATGGATTGAATTGAATCGAGGATGTCTTCCTAAACAGTTTTGAAAGGAGATTGTTGTGTTGAAGAATGAGTCGAGTTATTATAAGCAAATTCGGCCAATTGTCTTGTTAGTAGCTGACATACATTCAAAGGTATTGTTCGAGGATTTGGTTGACCCTTTCTGTTTGCCCATCGGTTTCAGGATGATAGGCTGTGGAGAGGTTCTTCGTGATATTGAGTTGTCGACACAGTTGAGTCCAGAATGTGGATACAAACAATGAGCCTCTATCTGAAATAATATCATTAGGTAAGCCGTGTTTGGAAAATACATATTCTAGAAACAATTTTGACAAATCTTCTACTGTAGCAGTAGTAGTGGTTTTAATAAAAATAGACATTTTTGAAAATCTATCTACTATTACTAATATAGCAACAAAATTATTAGAAAGAGGAAGTTGAGAAATAAAATCCATTGATAAAGATTCCCAAGGTTTAGAGGGAACAGGAAGTGGTTGAAGCAACTCATACTTCCGGTGATGAGGAGCCTTATTCGTATTACATTCGTAACAAGATTTTATATAGGCCTTGATTTCCCTGGTCATACCTGGCCAGAAGAAGTCCCTCGCTATTAACTGGTAGGTTTTATCAACCCCAAAATGACCAGCTAATGGAGAATCATGTCGACTATTGAAAATCCATAATTTTATCTCATTGTTGTCAGGTATGACTACTCTACCTGATTCAATAATAAATCTTTTGGCCCCTTGCTTCGAGAGTATTTTGTCTTTTAAACCTAAACAATAATCGTCCTTTGACTGAGCTTCGAGGATGTTGGATAGTGGATTTTGAAACGATTGAATTGTCATCGAATTAAATTGATGAGTCGTTAAAATTGATTCGTTGAAGATTGATTTCATATTTGCTGGGTTTTTGTCAGCAAATGCGTCCCCCCGCTGTGGGTAAACCTTGTCCTGATGTGACAGGATATCTGGGACAATACAGTTCTTACCTGGGCGATAGGAAATAGAAAAAGGTAATTCAGCCCACCTGGCCTGATGCCTGGTTAACACTTTGGAAGACATAAAGTATTTCAAAGCATTATGGTCAGTCAGAATTTGAAAAGGACTATCTAGGCTAAGAAGAAAAGAGCACCATTTTTTAAGACAATGAATGATAGCTTAAAGCTCTTTGTCATGAATTTCATAATTTAATTCTGCCGCAATGATTTTGCATGACTCAAAAGCAACAGGATGAAACAATTTTGTTTCAGGATTGAATTGAGAGATGACCCCTGCAATAGCATAATTGCTAGCATCTGTCTCAACTATTGTCAAAGCAGAAGGATCAAAGTGTCAAAGAATTGGAGCTGTGGTGAGCGCAGTATTCAATGCTTCAAATTCCTTTTGTGCTGTAGAAGTAAAAACAAAGGGAATATATTTTCTAAGAAGGGAAGTAAGATTGGAAATAGTTTTAGAGTAATCTTTAATAAATCTTCTATAGAAATTGGCAAAACCCAAAAATCCTTGGAGGGATTTAACGGTTTTGGGCTCAGGCTATTCCAGGACTTTTTGGACCTTTTTGTCATCCATTACTAAACCATCAGTGGACAACATAAACCCCAAAAAATCAATAGATTTAAGATGGAATTCACATTTATTGTGCTTGGTGTAGAGACCCTGATCCCATAGGCAATTTAAAACCTGTTGAACATGATGAATATGTTCATCAAGTGTCTTCAAGAAAATTAAAATATCGTCTAAATAGACAACAACAAATTGTTTGACAACATCTTGAAATATGTCATTAACAAAAGTTTGAAAAGTAGATGGTGTGTTACACAATCCAAAAGGCATGACTAAATATTCAAAACTACCAAATCTAGTGTGCATTGCAGTCAGTGGTTCACGAACTTCCACAATGCCAATAAGATTATAAGCACCTCTAAGATCAATTTTAGAAAATAAATTAGCACCATTGAAAAGGGTAAGAAGCAATGACATAGGGGGAAAAGGATATGCATTCTTCTTAGTGACTGTGTTGAGCTTTCTATAGTCAACACACAACCTAAGGCTACCATCCATTTTCTTTACAAAAAGAACAGGGGAGCCGGTTGGAGATTTACTGGCTCTGATGAAACCTTTGGCTACATTCTCTGCAATGTAGTCTTGAAGAACTTGATATTTGTCCTTCCACAAAGAATAGACAGGACCTGCTGGAGGTACTGGACCTATTTGCTCTATTTGATGGTTGTAGGGTCAATGAGGGGTTAACTTATTGGCCTTGCGGATTGAGAAAACATCAAGGAAATCGTGATAGATTTCTGGTAGAGTCGATTTGGTCGTCCTCATCTTCAAGAGAATCTGTTGAGGGAAGACCAGAATTGAGAGAGCATAATTCGATTACTTCAAGGCAATTTAAATCCTCTTCAAGTGAAGTCATTGAGCTAGAAGGGTTAGCCAATTGCTCATTTAAAGAAAGATCAGATGCTTGCAAGTCATTTGGCAGAGATTTGTCCTCTAGAAGGACATTTTCAGGCGTGTTGTTTAATTCCCTATTGACATGCATTGAAGAATCAGAAATATACTTAGTCCGTGGGGTGATCAATCCCCGTGTCCAATCAATTTCAGGATTCCAATGCATTAAAAATTCATGGCCAAGAATGGTATCTTCCATCCTTGGGGCGTCCAAGACTGACAATTCCCACTCAAAGGGGGGGAAATTCGGAAAGTTGAAAACCCATAAAACTTTCTTACTGACCCAATATCTGGGTTCCTCTGATTTGACTAAGTAAATTGGAGTTCGATCGATATCTGTAAATGTCAGCTGTAACTTCTCAGCAAAAGATAAACTGACAAAAGAAATTGAAGCTCCAGAGTCTATAAGACAACTGAAAGGGGTATCCTCCTTAAAAAGAATGAATCTCAAGTGGTTTAAGGCAACTCCAGTCCTTAAGACATGGAGGTTCTGTGCACTGGGAGAGATCAGATAGTTTGCTTTGCACACAAGTAGACTATCTACTAGTTTTTTGACTTCGAACTAGTACCTTCTCTTTCCTTCAATTTTACACAATCTTCCAGCTTGTGCTTACCCCCACAATACATACATAACCCATTATCTGCTTGCCTCTTCCTCTCAGCTTATTTAAGTTCCCCTTTAGGATCCAGTACTTTGCTGATATAACCTGGGGTTGAGCTTTTCGGTCGAGGTTTGTCCTTTCCCTTGTTGGGTTTGGATTGAGTCGAGGAGGATTAAGTTGTTTGTGGGTGAGGAGAAGGTTCCAATTTAAAATTTAGGCCTTGAGATTTGTTGGCGTATTGATGATATTGAAGTCGTCCTTGGTAAACGCCGTCAAGTTTGAGGGTTCAATCCATTAAATCCGTTAAAGTAGTCATCTTCTGACCGTGAAGATTTAATTGATCCAGAATCCTTAAAGGAAGTCCCTTTTTGAAATGATACTTGAGGGCAGCATCATTCCAACCCACTCCAGTTTGAAGCGTTCTGAAGTTCGAGATATATTCAGAGGCTTTTCCATTATCACTCATGGGAAGGAAGTCCAGTTCAATTTCTGCGTTTTCAGTTTTGTTAGGGTCACCGAACAACATAAAAAGTTGGTCTTTGAATTTTTCCCAATTATTGATGAGTAAGTGGGTTTCTGTTGAAGAGAGCATGAGAAGATACGGTTTGAACCATCTTGCTGCCTTTCCGGCTAGGAATGAAGAAGCATAAACAACCTTTTATTGGTCGTTATTAAAGGTTTGAGGGTCATTATGGAACAGCAGCTTGCATGTTTGCAAGAAGGGTTGCAATCTTTCTGGATGTTCCCCATCAAATTTATCAGGAGATTTCATGGAAGGAGTTTTGAATTTAGATCCCTCTGAAGACTTTGAATTTGAAAGGGTCTTCATGAAAAGTCTCATGAAATCTTCCAGAGAATTAGATGGTCCAGGTTCTGAAGGTTGACCAGAAGGGTGATTAGCAGGGGCAGATGGTGCCTCGTGCATTGTATCCTCTCCTTCTTCATCATCACTAGAATCATCAAAATCTTGTGGGATGTCTTCTACAGATTGGACTGATTGTTGCCGTCCCCTGAGGTTGAGTGGCTCGAAGGAGTGAGTGCGGGAAACAGGCCTAGTGGCTGTTGGCCTGCCTCTGGTGCGAGCTCTAGTAGTAGCGTCTGTAGGAGGAGTGCGTTGAACAGGTGCCATTTTAAGAATTTAGAGAAAACACCTGAAAAGTAACGTAGTAGTGCAAAGAATGAGAACTACAGAGAATTAAATTATACTGTCACCGGATGACCTACGCACAAGGTCAAGGATGTTCCTGCAAGTGAGATGAAAGGTTAAGATAATTCTTCGAAGCACAGAGGGATGGTTCGAGGAAGTGATTCAAAGATGACTCGAAGGAAGTACTACTTCTTCGAGTTATGTTCAAGAAGGATTCTAATATAATTGAAAGGTAATATTAAAATTCTTAAGATCTCACAAAGGGTTGGAAACTCAACAATCAAAGATTTAGGATTTAGAAATGATTATTGAGAAAATAAAGAAAGATACAATAATAATGATTTTCACTTTTAGAGTTTTATCACTATTAACTATAAATATGTTTTATAATTTAATTCTAAGGAATATAAAACCAAAAACCCAACCCTTTTTATTTCCTTTACTCCTCCTTGCATTGACCTCATACCCATCCACTATTCAGCACACCACAAACCATTTAAAATATATCCGTTACACTTGGACCCTCCTCACTAACATCCGTTAACCCCTTAATCCTTCACTAACCATTCCGTCCATGCTCACTACCCCTTAATAACCCACAGACATTTCATAAACCTTTTAATGTACTATTATATTGATTATTGCACTGTGCGTCACTTATTGAGAAAAAGACTAAGACACACTATTGAGAAATTGACTAATTTAGATTTAGAGTTTAGACTAGCGCGGTTGAATAGCAAGTACAAAAGGGAAAGTCACAGTTGCTATGGAGAATTGCTTTCTGCGCTTCGAGTATGGATTTGAGCCCCTTATTATTGATTTAATGAGCTGCTTTTGCCTCAATTGTCATGTGGCGCGTGACAGAAACAAGGGGAAATAGTCAAGGAGACAGTTCCCTCACTATGAGAACCAGGGAAAATAGTCAAGGAGGCAGTTCCCACACTATAACAGTTTGACATTTAAGGTGCAAAGCACATCCTCAAGGTCCAGGTCAAGGAATATGACTCCGGGTGAGAAAGAACAGTTGTCCTCAACATTTGAGCTTGTATCTCTGTGATTCCTTGGTCAAAATGAGCAGGAAAAGACAATATGAACTTGGAAAATGAGGAAAGAAAGAGGGAAAAGAGCTGCAGAAGATATGGGTCAGGTAATAGAGGAAGAAATTTCTACATTTTCTACACTTTTATCATTTTTTTCATTTTTAATTTTTTAATTTTTTAATTTTTTACTTTTTTAATTTTTTAATTTTTTAATTTTTTAATTTTTTAATTTTTTAATTTTTTAATTTTTTAATTTTTTAATTTTTTAATTTTTTAATTTTTTAATTTTTTAATTTTTTAATTTTTTAATTTTTTAATTTTTTAATTTTTTAATTTTTTAATTTTTTAATTTTTTAATTTTTTAATTTTTTAATTTTTTAATTTTTTAATTTTTTAATTTTTTAATTTTTTAATTTTTTAATTTTTTAATTTTTTAATTTTTTAATTTTTTAATTTTTTAATTTTTTAATTTTTTAATTTTTTAATTTTTTAATTTTTTAATTTTTTAATTTTTTAATTTTTTAATTTTTTAATTTTTTAATTTTTTAATTTTTTAATTTTTTAATTTTTTAATTTTTTAATTTTTTAATTTTTTAATTTTTTAATTTTTTAATTTTTTAATTTTTTAATTTTTTAATTTTTTAATTTTTTAATTTTTTAATTTTTTAATTTTTTAATTTTTTAATTTTTTAATTTTTTAATTTTTTAATTTTTTAATTTTTTAATTTTTTAATTTTTTAATTTTTTAATTTTTTAATTTTTTAATTTTTTAATTTTTTAATTTTTTAATTTTTTAATTTTTTAATTTTTTAATTTTTTAATTTTTTAATTTTTTAATTTTTTAATTTTTTAATTTTTTAATTTTTTAATTTTTTAATTTTTTAATTTTTTAATTTTTTAATTTTTTAATTTTTTAATTTTTTAATTTTTTAATTTTTTAATTTTTTAATTTTTTAATTTTTTAATTTTTTAATTTTTTAATTTTTTAATTTTTTAATTTTTTAATTTTTTAATTTTTTAATTTTTTAATTTTTTAATTTTTTAATTTTTTAATTTTTTAATTTTTTAATTTTTTAATTTTTTAATTTTTTAATTTTTTAATTTTTTAATTTTTTAATTTTTTAATTTTTTAATTTTTTAATTTTTTAATTTTTTAATTTTTTAATTTTTTAATTTTTTAATTTTTTAATTTTTTAATTTTTTAATTTTTTAATTTTTTAATTTTTTAATTTTTTAATTTTTTAATTTTTTAATTTTTTAATTTTTTAATTTTTTAATTTTTTAATTTTTTAATTTTTTAATTTTTTAATTTTTTAATTTTTTAATTTTTTAATTTTTTAATTTTTTAATTTTTTAATTTTTTAATTTTTTAATTTTTTAATTTTTTAATTTTTTAATTTTTTAATTTTTTAATTTTTTAATTTTTTAATTTTTTAATTTTTTAATTTTTTAATTTTTTAATTTTTTAATTTTTTAATTTTTTAATTTTTTAATTTTTTAATTTTTTAATTTTTTAATTTTTTAATTTTTTAATTTTTTAATTTTTTAATTTTTTAATTTTTTAATTTTTTAATTTTTTAATTTTTTAATTTTTTAATTTTTTAATTTTTTAATTTTTTAATTTTTTAATTTTTTAATTTTTTAATTTTTTAATTTTTTAATTTTTTAATTTTTTAATTTTTTAATTTTTTAATTTTTTAATTTTTTAATTTTTTAATTTTTTAATTTTTTAATTTTTTAATTTTTTAATTTTTTAATTTTTTAATTTTTTAATTTTTTAATTTTTTAATTTTTTAATTTTTTAATTTTTTAATTTTTTAATTTTTTAATTTTTTAATTTTTTAATTTTTTAATTTTTTAATTTTTTAATTTTTTAATTTTTTAATTTTTTAATTTTTTAATTTTTTAATTTTTTAATTTTTTAATTTTTTAATTTTTTAATTTTTTAATTTTTTAATTTTTTAATTTTTTAATTTTTTAATTTTTTAATTTTTTAATTTTTTAATTTTTTAATTTTTTAATTTTTTAATTTTTTAATTTTTTAATTTTTTAATTTTTTAATTTTTTAATTTTTTAATTTTTTAATTTTTTAATTTTTTAATTTTTTAATTTTTTAATTTTTTAATTTTTTAATTTTTTAATTTTTTAATTTTTTAATTTTTTAATTTTTTAATTTTTTAATTTTTTAATTTTTTAATTTTTTAATTTTTTAATTTTTTAATTTTTTAATTTTTTAATTTTTTAATTTTTTAATTTTTTAATTTTTTAATTTTTTAATTTTTTAATTTTTTAATTTTTTAATTTTTTAATTTTTTAATTTTTTAATTTTTTAATTTTTTAATTTTTTAATTTTTTAATTTTTTAATTTTTTAATTTTTTAATTTTTTAATTTTTTAATTTTTTAATTTTTTAATTTTTTAATTTTTTAATTTTTTAATTTTTTAATTTTTTAATTTTTTAATTTTTTAATTTTTTAATTTTTTAATTTTTTAATTTTTTAATTTTTTAATTTTTTAATTTTTTAATTTTTTAATTTTTTAATTTTTTAATTTTTTAATTTTTTAATTTTTTAATTTTTTAATTTTTTAATTTTTTTCATTTATTCCTTTTCATTTTTTTCATTTTTTATAATTTTTTTCATTTTTTTAACTTTTTTCCATATTTCGAATTTTTTTCATTTTTTTCATTTTATTCATCTTTGTCCATTTATATCTTTTTTTTCATTTTTTTCATTTTTTTTCATCTTTTCCCATTAATTTCATTTTTTTGTTTTCTTCACTTTTTTCATTTTTTTCTTTTTCTCATTTTTTTCATCTTTTATAATTTTTTCCATTTTTGTCATTTTTTTCTTTTTCTTCATCTTTTTCCATCTTTTTTCATTTTTTTCATTTTTTATCATTTTTTATCATTTTTATCATTTTTTTCATATTTTTATTTTTTTCATTTTTATCATTTTTTCCAATTTTTTCAATTTTTTCAATTTTTTCATATTTTTCAGATTTTTATTTTTTTCATTTTTATCATTTTTTTATCATTTTTTTATCATTTTCTTCATCTTTTCCACTTTTGGTTCTTTCATTTTTTTAATTTTTGATTTATTACTTTTCATTTTTTCATTTTATAATTTTTATAATTTTTATAATTTTTATAATTTTTATAATTTTTATAATTTTTATAATTTTTGTAATGTTTATAATTTTTTCATTTTTTCCATTTTTTTCATTTTTTTTGTTTTTTTCATTTTTTTATTTTTTATAAATTTTTTCATTTTTTCCATTTTTTCCATTTTTCCCATTTTTTCATTTTTTTTAATTTTTTTAATTTTTATCATTTTTATCATTTTTATCATTTTTTTCATGTTTTTCATTTTTTTATTTTTTTATTTTTTTCATATTTTTCATATTTTTATTTTTTTCATATTTATCTTTTTTTACATTATTTTACATTTTTACATTTTTTTTTTTACATTTTTTACATTTTATTTCATTTTCTTCATCTTTTTCACCTTTATTCTTTCATTTATTTTCATTTTTTATCATTTTTATCAATTTTTTTTCATTTTCTTCACTTTTTCACTTTTATTCTTTCATTTTTTTCACTTTTTAACATTTTTCTCATTTTTTTCATTTTTTTCATTTTTTTTAAATTTTTTTTTAAATTTTTTTAAATTTTTTTCATTTTTTTTCATTTTTTTTCATCTTTTTCACCTTTATTCTTTCATTTTTTTTCATTTTTTCACTTTTTTACATTTTTCTCATTTTTTTCAGATTATTATTTTTTCACTTTTATTCTTTCATTTTTTTTAATTTTTTCACTTTCATTCTTTCATTTTTTTCATTTTTTCCATTTTTTTGTTTTTATTTTTTTTTTCTCATTTTTTTCATTTTTTTATCTTTTATCTTTTTTTTTGTAAATAGAACAATAAATAAATATATAAATTTTGAATTTTGAAAATTAAAAAATCATTCCAGTATATATTTGTGTTGACATTGAGACATAATAAAGGTAGATAAGTTGCTGTTTTTCCTTTTTTTTATAATTTTTTTTTTTGAAATTTTAAGTTTCCATTTATTTCTAGTGTTTGATGGTAGTGGTCATTTGGAATTTTAATAAAAAATCATTTGAAAAGAAATGAAGGGAAAGTGGGAAAAGAGGGAGAGGGGGAGTGAAGGAGAGGGAAGAATGGGAAAGTATACAAGTTTCAATTTCAAGTGAAACAAAGGAGATTCTTGATTAAGGGTTTGTGTCAGTGTATGCTAGTTCTTAAGTATGATTTAATAGTAAATATCAATGGTCCTACTACTTAATAATAAATGATTTATAAATTAAACCTTAGGGAAAGACTAATAAAACTGTTATACTCAATGGTTAACTCACAATATTTGGATTGGTGTGGACTAGTGGTGGGAAATAGGCTAATAAAATATAGTTATAGATAATATAAAGATAATAACAATTTATAAGGGCTTTAAAATATATTTTTATATGCCAATAATTGTTTAATATTGTTTATTTGATGTGTAGTAAGTAAGTGTTATCCAATAACCTGCCAAATCCTCCTTTACTTATACCAAATTCCACTGGAGTGCACAGACCTTCAATCCAGATGATGTCACTGCTATCCCCGGCAACTACAAAACTGTGAGGGCTCATCACCTCCCGATGGAGTCCACTTCAAGAATTTTAACACCCAGACCTCCAGTAAGGGCCCTCCATCACAATTAATGATATCATACACCCATACCATAAATAGAGAAAACAGATAAAAGTAGATACCATAATGAAACAAGTAAATTAAATCATCCAAAGAGAATAAAATGAAACCAAGAGAATATATAGGAACCAAATCAACTGTCCAAGCCCACACATTGACCCAGTAATCATATCCCAACCCTTAAATATGTGAAAACCCATTAAAGGAAGAAGATTAAGCTGTCCAAGCTTGATATATGAGTCTAAAAAAGGTGTATATGCTTGTATAGGTGTGGTTAGTCCATTGAATACATCCATATGACTGAAAATAAGCATAAAAATAAAGATCATAGGCTACTTAGAGGGTTAAACCTGCATATAGACCTATATATACATAGTATAACTGCATATTTCACTGAATATGAGGTTTATGCATACATACAAGCTTATTTATGTCTATAATCACTTAATATCATTTTAGATAAGTATATCATGACTAAATTAGTACCTTTATAAGTTGAATGGGGCTATGGATAAGCTATATAAACTAATTTAAGTCATATAATATTATAATATATATATATTTAAGTATAATAACTATATATATAAGTATTATGGCCATATATTTAACTTATAAGCTTAATGCAATTAAGGTTATCTTCTTTTAAACATAAGAAGTACACAGTCCTGGAGATATTTAGGCTGACACTCCCTCTCTCAAAAAACAATAAAAAAATGCTAAGATATTTTTTATTATTTAAGGAAGATGTGGATAGAAAATATAATTTATAAATTTCTATATTACATATACTTTACTTTTAACAGTACTATCTTGTTTTAAATTTTTTCAAGATTTTGTTAAGATCAGACATTTTATTTTCAGGAATCCACTGGCCATATTCACTTGATTTATTTTTAAACCTTAATAGATACTCAACACCTTTTTCTTTAGTAAGGTTTCTCTTTTTGAGTATATTTTCAATTTCTGCTTTTCCAACTATTTCTTCAGGTTGCTGTTTATTCCTTCCTGATCTTCTTTGAAATAGAGAAGTATCATTAGAATGGTATGATTTTATAAGAGAAATAGGGAATACTGGATTTTTTCTATCATATGGTTCATATAACATAACTTCAACAGCATTGTGAACAATAATCTTTTTTACTGAAAATGGTCCAATGAATGGATCTTTCAATTTAACATTACCATTTAAATTAAAATGTAGTGTATAAATAAGGATCTCATCACTCTCTTTGAACATTTGTTCTTTATGGGCTTTATCCCATCTTTTCTTCTCATACTCAAATGCCTTATTAATACATTCTTGAGCATGCTTTCTGCATAATTGTTAAATTTGAAGAAAATATTTTTTACCTGGATGGATATCCAATCTTGGTAATTTATTAAGAGTTTCAGCAGGAGTATTAGGTACATAAACCATCCATAAATCAAATGGCTTTTTTCCAGTGACAGAATGTACTGTATGATTGTATGCAAATTCTAAAGCAGGGATAAGGGTTACTGTCAGCCAGGCTATTCCAGGAGTCCAGTAAATGATATATAAATTATAAAACCTTAAAGAGTGGGTAAGACTTGTATTTAATGAATATAACTTAATATTTTATTGCATAATGAAATTATATAAGAATTTTATTATATACAAGTGTTACATTAAATTTATTGGTTATATATATTTTTATATACAATTAAATTGAGCATAATATAATATATTCTACAAATAATGGCGCATTTTTATGTATTTAATAATTATAAATTTATATTTAATTAATTGAAAAACATATATTATAATTACAAGTGTAAAATTGATTTATAATATATTTAAATTAATTAATTAAATTTATATATTAAATAATACCTCTCATATGATACTAAACAATAATTAATGACGCTTCTTTTGACCCTTAATTGTGTTAGAAAAAAACAAATAAATTAATTTTGACTAAATTGAGATTAATTGCTTGTTTTGTTGCATCAAATTATTTTTTGTTTCACTTAAAATGTCCTTTAATCAGAATGTACCATCTGTTTGGAATTATATTTCTCATAGTTCCTATGTTTCCAATCTTGTTTAGTTATTCACTATTGTCACTTACTGATTTGGGAATTAATGGCGGGGAAATTGGATTCTTAATTGGGGTTTTAATTATTTGTTTCATGTTTTTCTCTATATTGTTATGTTTCATTTACTCTTTTGATATATTTGTTTTATTCCATTCTAATCATTGTATTTACAAAGATAGTAGCGCTTCAGAGGACCCATTGCCTATAAAAGGGCCTTGGATAATCCCCTGTAGCCTCATCACTTATTACACACTCAACAAATTAAATAACTATTTTATTACGTTTATATTTTTTTTATTAGTAATACAAATCAAATTAAAAGTCTATATAACAAATTAAAGGTTGCTTTAAGTCTGATAGTAATTAAAATTGTTTGCCGCGCAGAACCCTTACATTTAAAAATATTATTGTTAATAAAATCTAAGTTTTTGTCACCTCTCAAAGTTGCTCACCGTTGTTTCCCTCTCAAATAAATTAAATATATATTACTTTGATTTATTTCTTTATTTTCCCTTGTCCTCCTCCTTCTCTCCTCCTTTTTCTCCTATTTTTCTTACCTCTTCTAGACGACTGACCGACAACTGGGGACCTTTCCAAACGACGACGACGATTGAGCCTGGCGACGAACGACAAAACGCACGGACCACCTAGCAAAACGAAACTTTTGCTGCGGCTGTGTTTCGAACTTGGGTTCGACATCTTAAGTTTATATAAGATTAATTTTTATATTATTTTGAAGTGATTTTTTGATCACTATAGTAAGTTCACCTTTGCGCCTCTCACTCTTATTACTATATTTTTATTGCAATAACAGTGATTGTGGCTTAATTGCTGATTCACTGAGTGTAAGTGTTCAATTTTTAAATTTTTTTTTTCCTAGTTGACCATTATAGAGTGTTAAATCCTCTTAGTCCTAGAAGAATTGACATATTTTAATACAAAATTGAATTATTAATTTAATTTTTTTTTATTAATTATTGTTAATTTTGGTTGACTTAAAAGTACATTGTGCTTAGTCCCAAATATATTGCCATATTTAATATTGGTAATTAATTGGTTGAATTAACTTGATTGTTATTCCCAATTTAACCTTGCAATCCATTTTTTTTAAAATTAATTTTTTTTTAATTATTACTTTATATTGAAAATTATTTTTTCTATAATTTAATTAATAAAATTTTTTTTTTATTATTTGGAGAATTATTGACTAACTTTTTTATTTTTTTTATAAAATAAAAAGTAAATTATAAATCTTTCCACTAGTATGTCCAACAATTTGGCAGAAAAAATGGATAACATGCAAGTGGATGAAATAGAAATTGACTATGATGCTGACACTGTAAGTTCTTCTAAAGTTGGTCATAAAAAATCTTATACTAACACAAAGAATTCACATACTGCAGGATGTGGAAATGACAGGAAATGCAAACAAACCAAACCCCCTTCCCCCAGTACCACAGAAGGAAGTAAAGCCTCTAGTGCCTCAAGAAGGTCTTCCAAAAGGCTTCAAAATAAAAAAGCTTCCTCTGCCACAACAAATCAGCAACCTATCCAGTCATATAAAAGAGTTGAAGACAGAAAATATGACGTACAAAGCAAAGGTAGACACATTGTCGGATCAGGTTCAAGAACTCAGGAACCAGATTCAGGCCCAGGCCCCTCCTCAGTTGCCTCCCAATCAGCCTCAGTTTCAGGCTCAACCTTCACAGCCACCCAGCTCAACCATCCAAAATCCAAATACTATGGAAGTAGAGCAATGGAAATGGGATTATCTAATGAGTCACTACCAACAGAATATGCAACACCCTCCTCATCATCAGCCTGGCCCATCCAGAACACCCAATTTCCATCCACCTCCTCATCCCTACCAACAAGGCAGGAGAAAGAAGGCCCAAGCAAAATCCCAAACCCAGTCCCAGGGGAAGTTTCCTCCTCTGCCATGGTAAGTAATTTGGTTGATAGTCACTTGGGTATGTTTTCTAATAAATCTTCTTCTGCAGGTAATATTATTGAACATGGTGAAAGAACAGTTAAACCTGTTAAAAGACAGCTTCCTGTAACTAGTAGCCCTATTGATGTAATTAGCAAATTGTCATTTGATGAACCTTTACATTTAACTTCTACATCTTTAATTAATCCTTCTCTTGCAATTAAAAATGATTCTGTTCCCCCTGAAATCTATACCTTAATTGAAAAAACTTCTGAGGAAATATTGAAAGATACCCTTGATTTTAATATTGTAAAAGACAAACATGTGAGAGATGTGTTAATCCATGTAAATGATAGATTAA
Source organism: Hemileia vastatrix (assembly GCA_030280995.1). Lineage (NCBI taxonomy): Eukaryota > Fungi > Basidiomycota > Pucciniomycetes > Pucciniales > Zaghouaniaceae > Hemileia > Hemileia vastatrix. The sequence continues at coordinate 23,226,910 of JASXTE010000005.1, read as the reverse complement.
ATAATTTACACTTGCAATGTAAAGTGAGTTCTTCTGTACAAGATACAGCTTATTTAAAAATCAAAGAAACCTTGAATATTGTTCTTAGTCAACAAAAACAAATAAGAAGTGACCATAGAGCTATCTCAGATAGAAATATCAGTCTACATAAGACCTTGAGTGAATTGAAACCCCTTATTGAGGAAAATTATTCATTCAAAAATGAAATAAAATCTCTGCAAAATGAGTTTAAGAAGCTAAAAAATGATTTCCATGCACTAAGTACCAAACACTCAGTTTCTGAGGACAGAAATGTTCTATCTCTTGCAAAAGTAAATGACCAGATGTCTGAAATTCCAAGGATAAGAAACTATGTGTCTGACCTACAGGAAAAGTTCTCAACCTTAAACACCAATAATGAATTAAATGAGATTTCTGTAAATAAGCTGCATAAAAATAAAGGGAAAAAACCTGAGCAAAGTTCATCCTTTCTTCCTCATATTTCAACCATTAAACAAACTGACAATGAGTCTGTAAAATCTTTTGCTACTAGCAAAAAATCTTGTGATGGTCATGCACCAGCTGTTTCTGTAAATAATGAAATTTCTGAACACCTGGCTAAACTTCAGGAATTATTAATAATGAATAATTCAAACCAAAAAGTGGACCATCCCAGTAGTCAGAAAAATTGGCCTAAGTTAGACCAATATCCTACCTTTGATGGTGATTCTTCCTCTGATTGGCAACACTTTATCCAGAGAATTGATAATTTAAAGAGATCTTATAAACTACCTGATGAGGAAATTGTTTCTAAGCTAATTTCTTTATTTTCCAATGTAGCCTTGATGTGGTATGAATCTGTCCTCTTAGATAACAATCATTATACATGGAATGATTGGAAATCCTTGATTGAGAATCAGTTTGGTGGTTCAAAATTCAGGTTAGCTCAGCAGAGACTGTATGAGAATACTAGATATGTATCCTCCTCTGTTGAAAAGCCCATTGTTTTTCTGATGAAAACAACTAAAATCCTTAGAGCAATTGATCCAAAGTTGGATTATGATATTTGGAGAGATAAAATCTTGTATAAATTACCAAATTCTCTTAGGGATTTGATTGTTGCTAGAACTGAGCATGTAAGGGAAAATTCTTCTTTCATTAATATCTGTAATGAAGTACTACTCAACCATAGATATGAACCAAAGAATTACCTTAGTAAATCTTATAATGATCAGAATAAACCTTCTATAAAGCTCCCAGAAAAATCTGGTAAACCCTCTGCCCCAGTTGCACCTAAAAAATATGCAACAAATACTTGTTATAAATGTAACAAACCGTGGCAGAAGGGTCATGTTTGTGACAAGAAAATTCATCTTGTTGAACAAAATGAAGACACTGATGAAGTTGAACTTGATGTCAATAATTCTTCCAGTGACTGTGAAAGTAATATCTCCTATGACAATGAATCTGTTAAAGATGTTTTAATGTTGGAACATGATGTCCATTATTTAAATAATATATCTGAAGATTGTGTATTGAATTTATCTTCAGTAGAAAATGCTGAGATAATTAAAGATATTACTAACAATTCTATTTAATGGAGAGGGTATGGTTCTACCTTATTTCCTATTGGCAAATACAAAACCTCTGTATTTTTCAAATATAATGGTGGTTTTGTCAGAGCTATTTGTGAGTTTGTTGTCATGAAAAATGATAATTTGAGCAATTGGTTTATTATGGGAAATGATATTTTAACCATGTTTGGTGTGAAACTGGACCCAGCAAATAATTGCTTTACCTTAGGAATGAATGGGAAAAGAAAATTCAAAATTTCTTCTCCTAGACCTTCTGGGCATTTGTTTAAATCATGTAACTCACTGACCCAATGTAAAGGTAGAACAACAACTGAAATGGATGATTTATTACATGAAATAAATACTGCTTCTTTTGGTGATCAGTTGACTTGTGAACAAAAAGATTCTATTGTTGCCTCTATTACCTCTTTCCCTATGGCTTTTGCTCATGGGTCTCATGTCTTGGGAATTGTTCAAGAAGAAATGAAGATTACCTTATCCTGTAATTTGAGTGATATTCCTCCTACCCTTAAGAAAAAACCATATCCTGCTTCTCCATCAAAAAGAAAAGATATTGAAGATAATATTGAAACATTATTGAAAATGAATATCATTGAGAAAGTGGATGTCACCCCCAAATATTGTGTCATCTCCCCAGTCTTAATTTCTTATGAAAAAGATAAAGCTAGATTATGTGGAGATTACAGAGCTTTAAATACTTATACTGTTGATGATATTTATCCTTTACCCAGAATTAATTCTATACATGCTACCTTGCAAGGTGCAAAATTTATTAGTTGTCTGGATGGTAATAAAGGTTATCATCAAGTTCCAGTTGAGAAAAATTCTCAAAATTTTTTGCTTATTGCTACTCATATGGGAATATATAAGTATGTTAGGATGCCATTTGGCCCTAAAAATGCTCCTTCAGTTTTCCAGAAGGTCATGGATAACACTTTCCATCAAGAAATTATTGAAGGTTGGCTCATGGTTTATATTGATGATATTATTGTTTTTTCTAAAACTTTTGATGAACATATGATTCATTTGAATAGAGTTTTCCAAAAAATGGATGAAATCAATATGAACTTATCTTTAAAAAAGTGTAAATTTGGTTTTCAATCTTTGAAAGTCCTTGGCCATGTTGTGTCAGGCTTACAAATTTGTGTAGACCATAATAAAGTTGCTGCCATTCAAAATGTGAAAGCACCAACTTCTGTAAGAGAAATCCAAAGTTTTTTGGGTATGTGTGGCTATTATAGACAATATATTAAAAATTATCAGCTCATAGCCTTGCCTCTTACAAAACTAACCAGAAAAGATGTTGCTTTTCTCTGGAATAATGACTGTCAGAAAGCTTTTAATACATTGAAAAGTTGCTTAATGACAGCCCCTATATTGGCTCTTCCAGATTTTAACAAGCCATTTGTACTTTATACAGATGCTAGCTTTATTGGTCTGGGAGCTGCCCTTCACCAAAAGCAAATTATTAATGATAAATCCTCAGAGGTTGTAATTTGTTATATTTCAAGAACCTTAAGAAATAGTGAATTGAAATATGGTGCCACTCAATTGGAGTGCTTAGCAGTTGTTTGGGCTCTTGAGAAACTTTATTACTACTTGGATGACCAAAAATTTGAGTTGGTAACTGACTGTAGTGCTGTGAAATCTCTCTTAAACCTCAAAACACCTAACAGACATATGTTCAGGTGGCAACTTGCTGTTCAGGAATACAGAAGAAGGATGACTATTATCCATAGAGCTGGAAATGTTCACTCTAATGTTGATATGCTCTCCAGATTGCCTCTGCCAAATAATGACTCCAATCCTGCTTATGTACCTGAAGATGATACTGTTCATATACATGGTATATTTATAGTTGATATGGAAGAAGAGTTATTACAGTTAATACTGGATTCATATGATAAAGATTCTGACTTAAATAAATTAGTTACTATTTTGAATGATCCTAAGAATGCTTCAATTCAAGCATTAATAAAAACTCTTCCTGCAAAGTACCAAAATGCTTTAAATAAAGGAAAGTTTTCTATTGAAGATGGTTATATATATTATAGAAGGAAGCTTACCAATGTAATTGTTATTCCTCCTTCAATGAAAGAAACTATCCTCAAACTTTGTCATGATGACATATTAGCTGGTCATTTTGATCTTGAAAAAACATTGATTAGAATCAAAAACACTGCATGGTGGGCTAATATGTCTGAAGACACAAAATTATATGTTGAATCTTGTGATTCCTGCCAAAAATCTAAAAATTTAACAGGTAAGAGAGCAGGGTTATTACAACATATTGAAGCACCTAGTGCTCCCTGGCAAATCATTAATATGGATTTTGTCACTGGTCTTCCTGTTGCAGGTAAAGACAGTTTTAACTCTTGTTGGGTAATAGTGGATAGATTCACAAAAATGTGCAAATTTATTCCAACCCACAAAGATGTATCCACCAAAGAATTAGCTTTCTTATGGTGGTCTTACATGTTTAATATTATTGGTTTTCCAAAAGCCATTATCTCTGATAGGGATCCAAAATTCACTTCTGAGTTTTGGACCTCTTTGATGGATATTTGTGGCTGTGAGTTGAAATTGTCTACAGCTCACCATCCTCAGACTGATGGTCTAGCTGAAAGAATGATTCAAACTCTGGAAGATATGATTAGAAGGTATTGTGCCTTTGGTTTAGAATATAAAGACAATGACAGATTTACTCATGATTGGGTCACTCTTTTGCCTGGTCTTGAATTTGCATATAATAGCACTGTTCATTCTGTCACTGAGAAAAAGCCTTTTGAGCTTTGGTTAGGTTATGTCCCAAACACTCCTGCTCAGATTCTCAATAATAAATTACCTAAGTTGGAACTACACCCTGGTGTAAAATCTTTTATGCAAATGCAACAGCTATGCAGAAAACATGCTCAGAGCTGTATTGATAAAGCATTTGAATATGAAAAGAAAAGATGGGATAAATCCCATAAAGAATACACATTTAACAAGGGTGATGAAGTGTTGATCTCTACTGTCCATTTCAATTTACAAGGTAACCACAAATTAAAAGATCCTTTTGTAGGACCATTTGTTGTTAAAAGAATGGTTGGTGATAATGCAGTAGAAGTTGTATTGTATTCTCCATATGATAGGAAACATCCTGTCTTTCCCATTTCTTTGCTTAAACCTTATACTTCCAACAGTGACTTATTTCCAAAAAGAAGAGGAAGACCTAAGAGGAACCCTCAGGAAGTCACAGAAACAGCAGAAATTGATAAAATTCTCAATGATAGAATTATCACTTCTGAGAGAGGTACTGAATATTTATTGAGATATAAGAACAAATCATCTGAACATGATGCATGGATACCTGGCAAGGAAATTTCAAATCTGCCTGCTCTGTTGAAAAAATACAAAAAGAAAAAATCTTAGCATTTTTTTTATTGTTTTTTTAGAGTGAGGGAGTGTCAGCCAGGCTATTCCAGGAGTCCAGTAAATGATATATAAATTATAAAACCTTAAAGAGTGGGTAAGACTTGTATTTAATGAATATAACTTAATATTTTATTGCATAATGAAATTATATAAGAATTTTATTATATACAAGTGTTACATTAAATTTATTGGTTATATATATTTTTATATACAATTAAATTGAGCATAATATAATATATTCTACAAATAATGGCGCATTTTTATGTATTTAATAATTATAAATTTATATTTAATTAATTGAAAAACATATATTATAATTACAAGTGTAAAATTGATTTATAATATATTTAAATTAATTAATTAAATTTATATATTAAATAATACCTCTCATATGATACTAAACAATAATTAATGACGCTTCTTTTGACCCTTAATTGTGTTAGAAAAAAACAAATAAATTAATTTGGACTAAATTGAGATTAATTGCTTGTTTTGTTGCATCAAATTATTTTTTGTTTCACTTAAAATGTCCTTTAATCAGAATGTACCATCTGTTTGGAATTATATTTCTCATAGTTCCTATGTTTCCAATCTTGTTTAGTTATTCACTATTGTCACTTACTGATTTGGGAATTAATGGCGGGGAAATTGGATTCTTAATTGGGGTTTTAATTTTTTGTTTCATGTTTTTCTCTATATTGTTATGTTTCATTTACTCTTTTGATATATTTGTTTTATTCCATTCTAATCATTGTATTTACAAAGATAGTAGCGCTTCAGAGGACCCATTGCCTATAAAAGGGCCTTGGATAATCCCCTGTAGCCTCATCACTTATTACACACTCAACAAATTAAATAACTATTTTATTACGTTTATATTTTTTTTATTAGTAATACAAATCAAATTAAAAGTCTATATAACAAATTAAAGGTTGCTTTAAGTCTGATAGTAATTAAAATTGTTTGCCGCGCAGAACCCTTACATTTAAAAATATTATTGTTAATAAAATCTAAGTTTTTGTCACCTCTCAAAGTTGCTCACCGTTGTTTCCCTCTCAAATAAATTAAATATATATTACTTTGATTTATTTCTTTATTTTCCCTTGTCCTCCTCCTTCTCTCCTCCTTTTTCTCCTATTTTTCTTACCTCTTCTAGACGACTGACCGACAGTTACCCAATCATGAGTGAATTTGTCATTGTCTTTGAAGTCAAGACCAGAAGCACAATATTTTCTTATAATATCTTATAAAATTTGTATAATTCTTTCTGCCATCCCATCAGTTTGTGGATGGTGTACTGTAGAGAGCTTTAATTGACAACCTGAAACCTACATAAGTGTTGTCCAGAACTCAGAAGTAAATTTTGGATCTCTTTCTGAAACTATTGCTTTGGGGAAACCTGCTATGTTTAATATTTGTGTCTGCCATAAGAAAGCTAAGTCTTTTGAGGAAACCTATTTGTGGGTTGGAATAAATTTACACATTTTTGTAAACCTATCTACAATTACACAGAAGAAGTTATAACTTTTATTCACTGATATTGGCAAACCTTTTACAAAGTCCATGTTAACTATTTCCCATGGAGCTTTTGGTTTCTTAATTTGTTGTAATAAACCAGCTCTTTTTCCTGTCAATCTTTTAGATTTTTTGACAAGAATCACATGTCTCAACATATTCTTGAATATCATCAGACATGTTAATCCACCAAGCTGTTTTTTTACTCTAGTTAATAATTTTTGGAAGTCAAAATGACCTGCCAATATTTCATCATGACGTATGCTTAACATAAACTCCTTCATTGAAGGGGGAATAACAATTATGTTACTTGATTTTTTTTCTATAATATATAAAACCATTCTCAATGGAAAATTTTCCTTTTTGCACAATGCTTCCCTGTATTTTTGTGGCAATGTTTTTATCAAAAAACTCATTGAAGCATTGGATGGATCATTTAGTATTATAGTTAGTTTACTCAAGTCAGGATCTGATGCATAATTATCAAGAATTGATTGCATAAATTAATCCTCAAGATCTACATTATTAATTTCATAAATGTGAATAATCTCTGTTTCAGTAACACAAGCTGGATTATCATCATTATTAGGTGGAGGTGATCTAGATAACAGATCTACATTAGAGTGTAAAGTTCTTGTTCTATGTGAAATAGTCATCTGTCCTCTGTATTCTTTCACAGCTAATTGCCATCTAAACATATGCCTATTAGGAGGTTTCATGTACAAGAGTGACTTAACTGCACTACAGTCAGTTATCAACTCAAATTTTTGCTCCTCATGGTAATAATTCAGCATCTCAATAGCTCAAACTACTTCCAAACACTCAAGTTGAGTAGCACCATATTTCAATTCACTACTTCTTAGAGTACATGAAATATAGCAGATTAATACTTCTGAAATTTTATCTTGAATAAGTTGTTTTTGATGCAAAGCAGCACTCAAACCAATAAAACTTGCATCAGTATACAAGAAAAAAGGTTGTTGGAAATCTGGAAATCCCAAGATGGGAGCTGCCATCAAACATTCTTTCAACTTATCAAAAGCTTTTTCACCACACAATATGGGGGGCGGACTTGTTAGCAAGTCCGCAACCTTGGACTCAAGTTCACCACAGATTGAACACACATTGAGCTATTGACAAAGGAACCATACAATCAGGGATAAACACCACTCAGCAGAACAGTTTTAGGTGGGTCTTCAAGTAGAGTTCAATATGAGTTCAGTCTGAGTTCAGTCTGAGTTCCATCTGAGTTGTGCCTGAGTTCAGGTTGGGGACTTGCTAGCAAGTCCACCCCCTATATTGCGTAGTGTTTGTCTTTCATTTTTCCAAATGAAAGCTTCTGGTTTCTTTATCAGTGTGTTCAATGGTGCAGAAATTAATTTATAGTTTTTTATATATTGTCTATAATAAGCACACATACGGAGAAAAGATTTTACATCCTTAACATTTTGAGGAGTTTGAATATTCTTGATTGCAGCAATTTTGCTTTGGTCAACACATATTTTTAAGCCAGATTACAATATGAACAAGCACCTTTAAAGACTCAAACCCAAATTTACATTTTTTCAATGCAAGGGTCATATTTATTTAATCCATTTTTCTGAAACACCATCTTCAAATGGATTAAGTTTTCATCATATTCTTTAGAGAACACTATGATGTCAACAATGTATACCATTATCCATCCTTCAATAATTTCATTATGGAATGTTATATCCATTCATTTCTTAAATACTGAAGAAGAATTTTTTGGTCCAAATGGCATCCTGAAATATTTATAAATTCCCATATGTGTTGTTATCAATAAAAATTTCTGTGAATTATTTTCAACAGGAATTTGATGGTACCCTTTATTTTCATCTAAGCAGCTTATTTACTTAGCACCTTTCAGGGTAGCATGTATAGAGGCAATCCTTGGCAAGGGGTAAATATCATCCACTGTTAATGTATTTAGTTCTCTATAATAACCACACAGTCTTGCCTTATCTTTTTCATAAAAAATTATATATATATAGAAATAAGTGCTAATGATATCACACAATATTTTGGTGTAGTTTCTACCTTTTCAATAATGTTCATGTTTAAAAACATCTTAATTTTATCCTCTATTTCTTTTCTCTTCATTGGAGAAGCAGGGTATGGTTTATTTTTATAACTAGCAGGAATATTATCCATTTCACTGGTCAAACTAATTTTCATTTCATGATCTTTCACAAAGCCAAATTAATTGGTTCCATGTGCAAAAGCCATTTAAAATGCCTTATTTAAGTCCAAATAATTTATCTTTTCAGCTTCACTTATCTGAGTTCCAAATGATGCTTTGGAAATTTCTGTTTCCAGAAGTTCCATCTCACTGGTTTCTCTCCCTTTGAAAGGAATTTCTGCAACTGACTCAATGTTCAAGACTGCGTTAAAAGAATTTATTTTAAGTTTTCTTTCACCATTTATGCCAATTGTAAAAATATTATTAGCAGGGTCTAATTTTACACCAAAATTTGTCAGAATGTCATTACCAATAATAAAATAGCTACTAAAAGTAGTATTATCCATTACTAAAAAGTCACAAGTTACTCTAAAATAACCATGTTGATGTTTAAAGAGAACAGCAGCTTTGTATCTACCAATGAGGTGTAGTACTGATTTAAATCCTCTCAAATTTTTACTCTGAAGGGGTTCAAGAATTGACTTATAATCACGATCAATTTTCTGTAATGTACATGCAGAAAAAACAGAACCAGAAGCTCCTTTGTGTAAAGCTATATTTACAGTTTCTCCAGAAATTATTTCTGGAACTGTGATAGGTGTAATTCTTAGGTTATCAGCTTGTATATCTTTACTGATCTCAGCATCTTCAAAATTCATTAATTATAAGTTTGAACCCATACTTAATATTGGATTTTCAAAGATAATAAAATCATCTTCCAACATATAGACCTCATTTTCATCACTATGTGAGATATTACTGTTAAAACCACTTGAATATTTACTTTTTTCTGTCTCATGTTCAGATTCTTGCTACTTTTCAACAATATTTATATTTTTCTTACATTTGTGACCTTTAAACCAAGGCCTATTACACTTATAACAAATATATATCACATACTTCTTAGGTAATACAGGTGCAGTAGGTTTTTCTTGCTTTTCCTGGAGTGGCTTTGAATTTTAAATTTTTACAGGTTCATTATTCTGTTTATAAGTGCTTTACCTTTCTTCATACCTATGGTTTAATAGTATTTCATTACAAATATTAATGAATTCAGAGGATTTGTTAACCATTTTTGCTCTAGCTAAAACAATATCTCTGATAGATATAGGTAATTTATATATTATTTTATCTTTCCATAAGTTCAAATCCATATTTGGTTCAATGGATTTTAATATTTTTATTTAAATTCATTAAAAATACCAAAGGTTTGTCACCATTCAGCAGATTATACCTTGTGTTCTCATATAATTATTTCTGGGTTAGTCTAAATTTAGAACCTCCAATTTTTTTTTCAAATAGTTGTTTCCATTCAGCCCAAGAGTAATCTTTACCCTCACTTAATAGAGCTTTAAACCATAATAAAGCAACATTCTTAAATAATGAAATTAGTTTTAATGTTATTTCTTCATCTGGTAACTTATATGAGAAATTTAAATTTTTCAATTCTTAGAATAAAATATTGCCAATCAGAGCTGGCTTCCCCATCATAAGTTGGGTACTGGTCAATTTTTTGCCAATTCTTCTGATTGGATTTAATCTTACTAATCCTGGGAGAATTCAATAACTAATTTACTTTAGATAAATTGTCTTGTATTTCCTCTTGTACTGATTGGCGACTCACTTTTTTTATCTAAGATTTGACCCTTCCACCAGATGTTTTTACTTTTGGTGGAAATGGGAATGATTGAGAGTCATTTTTGCAAATGAAGGGATTATTATTATACTGTGTGCACTTTTGATTATCCTGATTCATTAGTAGATTAGAAGTTTTGATCTCAACTTTAGTTAATCTTTGTAACAAATCACAGACAGTTCGATTTGTTTATGCAAAAGATAATTTTGTTCTTGACTCATATTTTAATAAATGGGCTTCATAAAATTTTTCTAACTCACTGAATTTGTTTAAAATTTCACTATTTTTATTAATTAAAGAATAATATTTAAGGGTTTGAGACAATTATTCTTTCTCTAAATCCTTTTTTCTTGTTGCCAGCTGACAAATATTCAATGTTAAGGACAAAGAATTTTCACTAGTGAGCTTAATTGCTTGTTCCTCACATTCAGTCATTGTACTCACTAATGCTGAAAAAGTTCTATGAACAGTTGGATTTTTATTAAAATACTCAACATCTTCCTTTGCACACTCTCCACTATTTATTGAAGCTCTCAACTCACTGATATGTATTGGTAACTGAGGATTAACTGTATTATTATCATAAATATTACTATTTTTATTGACAAAAGATAAATCAGGTGTATCTACAGCAAAGCCCGATTGTCTTAAGTCCTCCTAAATTTTCTTCATGGATTTTTTATAAAGTAAATTACCTGCATTGTAATGATCAGTATTATGTACAATATTAGAAGGTGATTTACTTACCAAGGAATGGGAGAAGGCCCTGGCTTTTGATGCTTTGTTTTTGGTTTGTAGGGGTGATTGGAAGTTTTCTGGTGAGGAGCTGGATCCCTGTTGCAGTTGTGACTGGCCCATTTTTTGTGAAACCAATCCCACTTCATTTTTTAAACCAAGATCTTTTCCTGGGACTAACCTGATCCTCATGGGGTAGAAGGTTCTTGGTTTCCTTGTGTCACGTGCCATGTGACACTTGAGGCAAAAGCAGATCATTAAATCAATAATAAAGAGGCTTAAATCCATATTCAAAGTGCAGAAGCAATTCTACATAGCAACTGAAACTTTCATTTGTGTACTCACTATTCAACCGCGCTAATCTAAAACTTTAAATCTAAATTAGTTAATCTCTCAATAGTGTGTTCAGTCTTTTCATCAATAGGTGACGCACAGCGCAACGGCCAATGCAATATTCCGCTAAAGGTTTATTATGTGTCTTTGGGCTATTAACAGGGGTAGTGAGCATGGATGGGATGGTTAGTGGAGGGTCAAAGGATTAACGGATGTTAGTGAGGAGAATCCAGGTGTAACGGGTGTTTTTTCGGAGTCCTGTGGTGTGGGTGTTTTTTGGAGGTCTGTGGTGTGCAGAATGTTGGATGGGCATGAGGTCAATGCAAGGAGGAGTAGTGGATATAAAAGGGATTAGATTTTGGTTTGAAATTCTTTAGAATTAAATTATAAAACATATGTATAGTTAATAGTTGTAAAGTTTCAGGATTAAATCATTATTATTGTACATTTCCTTATTTTCTCAGTAATCATTTCTAAAAACTTAAATCTTTGATTATTGAGTTTACAACCCTTTGTGAGATCCTAAGAATATTAATATTACCTTTAAATTAAATTGAGATTCTTATCAAACATTTCTTGAAGAAGTAGCTCTTCCTTCGACTCATCTTTGAATCACTTCCTCAAACATTTCCTCTGTACTTCAAAGAAGTCTCTAAACTCCTCCCTCCATCTCAATTTCTAGGAACACCCTTGACCTTGTGCGTAGGTTGTCCGGTGACAGTATAATTTAATTCTCCGTAGTTCTCATTCTTTTGCACTACTACGTCCTTTTTCAGGTGTTTTTAAATTCTTTAAAAATGGCACCTGTTCAATGCACTCCTCCTACAGGCACTACAACTAGGGCTCGTGCCAGAGGCAGGCCAACAGCCACACGGCCTGTTTCCGGCACTCACTCTCTGGAACCTCTCAACATTAGGGAATGGGAACACTCATTCCAATCTGTGGAAGACATCCCCCAGGATTTTGATGACTCTAGCAATGAAGCAGAAGGAGAGGATACAATGCATGAGGCACCGTCTGCCCCTGCTACTCACCCTTCTGGTCAACCTTTGGAACCTGGACCATCTAATTCTCTAGAAGACTTCATGATACTTTTCATGAAAACACTTTCAAATCCAACGTCTTTGGAGGGATTAAAATTCAAAACTCCTTCCATGAAATCTCCTGACAAATTTGATGGAGAACACCCAGACAGATTGCACCCCTTCTTGCAAACCTGCAAGCTCTTGTTCCATAACAACCCTCAAGTCTTCAATAATGACTGATAAAAGGTTGTTTACGCTTCTTCATTCCTAGCCGGAAAAGCAGCCAGATGGTTCGAACCTTATCTTCTCATGCTCTCTTTGTCAAAAGCTCACTTACTCATCAATAACTGGGAAAAGTTCGAAGACAAACTTTTTACATTGTTTGGTGACCCTAATGAAACTGACAACATGGAAATTGAACTTGATTTCCTCCGCATGAGTGATAATGGTAAAGCCTCTGAATATATCTCAAACTTCAGAGCACTTCAAACTCGAGTAGGCTGGAATGATGCTGCCCTCAAATATCATTTCAAAAAGGGACTTCCTTCAAGGATTCTGGATCAATTAAATCTTCATGGTCAGAAGATGACTACCTTAACAGATTTAATGGATCAAACCCTCAAACTCAACGGTGTTTACCAAGGATGACTACAACATTGTTGATACGCCAACAAATCTCAAGGTTTAAATTTTAAATCAGGACCTTCTTCACACCAATGGCCAACTCAATCCAAACCCAATAAGGGAAAGGAAAAACCTTGACCAAAAGGCTCAACCCCAGGCAATATCAGTAAGGTATTGGACCCAAAAGGGGAACTTAAAGAAGCTGAGAGGAAGAGACAAGCAGATAATGGGCTATTTATGTATTGTGGGGGTAAGCACAAGCTAGAAGATTGTGTGAAGTTGAAGGAAAGAGAAGGTACTAGTTCAAGGTCAAAAAACTAGTAGATAGTTTACTTTTGTGCAAAGCAAACTATCTTATCTCTCACAGTGCACATAACCTCCATGTCTTAAGGACTGGAGTTGCCTTAAACCGCTTGAGATTCATTCTTTTTAAGGAGGATATCCCCTTCAGTTGTCTTGTAGACTCTGGAGCTTCAATTTCTTTTGTCAGCTTATCTTTTGCTGAGAAGTTAAAGCTGACATTCACAGATATCAACCGAACTCCAATTTATTTGGTCGAATCAGAGGAACCCAAATATTGGGTAAGTAAGAAATTTTTATGGTTTTTCAACTTTCCAAATTTTCCCCCATTCAAGTGGGAATTATCAGTCTTGGACGCCCCAAGAATGGACAATACCATTCTTGACCATGACTTTTTAACGCATTGGAATCCTGAAACTGATTGGTCACGGTGTTTGATTACCCCACGCGCTAAGTATATTTCTGATTCTTCAATGCAGTTCAATAGGGAGTTAAGCAACCTGCCTGAAAATTTCCTGCTAGAGGACAAATCTCTGCCAGAAAGCTTGCAAGCATCTGATCTTTCTATAAATGAGCAATTGGATAACCCTTATAGCTTGATCACTTCACTCAAAGAGGATTTAAATTGCCTCAAAGTAGTCAAATTATGCTCTCTCAATCCTGGTCTTTCCTTGACAGATTCTCTCAAAGAAGATGAGGACAACCAAATCAACGTTGAAGCCATTAAATCAACTCTACCAGAAATCTATCACGATTTCCTTGATGTTTTCTCAATCCGCAAGGCCGATAAGTTACCCCCTCATCGACCCTACAACCATCTAATAGAGTTAATAGGTACTGTCTATTCTTTGTCAAAGGACAAATCTCAAGTTCTTCAAGACTACATTGCAGAGAATGTAGCCAAAGGTTTCATCAGAGCCAGTAAATCTCCAACCGGCTCCCCTGTTCTTTTTGTAAAGAAAATGGATGGTAGCCTTAGGTTGTGTGTTGACTATAGAAAGCTCAACACAGTCACTAAGAAGAATGCATATCCTTTTCCCCCTATGTCATTGCTTCTTACCCTTTTCAATGGTGCTAATTTCTTTTCTAAAATTGATCTTAGAGGTGCTTATAATCTTATTGGCATTGTGGAAGTTCGTGAACCACTGACTGCAATGCACACTAGATTTGGTAGTTTTGAATATTTAGTCATGCCTTTTGGATTGTGTAACACACCATCTACTTTTCAAACTTTTGTTAATGACATATTTCAAGATGTTGTCAAACAATTTGTTGTTGTCTATTTAGACGATATTTTAATTTTCTTGAAGACACTTGATGAACATATTCATCATGTTTAACAGGTTTTAAATTGCCTTTGGGATCAGGGTCTCTACGCCAAGCACAATAAATGTGAATTCCATCTTAAATCTATTGATTTTTTGGGGTTTATGTTGTCCACTGATGGTTTAGTCATGGACGACAAAAAGGTCCAAAAAGTCCTGGAATAGCCTGAGCCCAAAACTGTTAAATCCCTCCAAGGATTTTTGGGTTTTGCCAATTTCTATAGAAGATTTATTAAAGATTACTCTAAAACTATTTCCAATCTTACTTCCCTTCTTAGAAAATATATTCCCTTTGTTTTTACTTCTACAGCACAAAAGGAATTCGAAGCATTGAATACTGCGTTCACCACAGCTCCAATTCTTTGACACTTTGATCCTTCTGCTTTGACAATAGTTGAGACAGATGCTAGCAATTATGCTATTGCAGGGGTCATCTCTCAATTCAATCCTGAAACAAAATTGTTTCATCCTGTTGCTTTTGAGTCACGCAAACTCATTGCGGCAGAATTAAATTATGAAATTCATGACAATAAGCTTTTAGCTATCATTCATTGTCTTAAAAAATGGCACTCTTTTCATCTTAGCCTAGATAGTCCTTTTCAAATCCTGACTGACCATAATGCTTTGAAATACTTTATGTCTTCCAAAGTGTTAACCAGGCATCAGGCCAGGTGGGCTGAATTACCTTTTTCTATTTCCTATCGCCCAGGTAAGAACTGTATTGTCCCAGATATCCTGTCACATCAGGACGAGGTTTACCCACAGCGGGGGGACACATTTGCTGAAAAGAACCCAGAAAATGTGAAATCAATCTTCAACAAATCAATGTTAACAACTCATCAACTTAATTCAATGACAATTAAATCTTTTCAAAATCCACTATCCAACATCCTTGAAGCTCAGTCAAAGGACAATTATTGCTTAGGTTTAAAAGAAAAAATACTCTTGAAGGAAGGTGCCACAAGATTTAGTATTGAATCAGGTCTATTAGATTTCGAAGGTAGAGTAGTCATACCTGACAACAATGAGATAAAATTATGGATTTTCAATAGTTGACATGATTCTCCATTAGCTGGTCATTTTGGTGTTGATAAAACCTACCAGTTAATAGTGAGGGATTTCTTCTGGCCAGGAATGACCAGAGAAATCAAGGCCTATATAAGATCTTGTTACGAATTTAATAGGAATAAGGCTCCCCGTCACCCAAAGCATGGGTTGAATCAACCACTTCCTGTTCCCTCTAAACCTTGGGAATCCTTATCGATGGATTTTATTTCTCAACTTCCTCTCTCTAATAATGTTGATGCTATATTAGTAATAGTAGATAGATTTTCAAAAATGTCTATTTTCATAAAAACCACTACTACTGCTACAGCAGAAGATTTGTCAAAATTGTTTCTAGAATATGTATTTTCCAAACATTGCTTACCTAATGATGTTATTTCAGATAGAGGCTCATTGTTTGTATCCACATTCTGGACTCAATTGTGTTGACAACTCAATATCAGGAGGAATCTCTCCATGGCCTATCATCCTGAAACCAATGGTCAAACAGAAAGGGTCAATCAAATCCTTGAGCAATACCTCCAAATGTATGTCAGTTATCAACAAGACAATTGGACGACATGGTTACCATTGGATGAATTTACTTATAATAACTCAACTCATTCTTCAACACAACAATCTCCTTTTGAAACTGTTTATGGAAGACATCCTTGATTCAACTCAATCCATGTAGGAACTAGTCATCCTGCAGAAAATTATCTTCAAACCATATCATGACTCCAAGAAGAACTTAAATCAAACTTGGAATTAGCAATTCAAAGGTACAAGGAACAGGCCAACAAACATCGACAATCTGCTCCTTCCTTTAAACCAGGCAACAAAGTATGGCTTGACGCACAAAACATTCAAAAGACTTGACCATCTAGGAAACTGGCCAAAAAGCGCTTGGGACCATTTGAAATTGACTCCAAAGTCTCTAAAACTGCATTTCAACTCAAGCTACCTCCTAAATGGCAGGCTATTCACCCTGTCTTCCACGTATCTCTCCTGGAACTGGCTCGAGAAACATACCCAGGCAGGAACCAAGCTCCTCCGGAACTGGTTGAAGTAGAAGACCATCTAGAGTGGGAAGTAAGCCATATCCTTGATTCAAGAATGCTCAAGGGGAAACTTCAATACCTTGTGGAATGGGAAGGCTTCCTCGATGACTCAGACAAAACATTCTGGGAACCAGCCATCAATGTTTCTAACGCCCCTGAACTCCTAAAATCTTTTCATCTTAAATATCCTTTAAAATCAAAACCTTAAAACTCTCTTTTATTTTTCTTTTTTTCTTCTCTTTTCTTTTCTTTTCTTTTCTTAAAATTCTAAAACTTCTTCTCTTCTAAAAAATCCTTGCTCTGTTTTCTTTTTTTTCTTCTTTTTCAAAAAGTTTTTTCAACCTTCTTTAAAAAAATAAATTCAAAAAATTAATTAAATTAAATTAAAATTAGAAAAAACAAAAACAAAGTCTTAAAAAATCAATCAAAATAAAATTTTAAAAATTAATAATTCCTTTAATTTTCTTTCTTTTCTCCTTTCAAACTTTTTTCTTTTTTTCAAAATACAATTTTCATTTCCTTATTTCTTTTTCTTCAAACTATCAAAATTTTTCACGAAATCAATATGACAACCTTTCTAAAACTTCACTTCAACCTTTAAATCTCTCTTTTAAAATTCTTTGGACAAATTACTCTTATCTTTCAAAACTATTTTTTTCCTTTCTCTTCAAATAACCAAAATTCTTAAAAAAATTCAAAAATAACTGTGAATAAATTTTCACAATAACAATTTTTCTTTTTTCTCATTAAATTTTCATTTAAAAACATAAAAACCAAAATTTTCAATCAAGTATTTTTTCTTACTTAAAAAAATTTTTTTTTCTCTTTTCAAAACTTAAACTAAAATTTCCTCAGTTAAATATTCTTTCTTTTCTTCTTTCAAAATTTAAAACAAAATTTTATTCAAATATTTTTCTTCTTTCTTTTTTTTTCTTTCCCTTTCAAAATCTTATAAAACATATAATAAAATTTCAATTAAAACATCAAAATCAATAGAATAGGGGGTATCAATGTTGACTGATCCGCAATTAATTTAATTGCGGAAAATAATCTGCATACCCCAATTATCTTCCACAATTATTTTTGCTAATAATTGGGTTATTAGACACTTTATGTGTCAATGTTCACCTCTTATCCAACATTTTTTTACTCAATTTTTCATAACCACATCTTGGACAACTTTCTGTAATAACCACATCTTGACCTACTTTCTGCCATAATCACATCTTGGACTACTCTCTTGATATGACTTCTACCTTGCTGCACACTCACATTCTTGTCCCATCCTGTCCATTCTATCCACTCAGAACCCCTCACCATCTCATCTGCTTGCTTCTGCTCCTTTTCATCTTCATTTATATTTTAACATGCCTCGTCATCCTAGATCTTCTCAAAGGCAGCCATCACCGAGTTGTTCTTCAAATCCCACTACTCCCTCTTTCCCCCGCTCAGCCGAGAAATCTAAGACCATTCAATTAAAAAAAGATGATCATCTCATTCTTAAAAACTGGATGAAAACCAAATCTAACTATGATTCTTGCTTTTGTACTGAGTATTCAACTAAAGTAGGATGGCCCCCAGCATCAAAAGTTAATTGCTATCTTTTAATGGAAAATGAACTATGGAATAAGACCAAGGGAAGGATTGATCTTTTGCCTAAACAGATGTCTGAACTCTTCAAGCATTACCAAGCCAAATGCAAGAAGGCAAAGGCTCTCTCATCTTCCACTGGTTTTGGGGTTACCAACATTAATATAACTAAGGGTATCAAATCCATAGACAATAAACTTGAATCTTTATGTCCTTACTTTAAAGAGATGGATGCAGTTTTTGGAGAGCGTGCCAATGTTAATCCTGTAAACATGTTGGATGGTGAAGATCCTATCTCCAAACATGATGTTGAAGCAAATCTTTTTCCATCCTCTTCCTCCACTCAAGCCTCCCCTCATTTGAATGAGACAAATCTAGATAGCTTTTCTGTAGATCCTATAGGTGATTTAACCCTACCAAATCTAACTCAGGTCTGTTTCTTTTATCTTATCATTTCTATTTTTTATTTACTTATCTTTTTCTTATTTCTTAAAAGGCTGATGAACAAACCCAGGATCCTCAATCAACTGAGTCTGAAGGTAGTGACAATGATGAGGAGGAAAATATGACCTTGAACAAGAAGCGTAGGGCTTTATGTAGTCTAAATTTCCACTCACAAATAAGACAAAAAAGTGATACTTCATCACAAACCCCTTTTTCATCTATGGAACAATTTTTAGAGAAACGTGATGCTGGTAAGTGATACCCTACCTCTTATTACTTTACTCTACTTTTCTTCCACTTTATATTAATTTTTATTATCACTCTACAACAAGTAGAAATTGCTAAAGAGACTCTAAGCTTTGAAAAGAAGAAATATGAGCTCTCTTTAAGGAGGGATGATAGGCTACAAGATTTGGAAGAGAGGAAGTACAAGCTCTCTTTACGGAAGGATGATTGGGCCCAAGATTTGGAGGAGAGGAAGTACAAGCTCTCTTTATGGAAGAATGATCAGGCCCAAGATTTGGAGGAGAGGAAGTACAAGCTCTTTTTACAGAAGGATTTTTTGGCCCAAGATTTGGAGGAGAAGAAGTTTGAGTTAACTCTAAGTATTGAAAAATCAAAAAAATAGGAGAAAACACTCAAACATCAAAACCTATTAGAGCAGATGAAATATAAGTTTGATCATGAAGAAAATTCCAAAAAGAAAGATTTCTTGATAGAATGTGTTAAAGCTAATAAATCTGTTGAGGAAATTGAACGTTTAAAGAAATTGTTGGATGACTAGTTTGTTTTATTTCTCTTGCACTTCAACTGTTCATATTTATTTGTACATAAAATTTTATCTTAATCTCCTGTATTTCTTTACTCTATCAATCATTACTTGAATTTTCATATTTTAATGTTAAATATTCTTTTTTAAAATAAAATTTTCATGTCTCCTTTGAAATTTTGATGATCCCCCATTCCTGGAATTTTTTGAAGTAAGGGGTGGGTATCACCAAAATTCTTTCATTTCATGAATCTTGAAAGTCTTATATGAAACTTTGGCTTTACTACCCCTGCATTTTACCGGTATCCCCAAAATTCTTACATGTCAAGAATTTCACAAGTCTTATAAGAAATTTTGGAGAAACCCCCCTTGGATTTTATTGAAGTAAGGGACGGGTATCACTAAAAAATTTTCACCAAAATATTTACAAGTCAAAAAAATTCTATATCTGTTTTAAAAATTTGGCAATACTCTCCCCTGAATTTTGTTGAAGCAAGGGGTGGGTATCACCAAAATTTTTCTAAGTCATCAATTTCACATGTCAGATTTGAAAATTTGGCAATACCCCCCCCCCTGCATTTTATTGAAGGGGTGGAAGTCATCTAAATTTAATATAATTACATAAATTATTAAATAAATATCTAATATATATCAATTTCCCTAGTTTAAAGTAATGACAATTCCTCAAGCCAAAATGCAGATCAAATCTAGAAACAAAAGTTTGGGACTTTCCACAGGTATAGGCTAGAGGAACCCCATGAAACAAATAAATGTTATCATGATTACCTGTTATACAACCAAAGGTCGTTGGCTCATCACTTTACTTGAGCAAATTGATATATAAAAAATATTTATTAAAAATTTATGAAAAAATATAAAATTTTCGATGACAACTCTAATCCCCATACTTTTTGGATCTAGATAAAGTTTTTTTAAATCGATTAACTTTACCTTCTTTCTTAACCTTGTTGATTTGAAATATTTTTAGTCCTCGATTTTGGGCTCAGTTGAGTGTATGAGGTTGATATGCATCTGTACAGAGATACCTTTGAGTTCAAAATGTTTTTTTAAATAGGTACCCCAGAGAAGAGCAAAATTCAGATTCAGACTGATGATTGGCTATAACAAATTTACTAGATGAAATGAACACAATATTTTCATGCATGCACACACATTATAGAAGGAATTTTCAGCATCATTAGAAATTTCCACCAACTCTTTTCCAGAAGCTAACTCATTAATAATGACTCTAACCAGAGCTTCCACACTATTTTTTTATCAGTTTACTAATTTTTATTGTTCAAAAATGAGTTTAAAAAATTTTCAAGTTTTGAAAGCAACTTACGAGTAAATTACAAATATGATTATCAGTCCACAATCTGACCATACATTAAAATAGGTTGAAGATTTTTTTTTGATTTGAATTCAAACCTCTTGAGGGTTGAATAATCAAAAAAGTTAAATGTAATAGCAAGAAAAAAAGTATAACTGGCTCAAAAATTGGAACCAGCTTAATGCACCCTACTCTTATTGGTTTAAATAAGAATATAATTTCATTAACTCTAGATTTATTGAATTTTTCATTTGTGCCAAAAAATTTTGAGTTTTTCTTTTTTGATTCCACAAGTTCTTCTTGCCTAAAATGATAGTTTTCTTTCTGTACACGGGGTTTGAGTTTTAAAGTTTTCTGATAGAGTCCGACAACTCGTTGGCTTGTCTTCCTCATTTTTACTAAGAAGAAAATCAGAAATTTTCACCGGGTAATTTGAGGAGCATGAGAGTGATTTCCAGTTCCAGTAATAGCGTTTGACCCAGGAAGAGAAATTTCTCTTCCTACTTTTTCGGAAACCCATTTGCATTCTATGGATATGTCTGTTTGGGGTTCCTGCACGATTTGAATTTCATGATCAAGGTTTTCACTAAAGGTTGAAGGTCTGTTTCCAGACTCATTCAATACGTGGATAGTTGTAGTATAAGTTTTATTTCTATCATTTCTTTCATTCTCTATTGAGTGTGATTAAAGACATAAAATACTGTCATCCTGATTGAAATCGGAACCAAAATTCCCTTGTCTGAAGTTGAGATAATTGTTGTTTCTTTTGAAGTTGCACATCTTTTCCTTAAAGATTGTATAGAGGTCAGTCCTTCATACTTCTTTGAATACCTGGTTAGACAGATACACATGATGTAAATAAAAGTTTCAAGGAGAAAAAAAATATAAAAATGATGCCTGTGAAGTTTTGTTTGCATTGAAAAATTCATACTTCAACAACTGTATACAGACACTCCTTCCTTCTATTATTGAGTTTTGGAGGTGGTGGTGGTGGCAAAGAGGAGGAGGAGGAGGAGGAGATTGTGGTGGCGAGGAGGTGGTGGTGGTGGCAAAGAGGAGGTGGTGGTGGTGGTGGCAAAGAGGAAGTGGTGGTGGTGAGAAAGAGGAGGTGGTGGTGGTGGCGATGAGAAGGAGGTGGAGGAGGAGGTTATGGTGGTGAAGAGGAGGAGATGGTGGTGGCGAGGAGGAGGAGGTGGTGGTGGTGGTGGAAAGGTGGTGGCAAAGAGGAGGATATGGTGGTGGCAAGGAGGTGGTGGTGGAGGTGGTGGTGGTGAAGAGGAGGAGGAGGAGGTGGTGGTGGTGATGGCAAAGAGGAGGTGGAAAGGGGGTGGAGGTGGTGGCAAAGAGGAGGAGGAGGTGGTGGTGGCGAAGAGGAGGAGATGGTGGTGGGGAGGTGGTGGTGGTGGTAAAGAGGAGGAGGAGATGGTGGTGGCAAGGGGGTGGTGGTGGTGGTGGTGAAGAGGAGGAGGAGGTGGTGGTGAGGGGGTAGAGGAGGTGGTGGTGGTGGCGAAGAGGAGGAGGAGGAGGATATGGTGGTGGCAAGGGGGTGGAGGTGGTGGTGGAGTTGGTGGCAAAGAGGAGGAGGTGGTGGTGGTGGCGAGGAAGTGGAGGAGGATATGGTGGTGGCGAGGTGGTGGTGGTGGTGGCAAAGAGGAGGTGGTGAATAGAGTAGCATAAATGCACTATACAGATGAGCAAAAAATGATAAAAAATGAGGTCAGTGGGAAGTGGGAATTCACCACCAAATGTGCAGTTGGGGTGTGTGTGGATAGAAAAAAAACTTAAGTGTTTGCCACCAAAATTAAGTAGCATAGAGTGAGGAGAGACTTAAGGATGGCATCAGCAATTATAAGTCATGTTACTTTCTTGAAAATCCATCATGGATGAGATGAGTTTGGGATCGGGAATTAGGAATGGAAATTGGGGTATAAGAGGCGGGATAATGCATTATCGTGGATTCCTTATCCACTAGCCCTGGGGCTAGTGGATAAGAATCTTCTGCAATTAATAATGTCGGATCCGGGAAAAAAAATTCCTGATCCCTAATTGCGGATCCCTGAAAATTGATACCCCCTAATAGATAAATACACAAATTACATTTTCTTTCTACTTTTTTTTTCTTTCTCTACCCATTTCAAATCTTCTCCTGCATTTTCTCCTGAACCAATTTCTTCATTTTCTCCAATACCACCCTTATTTCCTTTCTGCAATTTTTTCAAATACCTCCTCCTCTCCAATTTCAAGTAACTCTTCTGCCACATTGAAGGAGACGGAATCAACAATCTTGTCGATCTCGTCACTTAAGCTTTCAACAAATTGAACTTGTCGATCCTGCCGGGGCTTCTTTGACCACACCTGGTCAAGGGTCTCCTCATCCTCCTCCTTCAAATCAACCGCCGGTTGACTGGCCTCAACTGGCAACAATGGAATAGCTTCCACAATCGGAGCTTCTTTGATGACACCTGAATTCTAAAAATTATAACATATAGTCATCAGTGTAAACTCAAAAAAAAAAAAAACTTGAAACAAGAAAAAGGTAAAACTCACCTCAAAAACAGGATCGGGTTCTAAAAACAGCCTTGGAGTGACCTCTATTGTCACTCCCTTCTCCTCTTCATTATCATCCTCAATGATCATCCGTCATTTTTTTGGAGTACTGTTCGAGATGGGAACCTCATCCTCATCCTCTTCTTCCACCCCTTGTTTTCAACCTGTGGCCTGGGCTACCCAAGTCACCATGGTATCTTCAACCTTTTCCTTCTCTTCTTCCACTGATTGATCATCCCTGACCAATACGTCCCAAATATCTTCGACCAGCTCTTTGGTCTTAGTGATCACCCAGTACTTAGTCCCCATAAACCTTCTCTCGATATCCCCGTTTTTTGTAAGGGCATTACAAGTCACCCGTCTCCAGTGACAAAATTTGCATTTGCAGCAAGGTCCTCATGTGGCTGTGCTTTCGACGCAAAAATACTCCAGTGATGCACAAGCTGTGCAAGCATGGGTATGTTGGCGAGTAACAATACCGCCATCAGCTTTGGGCTGTGGAGGTGTGGGAATGGGAGTGGGGCAGTTAGACATAATAAAAATTTTATAAGAAGGAGTAAAAGAAAAAATTAATAGTGTGGGAAGAATGTGTCCCACACTCAACGGAGCTTGGGTCTTATATCCGGGCATCTGTCACACACCATGTGACACTCAAGGCAAAAGCAGCTCATTAAATCAATAATAAAGAGGTCTCAATCCATATTTGAAGCGCAGAAGCAATTCTACATAGCAACTGCAACTTTCCTTTGTGTACTCACTATTCAACCGCACTAATCTAAAACTTTAAATCTAAATTAGTTAATCTCTCAATAGTGTGTTCAGTCTTTTCTTCAATAGGTGATGCACAGTGCAACGGCCAATGCAATATTCCGCTAAAGGTTTATTATGTGTCTGTGGGTTATTAACAGGGGTAGTGAGCATGGACGGGATGGTTAGTGGAGGGTCAAAGGGTTAACAGATGTTAGTGAGGAGGGTCCAGGTGTGACGGGTGTTTTTTCAGAGGTCTGTGGTGTGAGGAATGATGGATGGGAATGAGGTCAATGTAAGGAGGAGTAGTGGATATAAAAGGGATTGGATTTTGGTTTGACATTCTTTAGAATTAAATTATAAAATGTATATATAGTTAATAGTTGTAAAGCTTCAGGATTAAATCATTATTATTGTACATTTCCTTATTTTCTCAGTAATCATTTCTAAAAACTTAAATCTTTGATTATTGAGTTTACAACCCTTTGTGAGATCCTAAGAATATTAATATTACCTTTAAATTAAATTGAGATTCTTATCAAAAATATCTCAAAGAAGCAGCTCTTCCTTCGACTCATCTTTGAATCACTTCCTCGAACATTTCCTCTGTACTTCAAAGAAGTCTTTAAACTCCTCCCTCCATCTCACTTTCTAGGAACAACCTTGACCTTGTGCGTAGGTCATCTGGTGACACCTTGTCTTCCCTTCAATTCTGCCAGTGTTTGATTCAATTGCTAGAATCCCAACCTGCAATTGTTCTGCACCTTCTCCAGCTCCATGATGATGGCAGACTTTGATTCCTCCAGCTTCAGGACTTGTCTGGCCAAGTAGGAATGTTGATCCTGAACAGAAGGTGATGTCTTCTTTATAGTTACCTTTTTTAGGAGGGTGTCCATTTCCTCTATGCTTAATTTTTCTGGCTGAGGGTAAGACTGTCCTTCCATAGTTATATCCTGGTACATTGTTTTTAGCTTTAGACCTGGTATTAAAATCAGGTTTATCACTTACATTGTCCTGTGGAGCACTCATAATTTTTAAAATAGCTATTTAATGTGTCTACAAAAGGGAAAATATGTATTTTAATCAGTAGACAAAAAATATTAGTAATATAAATACTAATAAAAGCACTAGAGCTTACCCTTGGCTGTTGTATTTGTTGATGAAGGGTAAACAAAACATGACAAGTGCAGGTCATGATGTGTCACGAATTTTTGTGAAACTCTTTGTCATGTTTTGGCATGCGGGACTTTGACACCTGAAACACAAACGTGACACAGTTTCGTCCCCCTGTGAATAACTCAGATTTGATGCCACGCGAGCTAAGCATTGCTCAGTGTTCAGTGCGCAGTCTTTCCAGAAGAATTACAGGTGAGCTGAAATTGAGTTAAGTCAGGAAGTTCTTCAAAACTTGTGTCAATGAAGGGTTTACACCTGCCAATCAAGATGAAAAGACAAAATCTTTGCAAATCATTTAGGACTCTCTCTCCCAAGCACCTTTTTACTCAACTTTGTCAAGTTCATGTCAATTCAAATGAAACATGTCATTGAAGTAAATAGCGGCTCCATCAGGTGGTGACCCTACTCAGAATTTTTTATTGTTATATATATATATATATATATTTACTTTCAACATTTCTCATTGCCATAAAACATGTCTCTTTTTCATTCAAAGGTGGTCTCATTCATCTCTGTGGGATGTCTCATTTTTCATCTCCAAATGTCTTTTTTTTTTTTTTTTTTTTTTTTCAAAAATTTAAATTAAAGAAAGAAAAGAAAAGAAAGAAAATAAAAGAAAAGAAAAGAAAAGAAAAAAAAAAAAGAAAAAGAAAAAAAAAAAAAAAAAAAACTGCTAGAGTAATGCAAAAACAAACTTCAAAATCATATTTTAGGGGCTGTAATGAGTTAGTAAATGAGTTGCCACATTCAAAGTATAGTATTTTTGAGGTTGATGTTTTTCAAAAAAAAAAAAAAAAAAAAAAAAAAAATCAAAATCAAAATCAAAATCGTGAGGACCTCTTGCAACCCACTGCACATACATAGTACCATTGATAGTAGTTTCATGCCCTTAGGGCAAGCGATCCTACGAAATAAATAAATACCCATTTTTATAGTACTATTTTAATAGAAGGGCAATGTTTCAGCTGATAAAAATTAGTCACCAAAAATTCAGGGGGAACTTGATAGTGTTGGTACTATACTGATCCATTTATGGATCAGTATTTTATTACATATGAGAAGATCCAAATTTTCCCTCTTGATAGCCACTATGGCTCTCTCTCTCTGGCCTTCCACCCCTTCCCCCTTGTGTTTCCTCTCTTTGGATAACATAATATACTACCTTTTACAATTGCCATAGGCCAAAAAACTATCAGATTTTAATCAATCAGAAATCAACCAAATACAATGTGGGAAATCGCGTATCAAGTTACATTGATCACTTTAAAGGCATATTTTGCAAAAAAAAAAAAAAAAAAAAAAAAATACTACACAGTGCTGGAAAAAGAAAAATAGCAGGTAGAACCAAAGTACGTTATTTCTGCCAGTAATTGAAAAAAGAAAATAGAGACGTATCATAAAGATACAATAAAGGCAGGTGGAATTCATTTTGATATAAAAATACAATGGTAGTGATAAAAGTTATATAGTTATACCTAAATGTCAGCAAAGGAGCTGCTTATTTATTCAGCACGTGTATGTACTCCTACAAAAATAGAGTTTCGAAATAATAGTGAAGTTGAGGATTATATCTTCGATGGGGAATAGAAGAATGCTGGTATCTGTAGAAATAACTATTTAGGGCATTTTTGTCTCGATTATGCGCATTTCTACATTTCTGTTTGATATGTTACACGATCAAGCATCCAGGGTTAAACTATAGAGAGTAAGAAAGCAAATTTGAAATCAATTTATGGGTCTCGAAAAATGATGAAGGATATAAAAATAGTTTTAGATTTTTCTCCAAATGAAGTGAATAAAGCCCAAATTCTAAAGTAAAGGGCAGAATAATTTATCTTACCGGTACCGATCGATCGCGAGGGATCTCTGCTTCATTGTCAATATAATATTCGCTATTATCCGTCCTGCTATTATTCCACGAGAAAGACATCAGACGAGTTATCTTCGATGATCTGTGTGAACTTTCTTCCGTTGAACGACGATTCTTCTTTTTCTTCTTTTCTTTTTGCTTTTTCATCAACTCATCCAATTTCGCCCACATATGAATCGAGCTGTTGCATTGATAAGTCGTAGTGATTCAAAGTGGATGTTCATTCAGATGATATGAAAAAGTACGCAAAGATAAAAATTCAAATACAATAACATCATCAAAACTCAACTGGACAACTACCCGTTTGTTATCAATTTCGTTAGCGAAGTAACAATTCACTTCCTGTTCTAGAGAAGAATTGTAATTCATATCTTTGGCCCACCAAGCTTTTCTGCCTCGCCGACATCTCACAGCATGTTCCAGAACGTTCAAGCCGCTATCTCTTACTCCTCTGCAGTCCACGACACCAATCTCTGCGCCATACAGTTTTCTTGCTCGAGTCAGCAGTATAAAACGTTCAACCGTTGGATCACTAACATTTGTGTTGTCAAGCTGAAGAACCTTTAATTTAGTGCAATACACCATAAGGTTTCGAATGGAACCATCGGAAACATGTACTGCAAAGGAAATATTGAGATGTTCTAATTGGTGTCCTGGGGAACGCTCATTATCGCTATTCCCTGTAATGAGGTCTAGCCAAAAAAAAATCGTTAGAAACTCAGAATTATGGTACAAGGTTAAAAGAAAAAAGTTAAATTAAATAACACACTTTGGAGAGTTGCGCGCTCACGAGGGGATGGAAAAGGTGTGAGAGCTTGTACAGCTTGATCTGTTATCTCACATGCCATTTCCAGGTCTACCTTTTTGATCCAACAAACGCTTTGAAAAAGATCAATCAACCCTTCATCCCTCAACCCAGCTCCAATATTAGCTAGTTCTAAAATCTCCAAATCTGGCACTAAGTTAGAAATGAATCGCATTGATTGTGAGGTTAACTGTATACATGATGAAAGATTTAAGTGCTTGAGTTTTGTAGGTTGGCGAGATTGATTAGCTGAAGAGAAGAATGAGCAAATGGAAGAGTCGGTGATGAAGTTATTATAGCTGAGATCTAATATCGTAAGCTGAGGAAGGTAGGTTCCTAGATTGATCAAGATTTGATTGTCCAGTTCAATGGTTTGAGGCATAATGCGAGATAATTTTAGACAAGTCAATGTCGGCGACAAAGGAGACCAATCCAGAGAAGTCGAAAGGGAGAGCGAGGGTGCATAGCAAAGATCGATGTGAGTAAGAGATTGTTTCTTGTTGAGAACGAGCAAGGAAAGTGTATCTTCGTTGACGCCCGCTAATCCTTTGCAAACAAAATATTTCAAGTTGGGGGAATGAGCGAGGAGAAAATTGATAGCAGTCGAAGAAAGCTGTTGACATCCTTGGTGAGAGATGTTTTCAATTTACAAAAAGAAAGAAGTATGTTAACTTCATAGCCATGGTGATAGGAGGCGAATAAGATCTCACCCTTCAGATTAACCACTTCAAATTTCGTGGAATTGTTTTCCGGACTAATAGACCAGTCTACAATGTTCTTGAGTTCAATTGACTCCAGATTGTCCAAACCTGTCAAGTTGAGAGTGCGAACAAATCGCCCACCAGCTTTGATGATTTTCATAATAGTCTCTTTCCTTAGACTGAATGGCTTGAATGGATGATAAGAGGAGTTGAACATTTCTAGATCAATCTTCTCCCATAACTGGCCATCCAGAGTCAACTGCAACCAGGACTGGGAAACCCTCGACAGGCGGACGAGATTTCTAACTGATAACGCTGAGGTGCTATATTGAGAATGATGGTCCATCCCATCATCTTGAGCCACACCATTAACTTTGTCTTCGCCTGTCAGTAACAGAGAGAAAATGTATAGCTTGATTTCTGTAGGTAGTAAAGCGTCGAACCAATTCTTTCCAGTAGATGATGAAGAGTCCATGGCAGTCTACAACTACGGCAAGGAAAGCAAATAAATGCGATTCGCTGGGCACCCAATTCAAAGACCCTTCAAGATGAGAATATCTAACTTTAAGACAAATAACTAAGGCAAAGATTAGATAGTAGCATAAATGCACATGTAGTTGGTAACGTGATACTATCTTTGTCCCGTTATAGATTCTTTGTTTTACATATTTCCCTTTAATCAGGTGATGGCGCTAACGGAATTGTAAGGAAACAAGCTGTTGGAAACCGTCAGAACAGTGATCACCATTAGCTAGTTCGTTGTATCATTCCACTCTCCAACTAACTCTGACTCTCGCATCTCGTTAGCTAACAACCTTTTTTCTGTCTATTTCGTTGCCTCCCTTTTTTCCCTCAAAAGTTGTGCCATTAGAGAGTGAAGCTGATTGATTCACTCTTTTAATTACCACTACAAATTATATCTTTCTAGGGGAAGTCTTTCTTCCTAATAGTTGCTACAAAAATACTTGTTTGAGTGCAAAACTCATATGTTTTATAAACAGTACATCATCAATGGCATTCACTACGTCAGCGAAACTCCTAAGTTCTATAGCAAAGATTTTCTATTCTAACTCTATTAAAACATGCCGTTGCAGAATTTTAGCTTTTGAACCAGGTTCAATCACTAATGTTTGGGTGTCTGCCAATGAAAATCAACATGTAGTTTACAGTTAGGACAGATAACCATATATAATAATTGAACAGCTAACCATCAATTATCAACGCCGGACCTTCCAAATATTCGTTTACTTTAAGATCGTTGAGAATATACACAGGCGTTTCTTTTATTCTCCCTTTGCATTGTTCAAAATATACACTGTTCTTCAACCTTATTTTGTCTGCACTTACTTTTTGAAAAACAGTTTCTTTAACTTGTGTTAGGCTAACAGAGTTGTCCAAGGTATCACTAAAAAATCAGAGAAGCGCATATATGTGCAAATGATTGGCCAAGATTCAATGACTCATTTTTCTCAAGTATATTAATGTTCATTTTTTACTTACTAAGACTTCCCGATTCCCCTTACACGAATGTCATCGCACACGATATCTTTTGATGCAAGAACAAATCCGAATTCTTTTTTATAGCATGCTTCAAATTCAGCTGCGAAATCAAACTTTTGTTTGAGTGCACGATCCCCACTATCTGTTTGCATTATCATCAATGTTGTATCCGTCCCGTCATATCTAGCATTCAAAGAAAATATATTTGATGGTTGATCGTAGGCTCATGGCAATGTGATTATATGAAATTGATACTAAGATAATTTACGACTTACCTTAAATTCAAATACCTCTCGCATTTAATTCGTTCTTGTCGGAACCCTTGATGAGTTAAGTCCTTCCTTACAATGCTTTCCAATGCTTCCAGTCTCTTATCAATCTTTATCCTCACATCTCCATTGTTTTCATAAATTATGGAACAAGCTTCTTGATTTTCCACTACGCGGTCAGCCAGACTCATACCGTACGCACTTAATATGGAAGAATGTCGATGTATCATAATTGTTTTTATATTAAGATTTCTTGCAATCGAACATGCATGCTGTCCTCCAGCACCGCCAAAAGTGGACAATATATGATGGGAAGTGTCATAACCTTTGGCTTCAGTAAGAGCTCGGATTGGACGACACATAGTTTCATTGGCAATTTTAAGAAACCTAAATTTCAAAACAAATAGACGTTAAGCACAAGAAACACCAGGCTAATCTTAAGTTTTATTACAAATGCAAATTTGTATGTAGAAGGCTGTTTACGAAAGAAAGATACAAGGTTTGATCAAGGAGACATAGGCAATGAACTTACCCCCAGGCAACTTCATCAACTCCCATAGTTCTCTCTAAATCTTCTTCAATTTGTTTCGTCAACATTTCAAACTGCTGTTTTGAGCCCTCAATGTCTAATGGTTCATTTTCCTTTGGTCCGAAAATACATGGGAAATATTCCGGTACAAGTCGTCCAAGAACCAAATTTGCATCGGTCACAGCAAGGGGACCACCTTTTCGATAGCAAGTGGGTCCCGGATGAGAACCAGCACTTTCAGGGCCAGTGACAAATAAGCGATTCCTCCAAAAGAGTCGTGAGCCTCCCCCCGCTGCTACAGTGTCTAAAAAGCAAATTGCAACTTAGAATGAATAATTACTAAAAAGGCGTGGCTGCAATTCTACAACTTACTTATATCCAGTTGGGGACTCTGTATTGTGACCCCTGCAGTGACAGTCTCAAAAACAATTTCATACCGACCGTCAAACCGGCTAACATCAGTGCTGGTCCCACCCATATCAAGGCCAATAACTGGAATTTTGTCATGGGCGTTCCAGCAAGTCAGTGCATAGCCTACGACACCTCCCGCAGGACCTGATAATACTGAATGTAACCCCGAAAAATGCTCTACATCTGTCAAGCCACCATCTGATCTCATAAACTCCACTCTTGTGGGGCGCTTCGTTGTATCTGAACTTTCTTGGGTGGCAAGACTAAGGGATGAATCAAATCCACTAAAGAAACCGTCGATATATTTTTTCAAAATTGGGGTGAGATACGCATCAGCGGTTGACGAGGTGCCTCGAGGAACCATCTTGATCATTGGCATCAAAGATGAGGACAATGATACATGAGAGAAACCGGCTGCTTTTGCAAGTTTTGCAACGATTTGCTCATGCTCTTGATTAGAGTTAAAGTAAGTATTTTGAAACGATAGAAGTATGAGTAATAAGGAAATTTCACACCAGGATAAGTGTAAGAATGCATGAGCACAATCGCTAAAGAGTCAAATCCATTTTTTTTCAAAGCCACCAAATCTTTTTTCAGTTGATCTTCATCTGTAGGCCAGGATAAATAATTAAAAAACTAGTAAAAAATTATACAGATTATAATGATTATCTGAAGTTAAACACACTTGGTTTTTTGACAATTCTCACTGCTTCTCCAGTGGATCCTCGCAAAATATCTGTGTGCTCTGAAGATGGTTTCCCATCATATCCTCGAATAATTTTGCCTTGAGCATCAAATATTATTTCTCGCTCTGCCCTTTTGGGGTCTGAGCTGTAGCCTACCAATGTGACTCGTTCATCAACTTCGATCACTTGATCATATAAAACCGCAGGTTTACGAATTGCAAGGTCAAATATATTGGGACGAGATTGATTTCCAATGACTAGTAAATCTCGGAATCCCTTTGTTATTAATAAGGCATGTTTTGCACCTTTCCGTTCTAATAACGCATTAGTGGCTACCGTTGTAGAGAGCCTAATATAGTCTGCGGAGGTGGGATTAAATCAGTTTCCACCCAACGTTCCAGACGGCAGTTCATTGATAATCTAGTATTAAACGGTGACTTTTAGGTGCAAGATGTACTATCTTACCGATTAGGTTTGAGGAAAGTTTTTCGTTTCGGGATATCTTGCGCTGAGTGAGTTTTTCCAGAACTCGACGAATGCCTTCACGAGGAGCATCATCATATGCAGGATCCTTAGAAAGCAACTTGAGTACCATTTCTTGGCGAGCACCAGTTGACTCATCAGCTTGCCCAGCAGCTGAGTCTAACCAGGACGCGTAAACATCAGTAAAAGTGCCTCCTCGGTCAATGGAGATTTGAATTGATTTGGGAATGATCGTCATTGGCCTTGGAATCCTCTCGATCCTGATTTACCAGACAACCTGCCGCACAGCTCCGTAATTTCTTTTAATGAATTGAAGCGTTGCACTAAACGAAAGCACAGCGTCTTAGCCAATCAATCTCACCTACCATACCTTTCATTTTTTATTATAAGTAGTAGCTCTGAGATTGAGAGGATCAATAGTGTTAGGTCTCAACTACGCCGCAGTCTCACTGTGTATATAAAGTTAGAGCAACAGTAAAATAAGTAATTAATAATTTTAGATCGCAATCTACCATTTGCCCGCCAATAGGTTATGGGCCTTTAGTGCAAACCCTTTTTTTATATTCTTCATAATCATTTAGCCTCCTCAGCTCAGACTTCCCTTTTCTTCTCTCTTTTTCTCCTTTCATGCACTCTATCCCTCCTACACATCAGCCTTGTCAACTCAAACTCCGTCATTTTCTCTTGTTTCCTTTTCTCTCCTATTTTCTGTCTTCTCTCCTTTCTTCTATCCTTTTTTTCTTTTTCTAACACAGTGATTAGGTTAGGTTCCTTGCAAGAACCTAAATAAAAGTAGGGGTGGGCGCACCCTTACCCAAAAACTTTTTTTTTCTTTCTTTTTACTTCTTTTTTCTCTCTTTTTCCTCTTTCTCACTTCTCAATTATTTCCTTTCTCCTCTACCTTTTTAGCTAAATTTAATACTTAAATAAATAAAAAAAACAACAAATCATTTCCTCAAGATGCCACCAAACACAACCCCTCAACCAGCCCAGACTCTGACCTCAACCCCAGCAACTGGGACAACAGCAACCACCACTTGCAGACCACAGTCAAAGGCATTGTCAGTCCCACCAGAGTACCCTGAAGATTTTGCCCCCTATATCAAGCCACAGACATTGATCCCATCAGATGACAAAAAATATAGAGACCCTGGTGTCAATGCTTGCAACAGAGCCAGGAAACAAGTAACCAATACAATCTGGGAAGTATGAAAAGAAATGATATCCTGGCTGACTAAGCTAAAAGATGATGGATCTAACTTCAGACTATGGTACAAGGAGCTCAAACTAATAATAAATGACTATATAGGTGAACCAGAATTTCTAATGAGACCCAACCCATTAAATGAATCTGCTAGGGAACAGATTGGACAAGCTATCCTAATTAACTCAGTCAAGCTCAATGTCAAGACTCAAATCATCTCAATGATCCCAAGCACCATTGCTTTCAATCACCTACAACTCCAATACAATGTCCTTTCTCATTTAGGACAGCTCAATGCCCTCAACACCCTTCTAGAAATCAGATCAAAGACATCCCTCACCTCATTGCAATGATATCTCACCTGAAAAACTGCTACACAGACTTGAAAGCTCAGAACCTCACATTCAACAATCAAATGTTTGCCACCATCATTTAGCAAGCACTTAAGGATGACCCCTGCTTCAGCTCTTGCAAGGTGGGGAGGAGGAGTGATATGGATGCTATGCATTGTAAAGAGGTGGAGGAGTGGGTATTGCATAAGGGGGTTATATGGGGCAAGTGCTGTGGAGTGCTCCTCATCAGACAACTTCAATGGTAATCTAATTACTCTCTTGTCTCATTGCTAAAAGTAGCATAGTCAGTCCCACCTTCCCTCAGTGTTGGTAGTCCCAACATAGTCAGTCTAGTTTCTCCCACAGCTGTACCCAGCATAGTGAGTCCTGTTAAGGCTAGCATTAGTGCTAGTAGTAGTCCGCCTTCCTAGGTCTTAACATTTTGTCTGATCTTAATTGGCACACTACTAAAGAACAATGAATCCCTCAGGCCAACCTGATGCAGCAACCCTCACTGCAATGCAAGAACAAATGGCACACTTGCAGGAAAAAACACCAGACTCATGGAAAATTTAGCGCAGGAAAGGCCCTCATATTGCAGCCCACTGAAGGAGATCTGGATGCCACTGAAACACAGGCACAGGAACCACTTGTTAAAGGCCCAAAGATTGCAGTCCCAGAAATCTTTGATGGAAAACAAGGTCCCCAGACAGATCAGTACATGTCACAGGTAAACCTCTATGTCCTGCTCAATGGACATCAGTTTCCAGATGAGCGAGCAAAAATTGGGTTCACAATATCATACCTCACAGATGAGGTGGCACACTGGAAAAGGCTGTATACCAAGGAGCTCCTCAAAAACTCTTGGGAAGTGAGAACCTTCTGTCAGTTCATGGCAGCTTTTGAATTAGCCTTTGGCAACCCAGATGTGGCTACAACCTTGGAGCATGCACTCAATCAGTTGTGACAAAGAGACTCAGTTGCTGAGTATGTGTCCAAATTCTGGGGCCATTACAGCTATGTCACAACATGGGGAGAAGGGGCACTCATGTTCCACTTTAGGAATGGGCTGTCACCAAGAATAAGAAATGCCTTAATCAGTCAACCTTGTCCAACCTCCCTTCAAACACTCATGGAACTGGCCATCCAAGTTGACAACAATTTCACGCATCAACAAACAGATGGTTAGAGTGGCACTTGTCTGTGGCACAGATATGCTTCATCAAGAGGGGCCAGTGTCAGGGACCCAAATGCCATGGATATCAATGCAGAAAATGCATGTGGTGCTAGTAGGAGGAAAAGGTTATCTGATGAGGAGTACCAGAGACGCATGAGCAGAGGGCTGTGCCTCCAATGTGGGGGAAGTGGTCATTTAGAAAGGGAGTGTAGGGGGCAATCAAGGGGTAGTGAGGTGGAGGATAGCACAGGACAGGAGCAGGTAAAAGACAGCACTTGGGAGTGAAGGTTGTGCCCCCTTGAGTGGATTAGAGGGAAAAGATAAGGAGGAGTTAGTAGAAGAATTATCAGCATGTAAGCCACTTGAAGTGAATGATAATCATATTATACCAAACTTGCCTTTAATGAACCTTGATGCCACAACAAATGTATGAGCCCTGCTGGAATATGGGGCCACAGACTGTTTTATATCCAAAAAGTTCTTACAGAAAAAGAAAAAGAAAAAAGAAAAATTTTACCACCCTAGGCATCTAATTATGTTTGACAGATCCCCAGGTGGGGAAGGAGAAGTAAGAGAGAAAGTTTTTTGCAGGTTCTGGTGTGATGGAAGGGAGTCTCAGTGCAAGGAAAATGCAACAAACCTGAAGGACCAGTATGACATGGTACTGAGTATGACTTGGCTTGACCAATATAACCTGCAAATTGATTGGAAGGAAAAGAAGGTTCAGATGGGAAGGAGAGGGGTTCCTGGCACTAAAGTATTCCCCCCCTGGCCCCTTCAGGGGCCACGGGCCTATCCTGGAAAGTCTCCTGATGTTTTGCTATCATCAGAAGACTTGCTGCCAGAACTGATGCTTCCTCTTGATTCCAAGAAGCAGGCTGGGGATGGGTCACCAATGGGGAGTGCCAAAGAGCACCAGAAAGAAATGAAGTGCACCAAGGAAAGGAAAAGGTGCAAAAAGGATGGGAAAAGGTAGAATATGAAAGGGTGAATGGCACAGAGAAAGCATTTATCCCCTGGCCCCTTCAGGGGTCAGGGGCCCTGCCCGGTTAGTCTCCTGGTGTTTTATTATCATCAGTAGACTTTCCGCAAGAACTGAAACTTTCTCTTGATGCTAAGTTTCAGGGCTTAGAGGGGGCGCTGGAGGAGGAGGAGGAACTGGAATGTGACACAACAGCTTTGAAAATATCCACCAAGATTGCAGCCAAGGCCCAGTCCTCAAAGAAGTGATCTCTGAAGCCTATTTGGAATTATTACCACTGTTCAAAGATGGAGTAGTCAAAACCCTACCACCCCACCAGCCATAAGACTTTGCCATTGACCTGATTCCTGGCACCACTCCTCAATTTAGTCACATAATCCCATTGTCAATCTGGAATCAGCAGCGCTAAAAGAGATGATTGATGAAAATTTAAAGAATGGTTTCATCAGAGAATCAAAATCTCCCTGGGAAGCACCTGTGATCTTTGCAGGAAAAAAGGATGGGTTACTGAGATGGTGTATGGATTTCAGAAGATTATATGCACTAAAATTAAATAAAAGATACCCCCTTCTGCTGACTAGTGAGTTTATTGACAGTCTTCAGGGTGCAGAAATTTTCACATCCCTAGATATCAGAGCAGGCTACCACAACATACATGTGAAAGAAGGAGATGAACATAAACTTGGATTTTGCACTAAATTTGGTTATTTTGAATGGTAGGTAATTCCATTTGGTCCGTGCAATGCACCTACCATGTTTCAACACTTCATAAATAGCATCTTCAGAGATAGAATAGGGATAGATGTGGCAGTGTATCTAGATGACATCTTGATTTACTCCAGATATGTGTGAAGGACTGTTTTCAGCATTTGGAACAAGCCCAAGTATGGCTGAAAGCAGAGAAATGTGTCTTCTCAGTGAGTGAAATCTCCTACCTATGTATTATTATCTTAAAGAATAGGGCGCAAATGGACCAGGAAAAAGTAAAGGCAATAACAGAATGGCCAAAATCAGCTTCAGTAAAGGAGCTCCAGTCATTTTTAGGCTTTGCAAATTTTTACTGCCAATTTATTGAAAATTACTCCCACATCTGCCAACCATTACATGACCTCACAAAAAAAGAAGCAAAATTTACCTGCACAAATAGCCAACAAGATGCGTTTGACTATCTTAAAAGAAAATTTGTGACAGCCCCTATTCTTGCAATCCCTGATTTATTAAAGCCATTTGTTCTGGAATGTGAATGCTCAGATTTTGAAATAGGTGCAGTATTATCCCAATAAAATGCTGAAAATGTCTTTCATCCAGTAGCATATTTGTCACAAACACTTCTAGGCGCTGAACTAAACTATGAAATATACAATAAGGAGTTATTGGCACTAGTAGAGGCGGTGCACACCTGGCACCACTATTTGGAAGGAGGGCCTCAACAGTTACAAGTTATTATTTATACAGATCATAAAAACTTAAAAATCTTCCTAACCACAAAAAGGTTGATGCACCAACAAGCACACTGGGCAGAACTTCTGAGTAGCATTGATTTTGTTGTTACATTCCAACCAGGAAAGAAAAGTGGCAAACCTGATGCACTATCAGGATGTCCTAACTTGCACCCAGCACCAGAACTGCTACATACTGTTGGCACAACTTTATTGAAGGGGAACCTTGAAGAGGGGTTAATCCTATATGAGGTGGAATTAGTGGATGAAGAGTTGATGGAATGGGTAAGGAGGGGGCAGTAAAAAGATGAGGGAGTGCAGAAGTTGGTGAAGACACTGTTATCAAAGGAAGTATTGGTAAGGAAAGGATTGGCGGAGTATCACCTGGAAGGGGAAGTGCTGTATTGGAATAGGAGAATAGTGGTGCCAAATGATGAAGAACTCAAAAGGCAGGTGATCAAATCAAGACAAGATTCCCCAATGGCAGGAAAACCAGGACCACTGAAGACTGTGGAGTTGGTAAATCACAACTTTTACTGGAAGTCCATGAAGGTGTACATCCAACACTATGTAGTGGAATGTGACTCTTACCAGAGAAATAAGGTCAGTCCAACCACAAAACCATTGAATCCACTGAAAATTTCAAAGCAGCCATGGAAGGAGCTCTCCTACAATATTATAGTGGAGCTACCCAAGTCACAAGGGAAGAATGCAATCCTCACAGTAGTTGACCATTACACCAAGATAGGGCACTTTGTCCCCACCACTACAAAAGTCACATCAGAGGGTATTGCAGACTTAATGGT
Source organism: Hemileia vastatrix (assembly GCA_030280995.1). Taxonomy (NCBI): domain Eukaryota; kingdom Fungi; phylum Basidiomycota; class Pucciniomycetes; order Pucciniales; family Zaghouaniaceae; genus Hemileia; species Hemileia vastatrix. The sequence goes on along the minus strand of JASXTE010000005.1, from coordinate 23,188,318 downwards.
GGCACATGTATAGAAATTACATAGATTTCCTGAAAGTATAGTATCAGATAGGGGAAGTAATTTTAACTCTAAGTTGTTGAAAGAAATGTATGAACAACTGAACATTAAGCCCATATTTTCAACAGCATGGCATCCACAAACTGATGGGAAATCCAAGATAGTAAACTAGGCAATTGAAAAATACCTACAACACTTCATTAACTATCAGAAAAATGATTGGGTACAGCTATTATCACTTGCTGAATTATTTTATGATAACCAGACACATGATGCAACAGGCATGTCACCATTCTATGCTAACTATGGATATCACCCAACATTCTCAATTGGTAGCCTATCCAAGTTACAAGTCTCAGAATCCAAAGAGCGGATTCAGAAAATACTGATTATATGTCATGAATTGGAGGCAGCACTTAATTTATCCCATAAAGAGATGAAACATCATCATGATCAAGGAAAGACCCAAAATTGCATGCTCCAGGTAGGTGAAAAGGTTTGACTAAGCTCATCTTTCATTTCTACATTGCACCCCAGCACTAAATTATATCACAAGAAAGTGGGACCATTCAAATTCAAGTTCAAGGTATCTGACTCCGCTTATGAACTGGAGTTACCAATCTCAATAAGGCAAGAACATCCAGTTTTCAACATTTCATTTCTCAAAGAGCACAAAGAAGAAAAAATTCCAGGAGGCCCAGAAGAGCCACCAGCACCAATCCAGGTGGGAAATGAAGAGGAATTCAAGGTGGAAAAGATTGTTTCTAAGAGGATGTACAGGGGAAAGGTTCAGTACTTGGTGCATTGGAAAGGCTATGGGGTTGGAGATAGGTCTTGGGAACTGGTGGAAAATTTGGTGAATGAAAAGGGAAAATTGCATGAGTTTGAGAAGGAGCGCATGGGGCAGGAGGGGTAAAAGAGGGGGGAATGTTAGGATTTGGTTGCAAGTTGGGGAGGAGGAGGGCTATGGGCGCTACAAATTATAAAGAGGCAGAGGAGTCAGTATTGCATAAGAGGGTTATATGGGGCAAGCGCTGTGGAGCACTCCTCATCAGACAACTTCTATAGTAATCTAATTACTCCCTTTTCTCACTGCTAAAAGTAGCATAGTCAGTCCTGCCTTCCCTCACTGTTGGTAGTCCCAATATAGTCAGTCTAGTTTGTCTCACCACTGTACCTAGCATAGTCAGTCCTCTTAAGGCTAGAATTAGTGCTAGTAGTAGTCTGCCTTCATAAGTCTTAACAAGCAAGACCTGTGAGAATCCCTACTTGCTGGAATTGTAACTCCCCCTATCACCTTCAGATTAATTACCCTAGATCAGCCTCCTTTATAGACCAAAATCATAATCCTGGACCAATGGTACCTTCAGGTTTACAACCAGTTTACCTAATTATCAAACAACTTTCATTCATCCATACTCTACAAAGTTTTTGACATATCTGAAGATAGCATCCCAATCCACCTCAAAGGCCTGCCATGGATTTGTACTGCTCATCCCATACCCAACCACCACCAAACAGACCTGCTCAGAACACCCCACAAGTCATATCCAAAGTAGTAAAGTTAACTGAAAACTCAGCTGAAGCTACTGCTTCCACTTTTCAATGCCTCAATGTATCACTGGAATACTCATCTAACCCACTAATCACTCCTCAGGAAACATGAATGAGTTAGTAGAATTTTTTGCCTTCAATAGACCAATGCCAAGAAAAGTGGGGACTGACAGTACAAAACCTTATATTACAGGGAAAGGGATCATCCAATTAGCTGGACTGACTGTTCAAGCTATCAATATTAGTCCTGTTTAATTCTGTAAAGAGGAAAGTGGTACATTAATTTCTCCTACCTCCATAAACAAATCTGGTGCTGTGCTGACAACAACTGCTTCTTACAATTTCCTCATCAGTTAAAATGGGGAAACACTTTTGAAATAATCCTTTATTGGAAACAGATCTTTATGGGAACTATCTAAACCCATTACTAATACTGGATATACTTGCCCATTTCATGCCCTAATGAGCACACCTTCTTTAATCAATAACATTACTGTTCTTTCCCCTAACCCTTACCCTGAACCAAGATTCTATAGCCTTGCCTTTCCACAATCCTTCCCTGAGCCCAGAAAGAGAACTTCAAACAAAGAGAAACTATATACATGGCACTGTTTACTAGGCCATGTCAGTTTGTGACAAATAAGAAAAATGATTAATTTAAAAACAGCTTAGGCTTACCAGAAAAACTCCCACCAGGAAACATTATCTGAAATGAATTCCAGATGTGTAAAAGAAAAAGATTTTACTTTCTTAAAACAGCTGGAAGAAATCAATGTAAAATTGAAATAGTAAGTGCTGAACTCATTGGACTCATAAAGGAAACCTCTGTTGAAAATGGCTTGTATGCATTAACAATAAGGGATCTTGAAACAACATACAGCAAATGCCACATCCTGAAACACAATTCTGAAGCAAAATCCAGAGAAATCAGTTTCCTCAACAGACTAGAAACTCAAACAGGTGTCAAGATAAAAATATTTCAATTGGACAACAGTGGTGAGTTCACAAAAAAAACTTAATCTACTTAATTCACAGAAAAAGGCATCATCCATGAAAAATAGATGCCATATTACCACCAAAAAATGAAAATATTGAAATATAAAATTGCAAAATTACAGAGACCAGTTGCACTGTTTGTTTTGATAGTGGACTTCCTAAATCCTTTTGGAGTTTTTGTCAGTGTATGCTATTATCTAAGTATGATTTAATAGTAAATATTAATGGTCTTACTAATTATTTATCAATTATTTAGTGATTAAACCTCAGGGGAAGACTAATAAAATAGTTATACTCAATATTAACTCACAATATTTGGATTGGTGTGTGCTAGTGGTGGAAAATAGGTTAATAAAATATAATTATAGCTAATATAAAGATAATATCAATTTATAAAGGCTTTGTAATATATTTTTATATTATAATAATTGTTTTATAATGTTTTTTTGAGTTGTAGTAAGTAATTGATGCCCAATAACCCATCAAATCCTCCCTTACTTATACCAAAATCCATTGGAGTGCACAAACCTTCAATCCAGATGATGTCACTCCTCTCCCCTGAAATTACAGCACTGTGAGGGCTCATCACCTCCACATGGCTTCCACTTCAAGAAGTTTAAACACCCAGACTTCCAGTAAGGACCCTCCATCACAATTAATGAAATCATAAACCCATACCATAAATAGAGAAAACAGATAAAAGCAGATACCATAAAGGAACAGGTAAAATAACTCATCCAAAGAGTATAGAATGAAACACAAAGCATATAAAGGAACCAAATCAGATTTCCAAGCCCCCAATAACATCCCCAAGCATCCATATTAACCCAGTAATGATATCCCAACCCATAAATCCATGAAAATCCATAAAAGGAAGCAGATTAAGTTGTCCAAACTGGATATATGCACCTGAAAAAATGTATATGCTTGTTTAGGTGTGGTGAGTCCATTGAATATGTTCATTTGACCTAAAGTAAGCAGAAAAATAAAGCGTATAGTCTAGTTAGAGTTTAAAACCTGCTTATAGACCTATATATACATAATATAACTACACATTCACTGAATATGAGTTTTATGCATACATATAAGCTTATGTATGTCTATAATTACTTAATATCACTTAAGATAGGTATATTATTACTCCATTAGCACCTTAATAAGTATTATAGGGATATGTATAAGCTATTTAAACTTATATAAGTCATTTAATAGTGTAATAAATATATATATAAGCACAATAACCATATATATAAGTATTATAACCATAATTTTTACCTATAAGCTCAATTTAATTAAGTTTATCTTATTTTAAGCATAACAAATACTCAGTCCTGAGGATACCTAGGCTGACAGTTTTGCTTTCAGATGGGCATCATATATCCTGAATAGAACCCCCAACAAGATGTCTTCCAACAAAACTCCATACAAAGCAATGTTTGGAGACATAACACAGCTTGATATTGTAGGGCACTTTGGAGAAAGAGAATAAATTCATATCCCAGAGGAAAAAAACCACAAACTAGATTTCAGAGCCAAAATGTGTTTTGTAATTGGTTACCCAGCTGGAATGAAAGTGTGGTTTATTTTATGAACTTCCAGAAAAGAAAATATTTTCTTCTGCTTGGGCCACATTCAAGACAATTTGTGAGAACAGCCGACAATCCCACTGCAACGTTGCGCCAACGTTTCAGATAAGATCAAAAAATGAAATCCTGCAACATTGGCTGATATTTTCCATGGCAACCAAGTCAATTAAATAGCACCCTTTCAAAAAAAACAGTATACTTATTAGGCACCTAATACCAGTGCTAAGGTTTCAGAAACTTAGATTTAATAATTTATTATTTTGGCGTAGATGAGCAAAGGGGTTATATTCTAAAGTTGATTTTCTAAGGAATTATAGCTGGAGTAAATTAGATATACATAGATGTTATGAGATGCATTTTTTTGCATTTAAGACATTTTGTAAAAAAAATTATATGGTATCTAGGGTATGCATGTTGTTATATGTGCTAAATTCATTGAAAGAGATTAATTATTATCAGAGATAAGAGTATTACAAAAGGAATCTTTTATATGAAGATAAACAATAAATTAAAGCCCTTTGAAGCAAGGCTGAGCTGAAAGTAAGTGAAAAAATTACATTTAAAAGGATTGCCATAAAAATCTAATAACTTGATTTACATAGATAAACTCTAAAATTTGTATATTTCCACCGCCTTAACCAAAGTAGCTACACTAACTTCAACAAACTTTTCAATATTACCTTTGTAAGTGAAAGTTAAAAGGTTCCAATTAAATTAAAAAGTGAATACTTAGGGTGATAGAAGAGTTGTTAATAATTTTTGTATCCTCGGATGTAGAGAAACTCTCATGTCCTGAAGAAGTAGAATTCTCGGCAGCGTTTGTTATCATTTTTGGTGATGATAAGGTGAGCTGTTGGAAAGAATCAATGACATTGTGCTCATTTTTACAGTGTTTTGCTCTAGTTTTGCGGTGTACATAGCATCCTATGACTTCATTACCGTCTGTGTCGAGTGTTTTGAATTTGCTACAATGTGAGCATTGACAAAGCAGCAGGTTATCAGGTTCATGTTTAATTTTGTCCATCTCGGTGGGGAGGTCTAAGTCAGAGGTGGTAAGGAATGATAAGGGGTATGTGTGTGTATAAGATAGAAATATGTATTGCTTAAGTACTCAACTACATAAGAGCTTATATTTACATATAGTATATACAACATATTGAAATATATTGTGATTATACCATTACCATCACAGCTGTATGGAGATGCTGGGTCAAATGCATTAAGATGCAGGGTAGGTGAAATTGAAATGCAGTCTGTAATATGGAAAAAAGTACCACTAGTTACCATGGGAAAATATCAGCCGACGTTGCAGGATTTCATTTTTTGAACTTCTCTGAAACGTTGGCGCGACGTTGCAGTGGGATCGTTGGCTGTTCTCACGAAGTGAGAGTAGTCCTGTACAGGTACCAGACAAAATTTCAGTGGAGTTTCTCCTCAACAAAGCAGACACAAACCATAAGATATTCCAATTATAAAACTTTGAGGACAAGCAGACTATGATGGAACAAGAACAGCTATCTTCTACTATTTTAGAAAACTGTAGCTTCTTTGTTACCAAGGTACCCAAATCTTACAATGAAGAATCAAAGTCAACTAGAAGCATGGAGTGGAAAGAAGCCTGAAAAAAGAAATAAAAAACCTAACTGATATGGAAGTTTGGAGAAAAGAAACACCACCAGCAGAAACAAAAATACTTGACACACATTGGGTGTTTTCCAAGAAAAAAGACAAAATATCTGGTAAAGTAAAATTAAAAGCAAGGTATGTCACCAAGGGTTTCAAACAGATTAAAGGGGTAGACTACAACTTGAACTTTGCACCAAATTCATCCTTTACAGCACAACATCTAATCCTCACAATGTCTGTCTTGAAAAACTGGCCAATTCATGCCTTCAATGTAACATTGGCTTATTTGCACAGACAAATCAAAGAAGATGTGTGGGTCAATGACCCACTGGGTTTTGAATTCAAATAAGGAAAAGCTAAAATACTCAAAAGAGCCCTATATGGCACCTATCAAGCAGCTTGGTGCTGGTGGCAACACTTCAGAAAACAACTGAAAGATATAGGTTACACAATGTCCAGCTTTGACAACAGCGTATATTTCCTTAAAAATAAAAGATTAAACATAATGATTTGTGTACATGTAGATGATGGCTTGGTCACAGCTAAAAACTTCCATACTCAAAAACAACTAGAACATGACCTAAGTCAATCACTGACTATAAAATGGCAAAAAGAACTAGTTGGTATAGTAGGCATCAAAATAAACAAAATATACAGGGTTTCCAGCTGAGACAACCAGAATTGATTTCAAAGATACTTAACAAACACTATCATATGAAACTTCTGCACCATCAACCTCTCCCAACTAATATTGACATGTCAGCTTCTCCAAAAGAAGACTCTCCTATCAATCCTACAGAATATCTCTTGATTTTTGGATCCCTGAGCTATGTAGAAACAGAAAAAAAAAACCAGACATAAGCTATACTGTCAACCAAATTGAAAGACACTCATAAAAACCAAACAATGAACACTGGTCAGCACTAAAACACCTCCTTGGCTAATTACAACACCCTGCTACAAAGAATCTCCATCTGTACCCCCAGGTAAAATCAAACCCAAATCTGACTGTATATTCAGATGCTAACTGGGGCAGAAAATTCTCATTCTCAACAAGAGGTATGGTTATTTTCCTTTAGAATACACTTGTGTTCTGGTCCTCAAAGAGAGTGTCATCAGTGGCCACCTCCACATGCCATGTGGAATACATGGCATTAGGCACAGCTACTAGCATGGGTCTGTGGATACAGAAAATTCTCAAAGATCTTTTGTAGTGCAAAAATCAAGCCTCCATCAAAGTATCCTCAGAAAATGCATCCAACAAAAGAACCAGACATAATGACCATGAATTTTATTTTATAAATGAAAAATTACACAAAAATAAAGAAATCTTAAAAAGGGTTTCAACAAACAAAAAAAGGCTGATATAATGAAAAAACCTCTAAGTAAACAATGTCATGAGAAAGAATGCATAGGTCTTGGTATATACAATTAGGGCATTAAATCATTGTTTTTTCTCTATTTCTCTATTTCTTTATTTCCTTTTCCTTTTCCTTTTCTCTTTCATTTCCACTTTATCTTGATAAGATTTTCTTTTCAGCAGTTATCTTCTCCACCTTTTGCTAGTCTAGTGCTACTGTTATCTCAAGAGATAATGTAGCTTGGTATCTTGTTGAGGGGGCAGGTGTTAGGTCTCAAATATGCCACAGTCTCACTATGTATATAAAGTTAGAGTAACAGTAAAATAAGTAATTAATAATTTTAGATCAGAATCTACCATTTTCCTGCTAATAAATGAAAGTGCCCATTCAAGTGCTTCAATACTATAAAGTATACTTATCATTTCTAATTTTGTTAATAAATTGGGTCAGAGACGTACACAGAATGTGCAAAGGCTAACAGAAATTGGGGCTGGCCAGCCAAATATTTAATCTTCCACTGTTAGAGTGTTGAGCCAACTACCCCTCTCCCTGTCTATGAGGATTATTTTTAATTATTTCTAGACTATTCATAATTGAGGACATCAAATACATGAGCTGAAAATACATATCTAAAACATTGTGGTTAAGTAGCACTTGTTACCACAAAATTTGTGGGGTAGTTGCTAGCAAGTCTTCAACTTGAAGTCAGATGGAACTCAGCTGGAACTCAGATGGAACTCAGCTGGAACTCAGACTGAAGTGATACTGAACTTTCACTTGAAATAAGCTTGAGACCTCAAAAAAATAAGAATGAATCTTTATAGAAAAAATAGTGAAACTTTCATGATAAATGAATGGAAACCAGAAAATCTTATTCAAAGAATCTTCCCAATTCACTGTATTTGTTGATGAATCTTATATAAATAATACGTTATTAATTTAAGTTTATCAATGAAAAGAAATAAAATCATATTATTTCCTTCTACAGTATCACATTTGTTAAATATAGTATTGTTGTTAAAACTTTCAGGTAACATTTAAAAAAAATCAGTGACTTTTTGTATTACATAAAACTATTATTCCAGAATTAAAAAATTGTAATTTTTTAATTAATACAATATAAACTGAACTCTTCTTTTTGTGTATTTATTGAATTTCCAGATTACTCAATGATATATGTCAGCCAGGCTATCTCAGGAGCCCATTAATTTATATAATAAATTAATGCAATTGTCAGCCTGTATATCTACAGGACTGAGTAAAAAGTAATTATAAGTTATGTTAAACACATGAACTATACATGGGAATAATAAATAAGAGTACACAAATAGTATACATAAGTAAAATTATGATAATACACAAAAAATGCCATTATAACACCTTATATACACGCATATATCCACCTTTTATAGGTCTTATGTACTTAATATTAAGTTGGAATATGTTAGGGTAATCTTAAGAACCTTAAGTATAAGGCTACATAATTTTTAAGTACACTTAAAGCTGTTATATTCATTGTTTTATGCAAAAAACAAGAAATGCGCTTTATTTCACTTAAAAGTTGACTATATGCGCTATAAAATTGAGAATATCAAAATTGCGCTTTGACAGATCAATTGGGCTCATTTAGAACTATTGATTTGGCTATTTAAATGCATAAAAATAACACTTTTCAAATTTGGTGTTTTTATGCCAGAAATGGCTTCTGTGTACTGGCCACATACTGCCTGCTTTTTTCCCGTGTGAATAGCTTCATTTTTAGCAAAGTTAGCTTTTTCACACTATAATTACCCCACATTCTACGCCCACTGTGGGGAAACACACTAAAATAGGCGACAGGCGCTTATTTAGTGTCCTAGCTTAATTAATAATGCATTGACCTTGTTTATATGCACTAATTTCATTAATAACCTCACTCTTGGCACTTTATTTCATCACCACGCTTAAATTCGCCTAATTTTAGTCAAGGATTTACCCGTGCAAGCGTCTGCCAAGAACTGCATGTAGTTACCCCACATCTCACGCTCTTTTTTAAGTTTTTGGGTGGTTTCTCAGTCAATTTTGGTTATTTTTGAATGGGAATTTCACGTAGTATAATGTCAGGATTAGCCCCATTATTTCTACAGTCAATCCCCCTTATTATTAAGCTATTATTAACCTTAAAAAGTCTCCTTTAGTCTTTAATATTATTGTTTAATACGCATATACTCTCTTTTTGTCTTTTTCCTTAATTTTGATGGATTTCCCTTATTATTACAGTATTTTGGCGGTTGTTACTTGTCTAATTATGTCATGGGTCACTAGGGATGTTGATGGGCATTTCTATTAGTTGTTTAGAGGCGTCATTAACTGTGTATTGGGTGGTAAATCAAGGGAATCATTGGGGAACTCAGTGTGTATAAAAGGAGGAGGTTTTTGGGTCTTGTTTCTACATTCCTTATCATTACAATTTAACCAATATAACCAAATAAATTACAATACATATCAATTAGTACTTTTATAAGACTTTTTAATAGTATCTGAATTATAAAATCTATTTTTCTACCAACTACAAAGATTGTAAGCCATATATAAAATTAGTGAGAATTATATTACTGAGACCTTTATATTTGATTATATTTTACAACTTAGTGGATTAGTACTACATTATTCATACAGGACCATTTAAATCTTCTAGACAACTGACCATTCAAGCTAGTTCACGTCTTTGTACTTGACCTTAGCCTGACAGCAATCATATAAAGGTATAACATTATGTAATTACAATAAATTATTAAAATAAAATTATAAATATTTTTATGAATAAATAAAACAATTAATATACTTAATTTTATTATTAAATAAGTTTTATTACATAAACAAATATTATATTCTATAATATCATGGCACACTTTGTATGTATTTCTAAATAAATAAATAAATTATTTAAAATTATATTATAAGTGTAAATTTAACTTACACTGTAATTACAATTTCAATAATAAAATTTTTATAAACTAAATAAAACTTATCACATAATACTATCCATAAATATTGGGAGCTTCCTTGACCCTTAATTGTGTCACTAAAATTACTAAATTAATTAAAATATTTATTTAAGATGATAAATTTAATTTCTCATTCTAAATAAGTTATTTTATTAAATTAATTAGTTGTTTCAATTAATTTAATAATTAAATTACTTGAAATAGTTAAAATGATTAATTCACCTTTTCTTATACTGAATTAAGATTTATTAAAAGCGTGAAAATAATTCCTTTTTTTTTAATTAAACCTTTTCAGCTATTTGTATTACTTGTTTTAGACTTTTTCTCACAGTTCTCAGTTTTCATACTCATGTAGTTATTTGTTATATTAATTCTATTCTTTTTTGGAACTTTATGATGGGAAAAGTAGTTGCTTATTCACTGTTTTTATTCATTGTTCTTATTTTGTATGTTTTTAATTAAATTCTTTTAATCATTTGTTTCACATTATCTTACTCTTTTGTAAATACTATTGGAACACTCCAGAAAGTCCTCTTGCCTATAAAAGGGATTTGGAAACCTCTCTGGTAGATCATCACTTATTACACACTCAACTTGAACATATCTTAAATATAATATGTTTATTACTATTTTTATTAGTATTACAATTCTAATCAAAATATTATATAAATAATTAAAGGTTGCCTTAAGTTTAATAATAATAACAACTGTTTGCCGTGTATTGAAAAGAACTAATTATTAAATAATTATATTAAAATTTATTAAACCTCACCGTTGTATAAAGTCCCTATAGTCTACTTGTTGCCTCTTATTTTTAAATAGTTATACCACTTTATTGTTTTATCCAATTCCCGTTATATTTCCTTTTTCCTCTCTCCATTTCCTATCCTTTTTCTCCTTCTTCTAGACAACCAGCCGATAATTGAGGACCTTTCCGAATGACAACAATGAATACTTGCGACAAACAACAAAAACACACGGACCACCTGAACCAAAAAATCAAACTTTTTCCGCAACCGTGTTTTGAACTTGGGTTTGATTATTTTGGTTTATATTAAATTAAATTATATATTATTTTGAAGTGATTTTACGATCACTATAGTAAGTTCACCTTTGCACCTCTCACTCATATTATTATATTTTTACTGCAATAACAGTGTTTGTGGCTTATTTGCTGATTCACTGAGTGTAAGTTTTCTTTAAATTAAATTTTTTTTTCCTAGTTGACCATAATAGAGTAACACTCTTAGTCCTAGAAGACATTAAATTTTTAATAAATTATTTAATTAATTTTATTAAATATTTTTTGTTTATTGGTTGACAATAATAGTACTCAGTACTTAGTCCCAATATTACCATTATATTACTTTTGGTATTAATTATTTTGGTTGAATTATAAAACCTTTGTTGGTTGGTCCCATTTTAATTATTGTTAATTCTTAATAAACATTTTAATTACATTTATTTGTATTACATTTTTTTTATTAATTGATTTTTGATAAAAATTAAATATATTTTTTTTTTGAGATCCAATTGATTATCTTTTATTTTGAAATAAAAAATTGAATCATTGATTAATTTTGATTCTCTTTTTCACAGTTTAAATGTCCAGTAGTTTGGCTAATAGCATGGATAACTTACATGTGGATGAGATTGAAGTGGATTTTGACACTGAATCTGTAGGTTCATCTAAATTAACTTACAAAAATTATTCAGCTGAAAAAAAACCTTCAGGACGTTGAAATGGCAGGAGAAGTGGCAAACCCCCCTCACCAAACAACTCTGAAAGAAGTAAAACCTCAAATAAATCAGGACAATCCACTCAGAGGTATAAAAATAAAAAAGATTCCTCTAACACAGCAGGTAAACAATCTGTCAAGCCATATAAAGGAACTGAAAGCAGAAAGCATGAAGTACATGGCAAGGGTAGACACACTCTGGCAGCAGATGCAGGAGTTATTAAATCCCAAACAGGGTCAAACTCCTCATTTCCCAGCCTCCCAGCCTCAGCCTCAACCTCAGCCCAATCAGGCACCCAGCTCCCTCACCCAAAATCAAGGAACTCTGCAAGTGGAGCAGTGGAAATGGGATTACTTGATGGCCCACTACCAACAGAATGTTCAGAAACCAACAGCTCAACACCCTGGCCCATCCAGGACACCAACATACAATCCATCTCTTCAGCACCATCCTTATCAGGGGGACAGAAGAAAAAAAGCACAGGGGAAGTTTCCTCCCTTTCCATGGTAAGTACTTTGTTTGATAAGCATGTTGGTATATATAATGACAAATCTTCTTCAGGTAATAATGTAGACCCTGGTGAAAGAACAGTTAAACCCTTGAAAAGACAACTTCCTTTAATTAGTAGCCCCAATGATGTAATTAGCAAATTATCATTTGATGAACCTTTACATTTGACTTCTACTTCTTTAATTAACCCTTCTCTTGCAATTAAGAATGATTCTGTTTCCCCTGAAGTCTACACTTTAATTGAGAAAACTTCTGAGGAAATATTGAAAGATACCCTTGATTTTAATGTTGTGAAAGATAAACATTTGAGAGATATGTTAATACATGAGAGTGATAGATTAAATAATTTGCATTTACATTGCCAAGTGAGTTATTCTGTTCAAGACACTGCTTATTTCAAATTGAAAGACACATTAAATAATGTCCTTGCTCAACAAAAGTCTATTAAAGCTGACCACAGATCACTTTCAGATAAATATAGTCACCTACGCAAAATTGTTGATGATCTAAAAGATGAAAATACTGCTTTAAAGAATGACAATATGCTTTTGAACAGTGAATTAAGAAAATTTAAAATTGATTCTCAGAATTTGAGTAATAAATGCTCTGTAGATGAGGACAGAAATGTTCTATCTATTTCTAGGATTAATGATCAAATATCTTGTATTCCTGATTTGAGAAATAAATTATCTGACCTTGAGAAACTATTTTCTGCATTACAAGCTGTCCAGGCTACTCATTATCATGAATTAAAAAATATTGCTCAAACTGCTGTTAATCATAATAATAAACAGCCTGAACAGAGTAGTTCTTCTCTCCTTTGTCATGTACCAATTTTACCAGCTGAAATTCATTCTGAAAAATCTGTTGCATCAAACAGAAATAATTTTAATGCTCACAATGAGCCAGCTGCCTCTGTAAATAATAAAATATCTGAACACCTTTCAAGGCTTTAAGAACTGATAACCTTGAATAATTCAAACCATAGGATGGAACATCCCAGTAGCCGGAAAAATTGGCCTAAGTTGGATCAATATCCTACCTTTGATGGTGATTCTTCATCTGATTGGCAACACTTTATACAAAGTGAACATATGGTTCACTTGAATAGAGTTTTTCAAAAAATGGATGAAATCAATATGACCTTGTCCTTGAAAAAGTGTAAATTTAGTTTTCAATATTTGAAAGTCCTTGGCCATGTTGTGTCAGGCCTACAAATTTGTGTAGACCAAAACAAAGTTGCTGCAATTCATAATGTGAAGGCACCAACTTCTGTAAGAGAAATCCAAAGTTTTTTGGGTATGTGTGGCTATTATAGACTATATATTAAAAATTATCAGGTCATGGCCTTACCTCTTACCAAACTAACTAGGAAAGATGTTGCATTCATCTGGAATATTGACTGTCAAAAAGCTTTTGATTCTTTAAAATGTTGCTTAATGACAGCCCCTATCTTAGCTCTTCCAGATTTTAACAAACCATTTGTCCTGTATACAGATGCTAGCTTTGTTTGTCTGGGTGCTGCCCTCCACCAGAAACAAATTATTAATGATAAATCCTCAGAGGTTGTAATTTGTTATATTTCAAGAGCCTTGAGAAACAGTGAATTGAAATATGGTGCCACTCAATTAGAGTGCTTAGCAGTTATTTGGGCTCTTGAGAAACTTCATTACTATCTAGATGATCAAAAGTTTGAATTAGTAACTGACTGTAGTGCTGTGAAGTCCCTCTTAAACCTGAAAACAGCTAATAAACATATGTTCAGGTGGCAACTTGCTGTTCAAGAGTACAGAGGACGAATGACAATTATACATAGGGCTGGAAATGTTCACTCCAATGTTGATATGCTGTCCAGACTGCCTCTTCCAAATAATGACTCCAATCCTGTTTATGTACCTGAAGATGATACTGTTCATATCCATGGTATATTTATAGTTTATATGGAAGAGGAGTTATTACAATTAATACTGGATTCATATAATAAGGATTATGATTTAAATAATTTAGTTACTATCTTAAATGATCCTAAGAATGCTTCAATTCAAGCATTGATTAAAACTCTTCCTGCAAAATATCAAAGTGCTTTGATGAAAGGAAAGTTTTCTATTGAAGATGGTTATATTTATTATAGAAGAAAGCTTACTAATGTAATTGTAATCCCTCCTTCTATAAAAGAAACTATCCTCAAACTTTGTCATGATGAAATATTAGCTGGTCATTTTGATCTAGAAAAAACATTGATTAGAATCAAAAACACTGCTTGGTGGGCTAATATGTCTGAAGATACAAAATTATATGTTGAATCTTGTGATTCCTGCCAGAAATCTAAAAGGTTGACAGGTAAAAGAGCAAGGTTACTACAACATATTGAAGCACCTGATGCTCCTTGGAAAATAATTAACTTGGATTTTGTCACTGGTCTTCCTGTAGCAGGTAAAGACAGTTATAACTCTTGTTGGGTAATAGTAGATAGGTTCACAAAAATGTGCAAATTTATTCCTACCCACAAAGATGTATCCACAAAAGAATTAGCTTTCTTATGGCGGTCTTACATGTTTACTATTATTGGTTTTCCAAAAGCCATTATCTCTGATAGGGATCCAAAATTTACTTCTGAGTTTTGGACCTCTTTGATGGATATTTGTGGCTGTGAGTTAAAGTTATCTACGGCTCATCATCCTCAGACTGATGGTCTAGCTGAAAGAATGATTCAAACTCTGGAAGATATGATTAGAAGGTATTGTGCCTTTGGTTTAGAATATAAAGACAATGACAGATTTACTCATGACTGGGTCACTCTATTGCCTGGTCTTGAATTTGCATATAATAGCACTGTTCATTCTGTCACTGAGAAAAAGCCTTTTGAGCTTTGGTTAGGTTATGTCCCAAACACTACTTCTCAGACTCTCAATAATAAATTACCTAAGTTGAAACTACATCCTGGTGTAAAATCTTTTATGAAAATGCAACAGCTATGCAGAAGACACGCTCAAAGCTGTATTGATAAAGCATTTGAATATGAAAAGAAAAGATGGGATGAATCCCATAAAGAATACACATTTAACAAGGGTGATGAAGTGTTGATATCTACTGTCCATTTCAATTTACAAGGTAACAACAAATTAAAAGATCCTTTTGTAGGACCATTTGTTGTTAAAAGAATGGTTGGTGATAATGCAGTAGAAGTTGTATTGTATTCTCCATATGATAGAAAGCATCCTGTTTTTCCCATTTCTTTGCTTAAACCTTATACTTCCAACAATGACTTATTTCCCAAAAGAAGGGAAGACCTAAGAAAAACCCTCAGGAAGTCACAGAAACTGTAGAAATTGATAAAATTCTCAATGATAGAATTATAACTTCTGAAAGAGGTATTGAATATTTATTGAGATATAAGAACCAGTCATCTGAACATGATGCATGGATACCTGGAAAAGAAATTTCAAATCTCCCTACTCTGTTAAAAAAGTATAAAAAGAAAAAATCTTAGCATTTTTTATTATTATTTTTTTTAGAGTGAGGGAGTGTCAGCCAGGCTATCTCAGGAGCCCAGTAATTTATATAATAAATTATTGAAATCATATAAAGAAATAACATTATGTAATTACAATAAATTATTAAAATAAAATTATAAATATTTTATGAATAAATAAAATAATTACTATACTTAATTTTATTATTAAATAAGTTTTATTACATAAACAAATATTATATTCTATAATATCATGGCACACTTTGTATGTATTTCTAAATAAATAAATAAATTATTTAAAATTATATTATAAGTGTAAATTTAACTTACACTGTAATTACAATTTCAATAATAAAATTTATATAAACTAAATAAAACTTATCACATAATACTATCCATAAATATTGGGAGCTTCCTTGACCCTTAATTGTGTCACTAAAATTACTAAATTAATTAAAATATTTATTTAAGATGATAAATTTAATTTCTCATTCTAAATAAGTTATTTTATTAAATTAATTAGTTGTTTCAATTAATTTAATAATTAAATTACTTGAAATAGTTAAAATGATCAATTTACCTTTTCTTATAATGAATTAAGATTTATTAAAAGCGTGAAAATAATTCCTTTTTTTTAAATTAAACCTTTTCAGCTTTTGTATTACTTGTTTTAGACTTTTTCTCACAGTTCTCAGTTTTCATACTCATGTAGTTATTCGTTATATTAATTCTATTCCTTTTTGGAACTTTATGATGGGAAAAGTAGTTGCTTATTCACAGGTTTTATTCATTGTTCTTATTCTGTATGTTTTTAATTAAATTCTTTTAATCATTTGTTTCACATTATCTTACTCTTTTGTAAATACTATTGGAACGCTCCAGAAAGTCCTCTTGCCTATAAAAGGGATTTGAAAACCTCTCTGGTAGCTCATCACTTATTACACACTCAACTTGAACATATCTTAAATATAATATGTTTATTACTATTTTTATTAGTATTACAATTCTAATCAAAGTATTATATAAATAATTAAAGGTTGCCTTAAGTTTAATAATAATAACAACTGTTTGCCGTGTATTGAAAAGAACTAATTATTAAATAATTATATTAAAATTTATTAAACCTCACCGTTGTATAAAGTCCCTATAGTCTACTCGTTGCCTCTTATTTTTAAATAGTTATACCACTTTATTATTTTATCCAATTCCCGTTATATTTCCTTTTTCCTCTCTCTGTTTCCTCTCCTTTTTCTCCTTCTTCTAGACGACCGGTGTGGTAGCCTAAAGTTTATTACGGCACCTAAATATGTAAATGGAGTTATTACGGCGTGCAAGATTGGCGTTGTTATTTTTTTATATATATATAAAAGGGTTTTATTTAATTTATTTGAGTTTTAAATATGAAGAAATTGGTCACGAGCGAATGCCTACACGAAAACAATTTATTTTACGGAGAAAACTTATTTTTACGGTCTGAAAAATTTATAAGTATTAAGTCGAGTCACTCAAGAACCTTGGGAAATTTTCCCAGAATTTTTACTATTTTTCTTATATTTTTAAATGAATTTTAAAGTTTTATAGAAATATTTACGTTTTCAGAAATTACTTAACTTCGATGAATTTTCACGGGGTAATTAGAGCTGCGCAGACTACGAAAATTAGTTTGGTATGTAAAAGGGAAGTAGCTCTATTATGTGTAATTTTTCTAGATTTTTTATTATAGTTTTAAGGTTCTAATTGAGTCCGGAAGTCCGGACGGACTCCGTTCTGGCTCCGTACGGACTCCGTACGGGCTCCGGATTGACTCTGGAAGAGCTCTGGAGGGGAAAACTTAGGCACGTGACTAGGAATACTTAAGCGCTTCTCAAACTCGAAATTGAGAAGGGGGGACACATCATACAGCTTAATCTTTAACAACCACAGTCTCATTTTTTATTACTCAACAAATTAAATAAATTTGTAATACCCTTATAACTTTATATTTTTTATATTTAACATTTTAGAAATACTACACAACAATTTAAATCACACTTCATACAGGGTATCTTTAGAAAGGTCTTCATCACTGGGACTTGATTATTGCTGTCTCATAAAAACTTAAATTATTATAAAAACATAAAAGTCAATCTTTTCAGATCTTTCACTGGTACACCTTAATTGTTGTTATCAGTATTTCTTTTCTCAACAGCTACTTTTATTTAAATCTCAATAAGCGTTAAATATTTTAGAGTTTCATTATTTTTATCAATCAGATCCAAGTAGACTGGTTAGCTTAGTGATTTAGAATTCCCATTTTGTTATTTTTATTGGAAGGACGGGGTTTTCAGCTAAATCCACATATCTCCTCCGGATTCTGCTTACAGCAAGGCGACTGTAAGAGTTTACCTTACCATAGTTGGCGCCCAACGTGGGGTTCGATTTCTCTAGCTTTCTTTAAAGACTTACTTGGATCAAGAACGTTATTAGCCTGCAAGAGGCTTATTTTCTGGAACTCTAATTGGATTTTTGTTATTGGCCTGCAAGAGGCTTGTTATTTTATCGATTGTTAACGCTATTCATTACTTATTGGGATGTCTTCTTCTGCTGTTGCTTCTGGATCTTCTAACCCTCTTACTCCCTCAGTTAGAATTGTTTCTTGGGATGGCCCAAAGTTTGATGGGGAGGAGGTTAAATGGTTCATTAGCAGGTATGAAGCTGCTGCTGCTGTTGACGGTGCTTCTCATGTGGATATGGTGAAGCAAGTTAGGTTTTTTATTGCTGATAGGGAGGTGGAAAAAGAGGTTATTGCTATGCAGGCATTTAAGGACAAGGATTGGGTTAAGCTTTCTAAAGCTATGATTGATAGATGGGGTGTTAGGTTTACTATGATGGACCTCAATAAAATTGTTGGAGACTGGCAAGCAAAAGGTGGAGTTTCTTCTATGGCTGACTTCAAAAAGCTCTGTGTTCAGTTTGATGAAGTGGTGGAATATCTCATACTGGTGGACAAGTTAGTGCATGAGAACCAAGCAAAAGATTTGTTTTGGACAGCATGCAGCAGGGATATTTGAATGGACGTCTTGAAGGATCTTTCAAGAAAAGATTTGATGAAGGAACTGCCTAATGGTGAGCAGAAACTGCTGGCTCTGGAGGTTATCAAGGACAACATTCAAGCCCATCTAAAGTTATTGGCGTTGGACAAATATCAAGAGTCATGCACTCAATATGTTAGCAAGGTTAGCGAAGTTTTGGCCGAAAACAATGATATTATGGTCAAAGCCCAGGAGGCCAAGAAGGCTCAAATGGGATTACCTGCTGCTAAAGTTGAGGGTAATGTAGATAATAAGATGGTCGATCACCTGGCCGATTTAACTAAACAATTAAAAATATTTGTTCAAGAAACCCAGAAGGCCAACAAGGCCCCAATCGCTTCTTTGTCGACGTCGACTTCTTATCAGTCTAGAGGTTATGAACGTCGAAATTATAATGGCAATAACAATGGTAACCGCTTCCCAGGCAATGGGAGAAATGTTGGGAATGGTGGTAGTAATTATAGAGGTGGCTATAATGAGCCAAAGGTGTGCTCCTATTGTAATAGGAGAGGGCACAGAGCAACAGTTTGTTTTGCTCTTGATAAGGATATGGATGCTGGGTGAGTTTTATTTGATGGTAAAGTTTATAAATTTCCTGATGGTTCGTTCATCAAGCCCAGTGATGGACAGTCTCCTTCTGATTTGGTCAGAAGAAGTTTAACGGCTGAAAGGAGAGCCAGATTTGAAGAGGTGACGGATGAAGATGTTAATGCCAAGAGTGGCAAAAATGGTAATGGTAATGGTGGTAAAGCTGACAAGGGCAAGGAGAAAGAGGTCAGTAAAGCCACATTTTCTACTTCTTTTGGTGGTTTAGAGCTGGCGACGGTTGCTCAGGTGGAGGGTAGCTGTATGGCTGGCGAATACGATGTTAATGCTGCTAGAAGAGCAGCTGCTACTAAGGCGAAAAGTAGCATTCAGAGCCAATTGAGGGCTAATCCTGGCAAGGCCAATAACAAAGTGAACCCTTACTCTAAGGACAAGAATTCTAGTGCTCAAACTGCCGCCAACAAATTGAACCTTTACTCTAAGGACAAATTATATAAAATGCAGAAGGGGATTGCTGATATGGGGCCCCCTAGTTATGGAAAGTTTGATTTAAATGGTGAGCCTATGCCAGAGGATGATTCGGATTCTGAGGAGGACGTACCGTTGGCGTCTCTACCCAGACCAAGTTTTAGCGGTCCCATCCCAATGGAGGGAGTAAGAAGGACTAGCGATGGATCAGGATTAGTGCAAGAAGCTGGTGACGGAGTTAGGGTTATAGAAAGTGAAGATGTTATAATGGGGGGTGAAGATGGCTCGGTTGGACCTCAAGAGGTACCCAGGGCCAAGGTTGTTAAATCAAAGGTCCAGTATGAGTGGCCAGTAGTTTCTGGTCAAGCTAATGCGATGGACGCAGTTTTGAATAGGGTGAATCAACTGCAGATTCCCTTATCTTTAGGGGAGTTATTTACGATTAGTCCGGCGCTTGCTGAAAAGCAAAAGAAGCATTTGACGAGGCGTCGGGTTTCCACTGGAGAGGTGGAATATATTTGTGAAAATGCTGAAAAGTTTGGTGAAGATGTAGATACACATTTTTCCGCTCCCCTGGGTTACCTGGTGGTAACTCTAAATGGTAAAGAAGTAAAGGCCTTGGTCGATTCAGGGTCTCAAATTAATTTAATTTTATTGGAGCAAGCGACGAGTATAGGCTTGCCAATTAAAAGTGGAACTGGGGGAAACCTCAGAGGTATTGGAGGGCATGCAACAGAGCTGATGGGTACAGCTGAGCATGTTATGTTAGGCATTGGTGGATCTGTTGGTAAGGTTCACTTTTATGTGGCCAGAGGAGCAGTCAAAACTGTTCTTGGGGGTCCTTTTTTGATGGATTTTGAGGCCAGGATAGGGTATCAAGCTGGCATGGGGATTAGTTTGGAGATCACTGGTGAAGATATGCGGAGGTTACATATGCGGTTAGCGCCTCCTGGAGATGAAGGTTGGGAAACACGGCCAGGGATTACTACTCTGTGCCAGTGTTGTGTTTGCACCAAGAAGCGGCATATTAAACGGACGGCTTCTGGTGAATTATGTTTGTTGGAAAGGGATGGATGCCCTCATTTTTTGGGGTAGCAGGGGCTGATCACTCTAATGTTGTAATCTCTCCTCAGGATGAGATCCCGGATTGCAATAGGTCAGCTCACTTGGAGATAATTCAAGTGGATTCTCAATTATTTTCTGTTAATATTACTTTGGAGTGCAAATATGTTATGGACTTTTCTATATGTTTATTGGATTTACCCGGTTTTTCTATTAAATTTAAAAACGGTGAAAAAGGCAAAATGGGCCAAATTAGGTTGGATAAAAATTGGAAGGGTATGTTTTCGGGCCTCCAGCAAGAGGTTAAACTGCAAGTATCTCCTTCTATTATGGGCCTCCAGCAAGAGGTTAAACTGCAAGTATCTCCTTCTATTATGGACCTCCAGCAAGAGGTTAAACTGCAATTATCTCCTTCTATCACGGACCTCCAGCAAGAGGGTAAACTGCGAAAATCTTATCAAAACCAGATTAAAAATCTCAGTATAATTAAAACACAAAAAAATAATTTTTGTGAAAATTCAATTCCGGACCTCCAGCAAGAGGTTAAACTGCAATTATCTCCTTCTATTATGGACCTCCAGCAAGAGGGTAAACTGCAAAAATCACATCAAAATCCAATAAAAAATCTTAGTATAATTAAAACACAAAAAAATAATTTTTGTGAAAATTCAATTCCGGTCCTCCAGCAAGAGGATAAACTGCCAACTTTCTTTACAGGTGATTTACTGTTGGATAAGGGAAGCAAAGGTGTTGGAAATTCTGTTTATAAATTAGACGAGGGAAAGGAGAAAAGGGTAAAATTTAAAAATGAAATAAAATATTTTTCTAATTTTTCTTATTCTGATTCTGGCAATGAAGAAAATTCATTTGATGAAAGTTTTAATGGCGATACAAAAGAAAATGTTTTACCTCAAGTTAATTTAGATGTGGACGCAGCCAAATATAAGAAAGTAGCAAATAAAGTTCGACCTATTAATGAACCGCTACCTGCTGAATTAAATCCACCTTTGAGAAGACCAAGGTTATCAAGAGATCCTTATGAAAGTCCCTTGGTAAAGAATCCGCCTGAATTTTCTGAGACGTCAAGAATCACTTTTGAGAGACTGGGTGTTGTTAATTTTGGACCTGATGGTTGGTTGTCTGGTGAAGAGAAGAAGTTGTTGTTGGATGTGATGGTCAAGCGAGAGAAGGCCATTGCTTTTGTAGAAGAGGAGAGGGGTGTGTTGAAGCATTCCTATGGGGAGCCTTACAAGATTCCTGTGGTATGTCATGAACCGTGGCAGCAGAAACCGATTCCTATTCCGGCTGCATTAAAAGAAGCCTATATTGAAGTTGTCAGAGAACGGATACACACTGGACTGTATGAGCAATCAACATCAAGTTATTCTAGTCCTGTATTTTGTATCAAGAAACTGAATGGCAAGCTTAGAGTTGTTCATGATCTTAGGGAATTAAATAGGGTTACAATAAAGGATGCTGGGATACCGCCTAGTGCTGAGGAGTTTGTTGAAGCGTTTGCAGGGAGAGTGTGTTATGGTTTGGGAGATGTTATGGGTGGATATGATGAGAGAGAGTTACATCCGGACTCAAGGCCTCTCACTACATTCAATACACCACTAGGACATTTACAGTTAACAAGATTACCTCAAGGAGCAACAAATTCGGTTGCAGTTTATCAAGCTCAGATGGCTTGGATCCTTCAAGATGAAATTCCACAATATGCTGGAATCTTTATAGATGATGGAGGAATTAAGGGACCAACAACCGACTATGATAACCAGGTGTTGGAAGAGAATCCCGGGATACGCAAATTCATTTGGGAGTTTGCAATTACTTTAGAAAGAGTCTTGTTTCGGATTGAAGAGGCTGGTTTAACTATTTCAGGTTCAAAATTTTCATGTTGTGTGCCAGCTTTAGAAATATTAGGCCATGTGGTATGTAGAGAGGGTAGAATTATGTCCAAGAAGAAAGTTAACAAAATTCAGTCCTGGCCAAGACCCAAGAATACGACCGAAGTTAGAGGGTTTTTAGGCGTTTGCGTATATGTTAGAATGTTTATCAAGGACTTTTCTTCATTGGCAGCTCCATTGAGACGGTTAACGAGAAAGGATGCAGACTGGGAGTGGGATGAAGAGTGTGAGAAGGCGTTTGTGAAGTTGAAGGAGGTTGTAGGGAAGGATTTAGTCCTGCACAAGTTAGATTATGGAAAAGATGCTGGCAGAATTTATTTAGCAGTTGATTCAAGTCAGGTTGCAGCTGGGGCGGTTTTGTCTCAGATGGATAAAGCTGGTTACATCAGGCCAGTTAGGTATGAATCTGTAGTATTTACTGAGGTCGAATCAAGATATTCTCAACCAAAATTGGAATTATGTGGTGTGGCAAAAATACTGAAGAAACTTCAGCATATTTTGTGGGGGCAACATTTTGAGTTGCAAGTGGATGCGAAATCGTTAATCCAGATGATTAATTCCCCAAGTTTACCGAACGCACCCATGACGAGATGGGTAGCTTTTATTCAACATTTTTTGTTTGATTTAGTTCATAAGCCTGGCAAGAAGTTTACTATGCCGGATGGTTTATCAAGGAGACCACCCACTGAAGAAGATTCAGACTCAGAAGAGTTCGATGAAGATATACCTATTATCAAAGCCAGCACTAAAGGAGCTGAAGACTTTCCATACCTCCCCCATGAGGTTAAACTGGCAGGACTATTGTGTTTAGATTATGGTGATGATGACCTCCACCAAGAGGATAAACTGGAAAATAGTTTTTATGTTAATAAAGGTGTTGGAAAAGGTGTAGATAAATTCGGCAGAGAGGAGGTAGAAGAAGATGTGGTGTATGTAGAGGAAGATGGATTGGTAGTGTGGGATAGTAGTAAATTAAGGAATGGTGTATATGTTGGAGAATTAGAGAATTTAAATAAAAAGGTGGATAAAGAGAAAGAGGTATTTTCAAATACGGTTTACAAAGGATCCAAAGGTTCAGAAGAAAAACAACGACATAGCTCGATTAAAGATTTATTTAGGGGTCAACGATTATTGGCTCATTCAAGTGCAGGTGATATTGGTGATAGAGAAGTCCCTATTGATGTTATATTAATCGATTTTCAAGATGAAGTCTGGGGTCAGACTGGTTTTTATTTTTTGTTAGTCAAATATTTGTTGACTTTAGAGAGGCCAGAAGATTGTGAAGACGATGAATGGGTGGCTATCAAGAGGAAGTCATCTACGTTTTACCTATCTGGTCGACGTTTAATGAGGAGAAAGTATCCAAATCCTCAAGTAGTTATAACTCAACAGAAGGGGCAAGAATTAGTTTTGAAATCACTGCATGAAGATCTCGGGCATAGAGGCATTGGAGAAACGTTTAGAAGAATTTCTGATCGATTTTGGTGGCCTGGCATGAAGATGGCTGTTAAACAGTGGGTTCAGTCATGCGAAGAATGTCAAAGACGAAGTTATTTAAGGCCAAAAGAACCTGGACGCGTGACCGGTGAAAATACACTCTTTGGGAGAGTTAGTTTTGATGCCGTTCATATAAAAGAGGGACGGTATAAATATTTAATTGTGGCCAGAGATGATTTATCTGGTTGGGTAGAGGCAGCGCCTCTTATTAATTTAACTGCCAAAAATGTGGCAGAATTTTTTTTGAATAATTGGGTATATAGGTATGGGGTGATGAAGTTGGTAACGGTAGATGGAGGTCCTGAATTTGGGGCAGAGTTTAAAGAGGCCGTATTGAAAGTTGGATCAAAGGTTAGGGTAGCAACCCCATATTATCCTGAAGCTGAAGGCATGGTGGAAAGAGGGCATCAAGTTATTAAGGATGCTTTAGTTAAAATGTGCGGGACAAGTGCTGAAAAGTGGAGGCACTATTTACCTTTAGTTTTATTTGCTGATCGAATCACTGCCAAAAGGACGACCGGATTTTCACCTTATGAACTTGTTTTTGGACAGAAAGCAGTTTTACCGGTTGATTTAGAAGCTGAATCATATCTTGGAGTTGACTGGGACACGGTCAAAACTACTGAAGAATTATTGTGTGCAAGAATGATGCAGCTAGAAAAGAAAGAAGAATATTTAGAAAAGGCATATTTGCGGATGATGAAGATCCGAAATCAATCAGTCAGATATTGGGATGAGCGGTTGGCACATCAATTAAGGAAACCTTTGAACCCAGGAGATATGGTCCTGGTGTATAATAGGAGTTTGGAAAGTCAGTGGGGAAAGATGTTTTCAGATAGGTGGAATGGACCGTATAAAATCAAGGAGCAAGTTTCCGGCGGTTCATATGTGCTAGAAGAGTTGGATGGAGTAGTATTGAAGAAGAGGGTAGCGGCCGATCAAGTGAAACGGTTCTATCCTAGAGGCACCAGGAGTGCCGAAGTCTTCCTCCGCAATGAGGATAAACTATGATATCAATGAAACTTTATGGATTCCTCCGCAATGAGGATAAACTATGACATTTATGAAATTATATGGACGAACTCCGAAATGAGGATAAACTACAATTTTAATGACTTTTATCAAATTTTATACCTCCGAAACGAGGATAAACTATCTTTTTTTTATCAAATAATTTACTATCGTTACACTGCATATGGGCAACGAAACTGTGATGAAACATAACGAAATACGAGAAAACCTTCATTGAAAATTTTCAAAATTTAAAATTCTTAAAATATGGGTGAAGATAGTGTTGGAAAAATTTTAAAATTTATTGGAAGAAGTGTTCACAGGGGAACCTTCTTAATTAAATATTGGCAAGTGTGGGGGTAATTGATGGGCTGGCTGCTCTATACACAATTACCCCATAATGTTCGTTTCCAAAATTTTCCCTGTTTCTAGTTGAATCCTGGCTTTGTCTTTTAATTTTAGGAAGTCCACTAAGACTATAAAATGGAACGAGTCAAGAGACACCGCTCTCAACGCCGGATTCAAGATTTTTTTATTTTGTTTTTGATTTTTTATGTTAGATTGTGATTTATTTTCTTTAATATATATTATGAATTAATGTAAAGGTGATGCTCACTGGTGTTCTCTAATCATTTTTATAAATTGGAGGGAGCCCACCCAGTGATCATCATTATAAAAATTATCTTCTAAAAACTTTCATTTATTTTATTTTCTTTTCAATTTCTCAAAATTGTGTAACCACATCAAGTTGCACTTGGATGTGGGTATGATGTCGAGGGTACGGCTCATCAAATGGCCGGGGGGCATCTTTTAAAATTTTATTTTAAAAAAAAAAAAAAATTTTTTTTTTTACTTTTTTATTTTTCTTTTCACATTCATTTATCTTTCTTTAAAAATTAAATTTTAACTTTTATTTCAAAACTATCTTTTTTTTAAAAAAAAAATTAAAATTAAATAAAAAAAAAAAAATCTTTTATTTTAAATGGTAAAAAAATAATAATAATAATAAAATAACTAAAAAATAAAAATAAAAATAAAAATAAATAAAAAAAAAATAAAAAATAAAAAATAAAATAAAATAAAATAATAATAATAAAAGGTATTTTAGTTTTAGGTAGTTTAGATGTTTATATTTTATTTTTCAAACATTATTCAAGAAAGCTACATACCAGGAAGAACACCATCAAGGGTTGTTATCTTTTGAAGAATCGAAATTAGAAAATTTAGAAGGACCTTGATCGATTTCCTGGGATTCGAATCTTATTTCACGGTCACGATAGTGTTGAAGCCAGTTGGCTATTTTGAAAAGGTCTCTTAACAGTTGCTCTCTCATCCAAGATTCTGATCTATCAGAGGGCGGGTATCGTTGGAAATAAGCGATAAGGTTATTAAAATTAGCAAAAAGCTTTTCAGACACTAGGTGAATTGGAACTCTAGGGAAGCTTGGATTAGGTTCTGGTAGTTCATAAGCAGAATATGAAATTGGAGAACCGGTGGACGCTTATCAAATTAAAATATCAGCAAATTAAAACCTGAAGATTAAGAAAATAAAAAGAGACAACTAACCTGTGTCAACACTATCATGATCATAGATAAATGGCTTACTTGGTAATGGAGTGAAATTTTTTATGTTTAGAAAGGGATTTTTTATTTTTGATAGATGAGGAGGACTGGTGTTGGATTTGGTGTTTGAAGTAGATGTTCTGGGCCTTTTGGATGATACAAGAGAAGATGAAGACTGCTGGCTATTATAGGACCTTTTGTGCTTCAAGATGTTGGAAGAAGGAGAAGAATTGTTAGAAGGTTGAAGCATGGCCCTGGGAGCAGCAAGAGTTCTTGGGGGAGTAGCAGCAAGTCTAGATTGGAGAGAAGGACCCAGAGGATTAGGTGATGGAGAAAGATTTAAATAGGCTGATGGAGAAAAAGGGATGGGATCTTTTGAGGTTGATGGAATAGGGGGTGGAGTAGAAGGTGAAGAAGAAGGAAGAGGTTTGCAGAAGGCGGCGAAGCTAGTAGCAGTGATGGGGAAAGAACCACAGTTCAAGCCAGAACATTTTCTTTTCTTCTCATAGCAGGATAAACAGGCCCTGTTATAAGTGTGCTTTTGCCAGTTAAAAGAGAAGATACATTCCCTATGGGTGAAGGCACAGTATTTGCAAGATTGATCAGCTGAAGCAATGAAGTCAGAAGGTTTCATCTTGTTAGGAGATATTTTTTTTGAAGAAGAAAACTTGAAACTAGGATGAAGAAAGTTGGTGGCAAAATCTGGGTTCAAGGATAGAGAAGTTGTTAGGTCCACCAAGACCTTAAACTGGACTGTTATCAAGCTGTTGGGTCCACCATGACCTTAAACTGGATTTCTTATCGATTAAATGTTTGGTCCACCATGACTTTAAACTGGTAGTTCATTCATTGTTTAGTCCACTATGACTTTAAACTGGAAAATTAATATCTGCAGGATAATTCAACATTCATTGGACCACTATGGCCTTATACTGGATTACTTGTCGATCAAATGTTTGGTCCACTATGACATTAAACTGGATTATCAAATTTATTCAATCTTTGGTCAAGCCTAGGCCTTACTTAGGAATATATCAAGATATTTATGCACTTAAACGATCTTTGGTCCACCAAGACCATAAACTGGCAATCGATTATATGTTTGGTCCACCAAGACTTTAAACTGGAATGTCAATCTTGTTTGGATAACTCAATTCAATCTTTTAATTTATCACTGTCCACTAAGACTCTAAACTGGTTATTCAATTATTTCCGGAATTGGGTGCTGATAGCTTTAGGAGGTTAAAATTTTAGGTGGTGATGATGCTAAGGAAAGAATAATGGTTAATTAGGTGAAATTTGTGGCGCTTTAACATGGTCTAAAGTTAATATTATTATTGGAAGCCTGGCAAAAGTATTTTATGGGTTTGCTGTATAGAAAAGTTTGAAAATTGTGATGAAGGAATCAGAAGTTAGGATGGTAGTTGGATTTTAGGGAATGATTTTTTTTAGTGCCTCATAGTTAGGCCTTTTTTTTTTTGGTGTGAAGCTTGGAGGACCTTATGGAGAGATTGGAATCATAGAATTCGGCTCAGTGGGGGGCCCTATGAGGTTGGAATCAGGAGTATTCGGCTCATAGGAAGATCCACTCTCTCAATGCTGTGACAAGAAGGAAGACTGGTATATGGGAGTCTGAAGGGATTCAAACCTTGCTCTCAGTAGTGGAATCATCACAAGATTTATTTTATTTTATTTTATGTTATATCAAGCCAGAGAAGAAAGAAAACATCATTTATGTTGAAAGTTTAAGAAGACCAAGCAAAAACAAAATTTTATCAAGTTATACTGTTAGAAAAGATAATTTCTTTGAAATTGTTCAACATCATTATCAAAGCTTTGCATTAAAATTCTTCTTTTCATGAGGTCTTCATGGTTATTAGCTGGAGTTTCTTGAAAATAGGCCAGCATTTTTCGTTTCAACTCATTAGTAAAGTCAAGAAAAAGATAGTGATGAAAATTTGGGTAATGATTGATATAGTCCGTCTTCACTCTACCAAAATCATCAGTGTTGGTTATTTCGACAGCTAGAAGTTCAAATATGTTATTAAGTCATAGGTTTAGTCAATTTTGATTAAAAGTTTTTTTAGTAAGATAAATAGGGTCTTACATTTAGAGCCAGGAAACATAGTCTCAGCAAAGATAGTTGGGGGTATTGGCGTTATAGGATTAGGATCTTGTGAAGGCAAAATTAGGCCGGGATCTGTTGATGAAGATTGAACTTTTGAAGCTGTTTTTGATCTTATTCGTTTTAAGAAGACAGGAATTTTGGATCACTTTTTAGAAGTTGAGGGATCAGGGAGAGCTGCTGGTCCTAAATATACGTTTGTTTTAGAAGGAACTATTGGCCGGTTGCATTTGACTTTTTTCACACGGCATAAGTCGCAAGCTGTTCTGCCAGGAAGATTAGGGTTGGACATTAAACAAGGTACCTGGTATCGAGCGCAGAGTTCACATGGAGCGACAAGTTCTTTGGAAGACATATTGATGAAGATGAATTTTATAGTTGATTAAAGAAGATGGTGGTTGAAGGTTAAAGATGAATATTGTGTTCGACCACTTATGCAAAGTTTTAAGAATGGGGACATTCTCGATTGGAGGGAGGATGTGGTAGCCTAAAGTTTAGTACGGCACCTAAATATGTAAATGGAGTTATTACGGCGTGCAAGATTGGCGTTGTTATTTTTTTATATATATATAAAAGGGTTTTATTTAATTTATTTGAGTTTTAAATATGAAGAAATTGGTCACGAGCAAATGCCTACACGAAAACAATTTATTTTACGGAGAAAACTTATTTTTACGGTCTGAAAAATTTATAAGTATTAAGTCGAGTCACTCAAGAACCTTGGGAAATTTTCCCAGAATTTTTACTATTTTTCTTATATTTTTAAATGAATTTTAAAGTTTTATAGAAATATTTACGTTTTCAGAAATTACTTAACTTCGATGAATTTTCACGGGGTAATTAGAGCTGCGCAGACTACGAAAATTAGTTTGGTATGTAAAAGGGAAGTAGCTCTATTATGTGTAATTTTTCTAGATTTTTTATTATAGTTTTAAGGTTCTAATTGAGTCCAGAAGTCCGGACGGACTCCGTACGGGCTCCGGATTGACTCTGGAAGAGCTCTGGAGGGGAAAACTTAGGCACGTGACTAGGAATACTTAAGCGCTTCTCAAACTCGAAATTGAGAAGGGGGGACACATCATACAGCTTAATCTTTAACCACCACGGTCTCATTTTTTATTACTCAACAAATTAAATAAATTTGTAATACCCTTATAACTTTATATTTTTTATATTTAACATTTTAGAAATACTACACAACAATTTAAATCACACTTCATACAGGGTATCTTTAGAAAGGTCTTCATCACTGGGACTTGATTATTGCTGTCTCATAAAAACTTAAATTATTATAAAAACATAAAAGTCAATCTTTTCAGATCTTTCACTGGTACACCTTAATTGTTGTTATCAGTATTTCTTTTCTCAACAGCTACTTTTATTTAAATCTCAATAAGCGTTAAATATTTTAGAGTTTCATTATTTTTATCAATCAGATCCAAGTAGACTGGTTAGCTTAGTGATTTAGAATTCCCATTTTGTTATTTTTATTGGAAGGACGGGGTTTTCAGCTAAATCCACATATCTCCTCCGGATTCTGCTTACAGCAAGGCGACTGTAAGAGTTTACCTTACCATACCGGCCGATAATATATCACAATCTATTGAATTATTTAAATAAAAACATGTAATCAACAGAAACATTAAATTTATTTATTATAGCATACAGTGAAAAACATGGAACACTTAAATTTAAAGTATAGTGATTATTTTTGAAGCTTTTTAGCTAAATAGAGCACTTTCACAACTTTGTTACACTAATTACTTGTAATTGAAAAATATTTTATTATATATTAAAAATGGCATATTTCTTCAGGTTTTAGACTCCAATGCATTTTTTGGGAAAATTAAATGCAAGAAAAGGAAAAAAAATCAAAAAAAATATTTTTATCTTTTCAAAATTATACCAACTCCTCAGCTACTAAGACAATATATATAATATATCATGAGTAAATAAAATATCTATCTAGATTCTATAGTACCTTTTATATTGGTTTCATAAATATTCTTTTAACATACTTTCAGTTGGTAAAGTGATCTAGAGAACTCAAGAAAAATTACCACTCAGTGAAATCTTTTTGTTAAAAATACAGATAAAATGTGCCTCAAGTTATGAAAATATTTTTGAAGTAAATAAATGGATATATATGGAAAATTTAAGCTGAATAGTATGTTGTAGTTAATGTTGATATTTGAGATAAAAATACTGTTTCCCTGGAGATTCACTTCAAAATTTTAACTTTTTTCCCATGTAAGAATAGATGCTCAAGATGAAGTTTTAGATTTTTAACATTTAATTACTCTATAAAAGAGATATAATTGATATTTTTCATCATTCTATAATTTTATTCATTGAATAACCTCTATATAGCATTTTTTAAAAAGGATACAATAGATAATTTAGTCATGAAATCATTAAACCTTAACATTATATTAATCAATTTTTGATTAGTATAATGTTACTAACATAATTTAAAATATGAGCCAAATATTTTATTTTTTTGTTTTCAAGTTTGATAAAATAAAATTTCAGAGGCTCATATTCTTGGTTGGTGAGATAAAAAATTCAGAAGATAAATTTAAAGCTCTAAGTTTGATCATTATTCTCAATTTAGAAATATAGGTTAATGGGTTTTCAACATCTTATTTGAAATAAAATAATAAAAAATATGGGTAGAAATCAATTATTTTAGACATTAAATGAGTCAATATATTTCCTATTTTTATTAAAAAGAAATACTATATTTATCCTCTTATATATTCCAAGTATCAAAATTCATTACATGAATAAAGAATTTTTTTATTTAAATTAATTTAAACTGATAATATTATGAGTTTCCAGTGAATAATTAACGAGAAAAACAACTTCATAAGTTAAATTTAATTTAAATTGAAATTTTTGAAAAATATTTTTTCTTTCTATTTTAAATATTTAAATTTTTATTCATTGGTGTTATTTGAACTTAGACATATAAATATATATAAAAGAATGTATTACCAAGAAGTACCTGAATTATTTTTATTTAAAAGAGATATTTTCCTTCATTAAAATATATTGAATGTAAATAGGAACTCTGGAACATGTTTATATATTTTATAGGACTATATACATAATTATAGGATTTTTTTCAGTCTATCATTTAGAAGCAAAATCATACTACAAAAATTGAAGATAAAATGACATCTATTTAAATTTTTTTGAAAAAAGACTTTAAAAATTTTTCTATTTATTCCCATGACTCCATATCATATAATTAAAATATTTTTGGTAAAAAAATATACTTAAATTTAAATTATAATATCTACTTTTAAATTTTAAGAATTCTAGAGGACTTCTCACAGCTTAACTAAGCTTGAACCACAGTCAGGCATAGGTTGTCATTGAGAGTTCAATCTATGTTCTATCAAAGCTAAGATATTTAATTTTATAAAATTGTATGTATTTATTTCCATAAAAGATTTTTGGAAAGAAAGAGAGTTCATATAGTTGTTTCTTTTATTGATTAAATAATAATATGCATACTAATAAATATTATAAGTGTTATTTATATGAGTGTTTATTTATTATATTTATTTATTAATTTATATACAGTAATCAGAAATTAAGATATTAAGATAAAATTTTAGTTATATTGATAGATCTTGAGTAAAGTTTTCATTTGAAGCTCATAATTCACAAAAAAGATTTTTTTCACCTCACCAGCAAAGCTCACATGTAAATTCAAAACAATGTTAGTTAATCTGATGAGGCCTATGAAAATGGGTAAAGCATTAATCAAGTTTTTTTGTTTCAAATTATTTTCTAAAATACATTTTTTTTCAATATATATATAATTATAAAACACATTAAATAAAATTTTTTAAAGAAGAATTATACTACTATTATATGGGGTTTTCTTATATTCTATTGCTTCTAATTCTTCATATTTTAATATATATATAAATAATAATAAATACATCTTTATGTTGAATAAGTGAGAACTGATAAAAATTCATAAAACATAATTTGATAATTCTTTACATTATAGCATAAATAAAGAGCTGTTGTATTCTATTTAAAACTCTGATGTATGTCTAAAACTACCTCAGATTTAATTTTGGTACCTTAGAGATTTCATGTTTTAAGTAACATTTTATGTCAGTGTACTCTGTTCTTTGCCCAAAGAGCAGAGTCCATCTTCCTTTTTTCACACATAGTTTGTACCATTCCCCATCCCTTTCAATGAAATAAAAACATTATTTTATGACCTCCCCTTTTACTCCCCATTCACCCCTCCCAAACCCTGTTCTACACTAAAAAATCTTCCAAAACTCTTTGTCTTCCCTTAAAACTTTTGCATAACCTTCTTTCTACACCAAATAACCTTCCTCACCCTTCTCGCTGGCCTCCCAAACCCTTCTAGACCTATTAATTTAACACCCCATTTCTCCCCTTTACCTTGCTTCCCCAACCTTTGAACCCCATCTCACTACCTTCCAATCTAGTCCCTATTTCTATCTATAGAAATAAAGTGCTAGGGAGGAGTGGGGAGATAAGCAAATTGGATGAAGAGAAGTGGAGAGGGGAGGAGAGCAAGAGGAAAAGGTGGAAAGGGATGGAAACCAATAAAGCAGGGAGTGTAAAGGGTGGGGAGAAAGATGAGAGGAGAGGAAGAAGGAAGCTATTGAAGGGGAATGATTGTGGTATTCTCAAGAGAGAGTACACAAAGATGGTGAAAGAAGATAGTGATACAAAATAAATATCTAAAGAACATCAAATATACAAAATATTTTACAAAGAAAGGAACAGTAATTACCTGATTCCTATAAACCCACAAGTCATATACTTATTGTTTCTTCATTTACTTAAATCAAAAATAAAATCTAAATTTTAATATTTTGAAATTCAGAAAATGAAGGGACATAAATTTTAATAAATCTTAGTACGAAAATGTTTTTTTATTTACTAGTAAAATATGGTATGTATATTAATTTTGAAAATTATATGTCTAAGTAGAGTCTTTTTAGAATCATATTTATGATTTTTGAGCCTTATTTGAATATTTTAATGATTTATAAGATTCAATACTATCTAATCACACAATTAGTATATAATTTCTTCAATTATTGAAAAGATTACAATAAATAATATCAATGCAAAAAATATTTTTTATGAACAAGCTCACATATTATATATTATAATTTCTCCATGTATTGTTGGCCAAAGAAACTTATATAATTAATTCAGATGGTTTCTTATTGAATCTATACTTTGGTGTTTTTTTGAAACTGTGAAAATTAACTCCTTAAGTATTTTAAGAAATATGTCTTTCTCAGCATAATTTGGGTGTGGTCTGCACTTAATTAACATTTCTATACAAAATATCATTCTTCATATTTCAGGATTTTTTCAAAGTATTATTAACTATGCTTCATTAAATGTTCAAGTTAGATTCATATTGAGTTTGCCAAAATGTCAATCTTTTTTCTTGGTGGTTTTATCACTATCTCAATGTGGGCTCATATTTGATATGAATTAGGGTTCAAGGTTGCGGACTCGCTAGCAAGTCTGCCCCGCATATTGAGTGGTGTGTCTCTTTCTAATATCACAATGTCTTGACTATCACAATTTGTTATACATGGATCAAAGTATATACATTCATCATCAAAAATAGGTCTGTCTCTATTGAATGTAAAAAAGAGAGAGAATTATTGTTAAATCATAAATGAACATTTACTCAGCTGATGGGATGGTGACTCAATATAGTAGATTGAATTGTTTTAACTTCAGTAAGCCTCTAGTTTATATCACCCATGATGATGCAGTGTAGTTTTATATAGAGAAGTTAGATACAATAGCCTGGCTCCTGATGGCCAGCTCTTCTCACTTCCCTGAGTCTTTCAAAGTAAAAAATAATAGCTATTACAATAAAGATTATATCCAACAACCCTGATGCGGTGTGCAAGTCCATATATGCATAAATTACCAAAAATTGTCAAAAAATTACATTCCTGATGGCAATGTGACACTTTAGTGACATGTGACATTGTTATTTTTTTTTCAAAGTGTTCATACTTACAAAAAAATTCACAAACCTTAAAATAAGTCATTTAGAAATGTTCCAGTTTTTTAACAATTAATTTTACCCATCCATTTTTCATTTTCTTCCTTCTCAAATTTCAGTAACACTTAAGTCTTACCAATTTTCACTTTTATCACTCTACACACCCATTCAACTGCCC
The DNA here is from genome assembly GCA_030280995.1 of Hemileia vastatrix. Classification (NCBI taxonomy): domain Eukaryota; kingdom Fungi; phylum Basidiomycota; class Pucciniomycetes; order Pucciniales; family Zaghouaniaceae; genus Hemileia; species Hemileia vastatrix. Next base: position 23,153,015 of record JASXTE010000005.1, on the reverse strand, counting down.
AAATAAAATTTTTTACAACTACTAGGAGTTAAAAGCCATGAAAACACTTTTATCCAACCCTAAGATCAATGAAACTAAGAAAAAGGGGTCCCCAAGCTGGTCCCCACTAGAAGAGGAACAATTGGCTGTATCTTGGATCACCCTTAGCAAGAAGCCTGAATATTCAACCAATCAGTCCAGAAAGACATTCTCTTAAAAATTGAAATGCATTTTAATGAGTATTTCAAGGATTATTACTGAGACCATGAATAGATAAGAATTAGGTAAGTTTCAACTTTTGAAGAGAATTACATGTAAATTGAACAAATTTTGTTCACACATAGATGGCAAGCCTTCAACACATCAACCCTTAAATTCAGTTCAATATACAGCTCTATTGAATGAAATACACATAGTGACACCACACCAAGTGGCTGGATTAGATCTGCACTTTCAATATATCAAGACCAAAACAGAGCATATTTTAAGAGTTTGTCAGCCTGGACAAGTTGAATAATGTGGAAAAGTGGCTTCAGGATTTCAACAAATATTTGACTCACTCAAGTACCTCAATAGACCTCACATCATTTCAAATTAGCCTTTCTAATGATTCATTGACAGATATTCCCATTACTCCATCTTCATCTGTCTCTACATGTCTAACCATTCTAAAAACTAGAAAAAGACATGGTATAAGTGAAGCCAGTCATTCTGAAGAAAGAATGAACATAGTTGATAAAATTGCAAAATTCTCTAGCAACAGCCTGTCAGCACTTGTTGAGGGTAATAAAATTTCTATAAAGCAAACAAAGCTTACCAAAAAGAAGATTCTTCTAACAAAACAGAAAATTTTAATCCAAGGGGAGAGACTTGAAATAGATAAATAAAGAATCCAACAAGAGATGATGAACCAAAATATCCAGAAACTTTTACTGTTAAAGCAAAACAACTGTTGTACTGAGGATAATTTGGAAGTTCTAAAAGATATGAATGATGATTTTAAGAAAAGGTGGCATAGCAGTAGTAGCACTTGAAATTTTTTTTATTTACATTTTAGTTGCAACTATCGCTACACAATATAAGGGGTTTACTTGCTAGAAAGTCCCCAACCTGAACTCAGACAGAACTCAGATGGAAATCATACTGAGCTCTACTTGAACAACCACCTAAAACTGCTTTGATGAGTGGTGTTCATCCCTGATTGTATGGCTCCTTTGTCAATAGCTCAATGTGTGTTCAATCTGTGGTGAATTGGGATCCAAGGTTAAGGACTTTCTAGAAATTATTCCCCTCATATTGTGTGGTGTATAACTACTTTTTACCATAGAAAATTATAGTAGATATAAAATTATCAATTGAAAAAAATATGGAATAATTATTTTAAGAAAAATGTAAAAAAGGCAAAAAAAAAATTGAGACAAAAGATAAATTATAGTGTCAGGGTATGGTGATATAAAGGGTGAGTCATTATTGGTACATTAAATCAAATAAATGAGGAAAAGAAAAATTATAATTCTGCACACCAGGTTATAGTGATATTAAAGGGTGAGTTGTAATTGTTACATTGCATCAAGTATATGGGCTCCAAGGGGACAAGAACTTGTCTTTGAGAGAAGCTTTTATATCCTAAAGCTCCATGTTTGAGGCAGTTTCTCCTCCTCTTAGAGGACATGAAAATCACAAGTAGGTGAGTTAGCAAGGCATTTCACAATAGCCAATATATTCCTGAGAAAAAGACACACCTGTAATGAAACTCCCAGAGAAAAGAAAATGGGAAAGCTGACAAAAAGACTCACCTAGAAATAAGTAATTAAAATACTTTTTTTAGTGAAACTCCTGAACAAGAAGGAAGTGCCAAAGATATGACTCACCCAAAAAAAAATTGAAGATTATGATTTTCCTGAAAACAAAACAAAGATACATCAAAATTAATACCAAGAAGAAAACAAGTGCCAAAAAAAAGACTCACCTGAAAAAAAGTATTAAGTAATATCCCCTGAAAAAAATTTAATTTGAATATTAAGATTTACCTGAAAAAAATAGAAGCAACAACAAAAAACTCATCTTTAAACTGAAATTAAGGAATATAATTTTTAGTGAGCCTACAGAAAAAAAAATAATGGAAAAACTAAAAAAAAAGAAGTTCCTGAAAACAAAAAGAATCAAAAACAAAAAAAACTGAGCCTTCAAAAGAAGTATATTCCATAATTTCAGTTTAGGAGTGAGTTTTTTTGGTTGTCGCTTTTATATTTTTTGGAAAAATCTTAATATTCCAATTAATTTTTTTATAAGGGGATATTACTTAATACTTTTTTTCAGCTGTGTCTTTTTTTGGCACTTTTTTCTCCTTGCTATTAATTTTGGTGTATCTTCTTTTTGTTTTCAGGAAAATCATAATCTTCAATTTTTTTTCAGGTGAGTCATTTATTTGGCACTTCCTTTTTTTCAGGAGTTTTATTAAAAAGTATTCTAATTACTTATTTTTCAGGTGAGTCTTTTTTTCAGCTGTCCCATTTCTTTTTCTCTGGGAGTTTCATTACAGGTGTGTATTTTTTTAAGTGGAATATTGGCTATTGTTAAAGTACTTGCTAACTCACCTAATTGCAATTTACATGTCCTCTAAGAGGAGGAGAAACAGCCTCAAATAGGGAGCTTTAGGATATATAAGCTCCCCCTCAAAGGCAAGTTCTTGTCCCCTCAGAGCTCATATACTTGATGCAATGTAACAATTACAACTCACCCTTTAGTATCACTATAACCTGGTGTGCAGAATTATAATTTTTCTTTTCCCCATTTATTTTATTCAATGTACCAATAATGACTTACCCTCAAAATCACTATACCCTGGCACTATAATTTAACTCACCTCTGAAAAATTTGATTATTATAGCTTTCTTTTCATAATTTAAACTAGATTTTTATTCCTAATGTAATTTTTTTCAGATTATGTAATAAATTTTTGAATTTATAGCTTATTTATCTAACATTAATTCACTATATTCTACTTTAACTGCCTCTATCATCTCATTTATGAGCTTGAATATCTTCTCTCAAATTAATATATGTGAAAGAGTTGTGAAGATCTGGGTTTAGTTGAATGAAGCTAGGAAGGCTGTTTGCAAGTAAGGGATATAAATGGTAAGCTCTTATTTCACATTCCAAACTTTGACAGTTAAGATATGGATCAGATCATGATTTTAAATCAACAATTATGTTGTGTAGAATTACACAGCATGTCATTAAATTCTTGAAATCTTCAAGATCTCAAAGGCAACAAGGCATATTTATAATTCCCCATCTACTTTACAGGACACCAAATTTCCATTCTTTATTTTTTCTTTCACTTTTTTGTAGTTTAGAGAAGTGTTTAAATGCTTCATCTTGAGGATGGGGGATTTTTTTACAAGTGCTGACCAAGGAGAGCAGATTCCATCTGCTAAGTAGTAACCATTGCTATATATTCTTTTATTAAGTTTGATAAATATTTCACCTTGAGTTCAAACCAAGAAATCATCAAATAAATTACTTTGGTTGATAACATTTATGTCATTTGGAACTCCTGGAAAACCAAAAATCAATTTCAGAAACATAATTTTTTTCTTGCTACAGATTTTGGAGTCATTGTAAGTGTTTTTTATTTTCCTTGTATCAGACCAGCCCATGCAACTGGGTTATTCTTCCATTCCCAGTGCATTCCATCAATTGAGTTAAGACATCCAGGAAATCCTCTTTCCTTATACTCCCTCAAAATTTGTGATTTATCCAATGGTTTTGGTGGATTTAAGTATTCTTTATGATATAAACAGACCACATCTTTGAATTTTTTTTGATGAGGTGTAGGAAAGCTGCTTCACCAATACAAACATACTTGTCAGTTGAGTTGGCCACAATTCCATAGGCAAGCTAGTGTAGTACACTTTAATCTTTTGGTGAAGGGTGAATCCAGGTTTACCACAGCAATCCTAGATAAAATAAAAATAAAATTTTGATATAATAAATTTTTAAAGATTAGAACATGATAAATTTCTTAATGATGTATTTATACTTACAGGTTTCAATAACAAAGAATTATTGTGTTTTTGAAGATCTTCAAGAAGATTGATAAATAAATATTTTGGAATTCTGAAGCAACACCCAAACATTAAGTTGTTGTAGGTTGGGTTGGCATCTGAATAATCTCTCATTAGGTGCTGATGGCCTGTTTCATGATCTCTGTCTATTAGTTGAATTTATTTTATTGTAGAGCTACTTGATTCATATGTGTTCAAAATAGCTGAGAACATAATATCCTCTTCTTCCATTGACAATAGCTCATCAAGAATATTGTATGTTGGCATTAGGAGGTTTTGTGCTGAGTGTTGTGGAAACAAAATTGAGCAACAAGAAGAAAGTAGAATATTGGTGAGAAAATGTGGTTAGAACCAGGGATTAATATTGTGTTTAATTTGCATTTAGTGAAATTATTTTTACATGAGGGATGAATGCACAACTTCAGTAGTGTAACTCATGTATAAAATGCATGTAAGTCAGAGATGCATGGAGATGCACACTCTCAACAGAGTGGATACTCTTAGTGGAATCCTAAATATTTCAAATTTAAACTACAGCTAATTCTGAAAAGTTTTAGAATTATTAATTTCTTAGTTAGTGAATCTGCAGCCATGTTGGTAAAGTGGTTTGGCACACATATTTTACTGACTTATTTCCCAATGGTTTCTCAATTAGAATATAGTAACTAATTTATACTGTAGTCATATAATCAAATGAGAAATGTTTCTAAAGTAGATTCTGTAATTTACAAAATCTCACACCAATTTTTTTGATTCATTCAATAACTACTGAAGCCAGACATGCCTCATTAATTAATTATCTGTTTTTTTACCCTCACTTCACACAAAAATAGCTACTACTATTCATTAAATTACTACATATATTTTTATTACACACTTCAACTACACCTTCTGATCTAAAATAGCTCAATAATAACTCATTCATGTTGACTGAATCTAAGAGAAAAAGGTCTCCTAATTGGCACCCCCAAGAAGAAGAACAACTTTCTATTTCATGAATAAGCACCATCAAGCAACCCAAGTGCTCAAAATTTGACTTAAAAAACTCTGTTTCCAATACACATTATTTAACTTTATATTGTCAGAAATTTTGAGAAATAGAATTTTCCCAATGCAAGGAAAGTGGTGAAACATTGTTGAGTTGTATGTACCGTTTGCATTAAAGTAGTATTTAATAAGCTAGTGATGTCCATCAACACAATGTGATCAATATAATTTGTTATGGGATTTCACCAGAATCAAAATGTGCGCACCTGATAACAGATACCAATCCATATCTTTACTTTTATTCAGTTCTAGCTCACCTGTAATTCTTCTGATAAGACTATTCACTGAATACTGAGCATGCTAGCTCACATGGAATTAACCCTTAGTTCTTTCTGAGCCACAAATGGATTGAGGGATTGGAACTAGTTAGAAGGTTTCAGGTGGTCTTTTGTAGTGATAATTACTTGATTTCTGTCAGTGTGTGCTAGTATCTAAGTATTATTTAATAGAAAATATTAATGGTACTACTACTTATTTATAAAGGATTAAGTGATTAAACCTCAGGGGAAGACTAATAAAATAGTTATTCTCAATATAAACTCACAATACTTGGATTTTTATGTGTGCTAGTGGTGGAAAATAGATAAATAAAATATATTTATAGCTTATATAAAGATAATATCAATTTATAAATGCTTTATAATATATTTATATATAATAATAATTGTTTTATAGTGTTTATTTGATGTTTAAAAAGTAATTTATGTCCAATAACCCGTCAAATCCTCCCTTACTTATACCAAAATCCACTGGAGTGCACAGACCTTCAATCCAGATGTCACTGCTATCCCCAGAAATTACAGCACTGTGAGGGCCCATCACCTCCCCATGGCTTCCACTTCAAGAAGTTTCAACACTCAGAACTCCATTAAGGACCCTCCATCACAATTAATGATACCACAGACCCATACCATAAATAGAATAAATAGATAAAAGCAGATACCATAAAGAAACAAGTAAAATAACTCATCTAAGGAGTATATAATGAAGCCCAAAGCATATAAAGGAACCAAAATAACTGTCCAAGCCCCCAATTACATCCCCAAGCATCCATATTAACCCAGTAATCATATCCCAACCCATAAATCCATGAAAATCCATCAAAGGAATCAGATTAAGTTGTCCAAACTGGGTATATGTGCCTGAAAAGGGTGTATATGCTTGTGTAGGCATTGTGAGTCCACTGAATACGTCCATATGACCTAAGGTAAGCAGAAAAATAAAGGCTATAGGCTATTAAGAGGTTAAAACCCACTTATAGACCAAATATACATAATATAACTACATATTTCACTGAATATGAAGTTTCTATATACATATAAGCTTATGTATGTCTATAATTACTTAATATCACTTAAGATAAGTATATTATGACTCCATTAAAGCCTTAATAAGTATTATTAGGCTATGGATAAGCTATTTAAACCACTATAAGTCATATAATAGTGTAATAATTATATATATATGTATTATAACCAAATATATAAGTATTATAACCTTAATTTTAACATATAAGCCTAATGTTATTAAGGTTATCTTATTTTAAAAATAAGAGTTACTCATTCCTGGGGATAACTAGGCTGACAATCCCTCACCCAAAAAAAAACAATCAAAAAATGTTAAGACATTTTAATTAATAAGTAAGGAGTGAATATAAAAATAATTTTTAAATTTTATATGATACATATACTGAATTAAACAGTATTATTTAGATTTAAATTTTTTAAAGAGATTTTTAATATCAGAGATTTTATTTTCTGGAATCCACTGGTCATATTCATTTGATTTATTTTTAAACCTTAATAGTTACTCAACTTCCTTTTCTTTGGTAAGGTGTCTCTTTTTAAGTATCTTTTCAATTTCTGCCTTTTCAACTATTTCTTCAGGTTGCTGTTTATGCCTTCCTGATCTTCTTGGAAATAGAGCAGTATCATTAGAATGGTATAGTTTTATAAGATAAATAGGAAACACCAGATGTTTTCTATCATATGGTGCATATAGAATAACTTCAACAGCATTGTTACCAACCATCTTTTTTACTACAAATTTTCCAATGAATGGATCCTTTAATTTAACATTACCATTTTAATTGAAATTTAGTGTGGAAATAAGTAATTCATCACCCTCTTTGAACATCTGCTCTTTATGGGCTTTATCCCATCTTTTCTTCTCATACTCAAATGCCTTATTTATACATTCTTGAGCATTCTTTCTGCATAATTGTTGCATCTGAAGAAAGTATTTTGTACCTGGATGGATATCCAATCTAGGCAATTTATTGAGAGTTTTAGAAGGGGTATTAAGTAAATAACCCAACCATAACTCAAATGGCTTTTTGCCATTGACAGAATGTACTGTACTATTGTATGCAAATTCTAAACCTGGGATTAGGGTTACCCAATAATGAGTGAATTTTTCATTGTCTTTAAAGTCAAGACCAAAAGCACAATATCTTCTTATCATATCTTCTAAAGTTTGTATCATTCTTTCTGCTAGCCCATCAGTTTGTGGATGGTGTGCTGTAGAAAGTTTTAATTGACACCCTGAAACATCCTTAAGTGATATCCAGAACTCAGAAGTAAATTTAGGATATATGTCTGAAACTATTGCTTTGGGGAATCCTGCTGTATTTAACATTTGTGTCCACCATAAAAAATCTTAGTCCTTTTCTGAAACCTCTTTGTGGGTAGGAATAAATTTACAAATTTTTGTAAATCTATCTACAATTACCCAGCAGGAGTTATAACTCTTATGCCCTGCTATTGGAAAGCCTGTTACAAAGTCCATGTTAACTATTTCCCATGGAGCTTTTGATTTCTCAATTTGTTGTAATAAACCAGCTCTTTTGCCTGTTAATCTTTTAGATTTTTGACAAGAATCACATGTTTCAACATATTTTTGAACATCATCAGACATGTTAATCCACCAAGCTGTATTTTTTACTCTGGTTAATGTTTTATGGAAGTCAAAATGACTGGCTAATATATCATAATGACATATACTTAGCATTAACTCCTTAATTGAAGGGGGAATTACAATTACATTGCTTGATTTCTTCCTGTAATATATAAAAGCATCCTCAATGGAAAATTTTCATTTTTCTAATGCTTCCTTGTACTTTTGGGGTAATGTTTTTATTAAAACACTCATTAAAGCATTAGATGCATCATTCAATATTATAGTAAGTTTACTTAAGTCAGGATCTGAAGCATAATTATCAAGAATTGATTGCATAAACTCATACTCAAGATCTACAATATAAATTCCATAAATGTTAATGATCTCTATTTCAGGAACATAAGCAGGATTATCATCATTATTAGGTAGAGGTACTCTAGATAACAGATCTACATTAGAGTGTAAGGTTCTTTCTCTATTTGTAATAGTAATCTGCCCTCTGTACTCTTGTAAATCTAATTGCCATCTAAACATATGTCTATTAGGAGTTTTCAGGTTTAAGAGTGACTTAACTGCACTACAGTCAGTTAATAACTCAAATTTTTGTCTTAAAGGTAATAATGTAGCTTTTCAAGAGCCCATACTACTGCCAAACATTCAAGTTGAGTAGCACCATATTTCAATTCACTACTTCTTAGAGTACATGAGATATAGCAAATTACTACTTCTGACATTTTCCCTTCAATAAGTTGTTTTTGATGCAAAGCAGCACCCAGACCAAAAAAATTGCAACAGTATACAATAAAAAAGTTAATTTGAGATCTGGTAATCCTAAGATAGGAGCTGTTATCAAACATTCTTTCAGCTTATCAAAAGCCTGTTGTCTTTCATTACTCCAAATGAAAGTTTCTTATTGCTTTATCAGTGTGGTCAATGGTGCAGCAATTAGTTGATAGTTCTTTATATATTGTCTATAATAACAACACATACCAAGAAAATATTTTACATCCTTAACATTTTAAGGAATTCCAATATTCTTGATTGAAGCCACCTTATTTTGGTCTACACATATTTGTAAGCCAGATACAATATGATCAAGAAATTTTAAAGACTCAAACCCAAATTTACATTTTTTCAATGCAAGGTTCATTTTTATTACATCCATCTTTAGAAATACCTTCCTCAAATGGATTAAGTGTTTATCATATGTCTTAGAGAACACTTTGATGTCATCAATGTATACCATTAACCATCCCTCAATCATTTCATTATGGAATATTATATCCATTAAATTCTGAAATACTGAAGAAGAATTATTTGGTCCAAATGGCATCCTGACATATTTATATATTCCAATATGTGTTTTTATCAAAAAAATGTTCTGTGAATTCTTTTCAACAGGAATTAGATGGTACCCTTTATTTCCATCTAGGCAACTTATGTATTTAGCACCTTTAAGGATATAATTTATAGAGGCAATCATTAGCAAGGGGTAAATATTATATACTGTAAATGTATATAATGCTCTATAATCACCACACAGTCTTGCTTTATCTTGTTCATAAGAAATTAGTACTGGTGATATTACACAATATTTTGGTGTAGTTTCAACCTTCTCAAGAATTTTCAATTTTAATAACATCTTAATATTATCCTCTTTGTTTTTCCCCTTCATTGATGAAGCAGGGTATGGTTTCTTTTTAAGACTAGAAGGAATATTATCCATATCACAGGTTAAACTAATCTTCATCTCATGATCTTTTACAAGGCCAAGTCCATTTGTCCCATGTGAAAAAGCCATTGGAAATGCTTTAATTAAGTCCAAAATATTTGTCTTCACAGCTTCACCACGTGATTTTCAAATGATGCTTTAGAAATTTCTGTTTCCAGAAGTTCCATCTCATTGGATTCTCTTCCTTTTCAAGGAATATCTATCATTGACTCAATGTGTAAGACTGTGTTAAAAGAACTTATTTTAAATTTTCTTTTAAAATTCATGCCGATTGTAGAATTATTATAAGCAGGTTCTAATTTCACACCAAACTTAGTCAGAATGTCATTTCCAATGATAAAACAGTTACTACAATTAGTATTATCCATTACTACAAAGTCACAAGCTACTCTAACATAACCATGTTGATTCTTAAAGAAAACAGCAGCTTTTTATCTATCAATGGGGTGTAGTACTGATCCAAAACCTCTCCAATTTTTACTTTGGAGGGTTTTAAGCTTTGACTTATAATCACTATCAATTTTCTGTAATGTATTTTAAGAGACAACAGAACCAGCAGCTCCTGTGTCCAATACTATATTTACATTTTCTCCAGAAATGATAGCTGGAACTGTTATAGGTGTCATTTTTAAGTTATCAGCTTGTATATCCTTTATTATTTCAGAATCCTCAAAATTAATTAATAATTCATTTGAGTCCATACTTAATATTGGATTTTCAGAGATGGACAAATCATCTTCCAACATACAGACTTCATTTTCATTACTATATGAGATATTACTGTCATAATCACTTGAATCTTTACTTTTTTCTGTTTTATTTTCAGATTCATGTTGATTTTAAGCAATATTTATGTTTTTCTCACATTTGTGACCTTTAACCCAAGGCTTATTACACTTATAACAAGTATTAGTCTCATAATTTTTAGTTACTACAGGTGCAGTAGGTTTTTTCTGCTTTTCCTGCACTGTTTTTGAATTGTGATTTTTCAAAGGTTCATTATTTTGTTTATAAGTTGTGTACCTTACTTCATACTTATGGTTCAATAATATTTCATTACAAATATTAATAAATTCAGAGTATTCATCAACCATTATTGTTCTAGCTACAACAATGTCTCTGACAGATATAGGTAATTTATATATTATTTTATCTTTCCATAAGTTAAAATCCATATTTGACTCAATGTCTTTCAATATTTTATTTAAATTCATTAAAAATACCATTGGTTTGTCACCATTCAACAGAGTATACCTAGTTTTCTCATATAATCTTTGCTGAGTTAGTCTGAATTTAGAACCTCCAAATTGTTTTTCAATCAGGTGTTTCCATTCAGCCCAAGAGTAATCTTTACCCTCACTTAATACAGCTTCAAACCATAATAAAGCAACATCCTTAAATAAAGAAATAAATTTTGATTTTATTTCTTCATCTGGTAAATTATATGAGAATTTTAAATTGTCGATTCTTTGAATGAAATGCTTCCATTCAGAGCTGGCTTCCCCATCATAAGTTGGGTACTGATCAATCTTTGGCCAGTTCTTCTGATTGGATTTAGTCTCACTAATTTTAGATAAATTCAATAACTCATTCACTCTGGATAAATTGTCTTGTATTTCCTCTTGCATGGATTTGTGACTTACTTTTGTCTTCCCAGACTTGAAACTTCCACCAGATGGTTATACTTGTGGTGGCATTGGAAATGCTTGAGAATCATTTTTGCACATGAAAGGATTATTATTATACTGTGTATACTTATGATGATCCTGATTCATAAGTAGATTAGCAGTTTCAATATAAACATTAGTTAATCTTTGTAACAGATCAGAGAAACTCTGATTTTTTTGTGCAATAGATAACTTTGTTCTTGATTCATATTTTAATAAATTTGCTTCGTTCAATTTTTCTAACTCACAGAATTTGTTTGAAATATCACTATATTTATTACTTAAAGAATCATATTTAAGTGTTAGAGCCAAGTTTTCTTTCTCTAATACTTTATTTCTTGTTGTCAATTCAGAAATATTCAATGTCAAGGACAAAATTGTTTCAATTGTGAGCTTAATTGTCTGTTCCTCACACTAAGTCATTCTATTCCATAATGCTGAAACAATTCTATAAACAGTTGGGTTATTATTAAAATAATCCATGTCTTTCTTCTCACATTCTTCATATTTTTGTGAAGTTCTCATCTCACTAATAAGTGGTGGCAACTGAGGTTTAGCTGTATTATTATTGTAAATAGTACTATTGTTATTAACAAAAGATAAATCAGGTGTATCTACATCAAAACTTAATTGTCTTAAGTCCTCCTCAATTTTCTGGACAGATTTCACATCAATAACATTACCTAAATTGTAATCATTAGTATTGTGTTCAATCTGAGAGGGTAATCTCCTTAACACAGGATAGGAGAAATCCCTGACTTTTGTCACTTTAGCTTTCCTCTGTAGGGGTGAGCTGAGGTTGTCTGGTGAAGGGGTGGATCCCTGTTGCAATTGTGGCTTGACCACTGCTGATGGAACCAATCCCACTTCCATTTCTCTACCAAGGTCTTTTCCTGGGACTGATTTGATCCTCCTTGGGTAGGGGGTTGTTGGTTTAGCTACCTTCCCTTAAAATCCGCCAAATTTCAGTTCATTTGCTGAAATCCCACCTTGCAGTTGTTTTGAAGCAGTTCTACCTCCTTTAGTATGGTAGATCATGACTCCTCTAGTTTCATAACCTGTTTGGCCAGATGGAAAAGTTAATCCTGAAGAGGAGGTGAAGTATTTTTTATAGTTATCTTTTTTAATAAGGCATCCTTTTCCTCTATGCTCATTGCTTCTGGCTGTGGGTAGGATTGGCCCTCCATAGTGATGTCCTGGAACAGTGTTTTTAGATTTAGACCTGGTTTTAAAAGAAGTTTTATCACTTACATTGTCCTGTGGAGCACTCATTATGACTTAAGTAACTATTATTCAAGTCTATAAAAGAGAAAACCTGTATGGTAATTATTAGACAAAAATTATTAGCAATATAATTACTAATAAAAGCACTGGAGCTTACCCTGAATTTATATCTTTATTTATTTAAATAAAATATAAGAAAAATTTGAAAAAATCTGTTAAAAATAAAATAATAAGTTTAACTAGAATTTTATAAGTGTGAATATTTAGCTTACCAATCTTTGAACAAATACCAATTTAATTGGGTGTTATATTGGTGACCAAATACCAAGTGAAATTGGGTTTATATTGGGTACAGTTACTACTGTAAATACCTAATTTTTATTATAAAAAATTAGTAAAATTATTATAAGGTTTCTTTTCTGCAATCAATGAGTTATGATGACCCACTAATGTGCTGAAGACCCAAATATTTGGTTTGTATGAGATATACTAGAGTGAAAATCATGTCCTAAGGCTTATACTAAATAATATGTAATGATTAAGGAAAGACCCCCAATTGTCAGTGTGTGTTAGTATCTAAGTATGATTTAATAGTAAATATTAATGGTCCTACTACTTATTCATAAATTATTTAGTGATTAAAACTCAGGGGAAGACTAATAAAATAGTTATTCTCAATATAAACTCACAATACTTGGATTTTTATGCATGCTAGTGGTGGAAAATAGATAAATAAAATATATTTATAGCTTATATAAAGATAATATCAATTTATAAATGCTTTATAATATATTTATACATAATAATAATTTTTTTAGTGTCTATTTGATGTGTAGTAAGTAAGTGATGTCCAATAACCTGTTAAATCCTCCCTTACTTATACCAAAATCCACTGGAGTGCACAGACCTTCAATCCAGAAGATGTCACTGCTCTCCCCAGAAATTACAGCACTGTGAGGGCCCATCACCTCCCCATGGTTTTCACTTCAAGAAGTTTCAACACCCAGACCTCCAGTAAGGACCCTCCATCACAATTAATGATATCATAAACCCATACCATAAATAGAAAAAACAGATAAAAGTGGATACCATAAAGAAACAGTTAAAATAACTCATCCAAAAAAGTTTATAATGAAAAACAAAGCATATAAAGGAACCAAATCAGCTTTCCAAGCCCTCAATAACATCTCCAAGCATCCATATTAACCCAGTAATCATATTCCAACCCATAAATCTGTGAAAATCCATCAAAGGAAGCAGATTGAGTTGTCCAAATTGGATATATGCACCTGAAAAAGGTGTATATGCTTGTGTAGGCATTTTTAGTCCACTGAATATGTCCATATGACATAAAATAAGCAGAAAAATAAAGCTTATAGGCTATTTAGAGGTTAAAACCCACTTATAGACTTATATATACATAATATAACTACATATTTCATTGGGTATGAGGGTTATGTATATATATAAGCTTATGTATGTCTAAAATTACTTAATATCACTTAAGATAAGTATATTATGACTCCATTACCACCTTAATAAGTAATATTAGGCTATGGATAAGCTATTTAAACTACTATAAGTCATATAATAGTGTAATAATTATATATATAAGCAGTATAACCATATATATAAGTATTGTAGCCAAAAATTTTACTTATAAGCTTAATGTAATTAAGGTTATCTTATTTTAAGAATAAGAATTACTCATTCCTGGGGATACCTAGGCTGACAGTAAGTGTATGATTAAGGGATTGATTTAGTGCTAGTTAGTCATATACCTTATTTGTATGAATAAGCCCTTAAGAATTAGGTGCAAAAAAATCTACATTTTGGCACTTTTGTACCTAGCGTTGGAATCTCTGTACCTAGTGTTGGATAATCATGATTAAAAAGGGAAGTTCTTTAATGAATTTTTTGACACAAAAGAAGACATTTTTGGACAAATATGCTGTCAAAATACACCTGTCTAGGGAAGGTGTATTTGATTTTTTGATGGTGGGTTTTGTACCTTTTTTGTGGCATGTTTATGTGAAATATATGGTAATGTTTGATAACCCCTGAATAGTCAATAATTCTTCTTTTTCCAAGAATATGCATACACCTGCTCCACAGTTCATGCCTCTCTTTGGTTTCTGGATTGGTTTGACAGCTATATTGGGTATTTGAAAATTTTACTTTCAATGGGAAAATAATTATATTTACTGTTTTAATTTCTTATTTTTATACTCTTTAATGAGGTATTTTATTTGGTTTCTTGAAAGTATTAGTACAGGTATATGCTGTCTAAGCTTTATTTTATTTTTACGGTCTATCACCAGAAAATAAATGTGGGCACCTGATTGCAGGTGCCAATACCTATCTTTATATTTATTCAGTTCTATCTCAGCTGTAATTCTTCTGGAAAGACTTTGCACTGAATACTGAGAATTCTAGTTTTTGTGGCATCAAATCTGAGTTATTCTTGTGTCACAAATGGATTGAGGGATTGAAACCTGCAATCAGGTTACAGGTGTTTTTTTGTGGTGTATCCTTCTATATTAGTTTAAACTTGGCATATTTGGGGGTTCTTCATTTGCAAGGTGAAGGTACTTTGGATACTGAGCCTGTGAAAACTCTTGAAGTGGACTCCATGAGCAGATGAGGTCTCTCACAGTTCTGTAATTTCTGGGAATAGCAGTGTAGGGGGTCTGGGGAACAAGAGGTGGAAACCAGGGATGTATTGGTATATAAGGAAGGGGTTTTGGACATTATTATAAGTTCTTTAGTAAATATTTTATCTTACATATCAAATCAATTAAAATCATGCTAATTATTACTTTTATTAGGCTTTTAAATATTATTTTAAATATTATACTTTTTTTTGACCACCTGTAAGCTTTGACCATTTTAATTAGTGAGATTAAATTACTAATTTCATTATATTGATTTTTTTATTACTTTATTTGACCTTGGACAACTCCAATTCAGACATAACCATTAAAACCTTTTATAAAACTGAATAAATCAAGCTGCTCATACCTCCGTACCTGACCTTAGCCTTACAAATTCAGTATGTGGACTGAACCCAACACCTAGTTTTCATTATTTCCCTCTTTTTTATGGATCCAAAATTAATTTCTCAAAACCCAATATGATTAATGAAGTAAAATTCTAACTTTCTTTCCCTGGGGCCAGTGAGTTTTGACAAATTTAAAGCTTAAAATGTCCACCAGGCATGCTACTTTTTTGAATAAAAAACACCAAAATTAGATTTCTAACAATTGGGATTTATACAAATTGTTTTCAGTAAAGAAATTTTCTAGTGAATTGAATCAATTCAGTATGTGAGATGAACCCAACATCTATTTTCCATTTTTTATCCTGTGATACTTTCATCTATATATCATACTCAGATATGATATTTCATCATTTTTTAACTATTCACTCTTCTCAGTTTCCACTTTTCTGTAAGAATTTTATAATTTCATATACTATTTCATTACTTTTTTCTTTCTTCTCATCTCATTTACCATTTTTATATCTTAATTTTATACTCAAATATCAAGCTTTGCCTTTATTCATCTCACTTGCAAATTTTCAATGAAAATTTTATACTCAAATATTACTCTTCATCATTTTCTAAATTTTTGATCATCCCATTTTTCACTTTTACTTCCCAATATTATACTTAAATATCACACTTTATAATTTTCCAAATTTTTACTCACCTCAATTGTTACTTCTCCATCTCAGTTATATACAAAAGTATCACTTTTCATCATTTTGAAACTGTTTACTCTTCTCATTTTCCCTCTTTCCATTATCATTTTATACTTGAATATTATATTTCATCATTTTAAATTTTCTCATCTCAATTTTACACTGAAATATCACAATTAATAATTCACTAACTTTTTATTTATCTCACATGTCCTTTTTGCATCATCATTTTGCACTCAAATATCACATTCTAGCATTTTATAGATTTTTTTTTCTATTTTTCCACCTCAATTTTATACTCAAATATCATGCTTCATCATTTTCTATATACAAATGACCTGAAGGTTTTCAATCAAAGTGATCAATGCACTATCAAAAAAAACCATCATCAGAGAAAAGGAAGAACTATCATAACCATAGAATATGAGCTTTAGGCCTTGTTTACCCAAATATTGTTGTATAGTCAATGAGCATATGGCAAATGGTGTGGTATGCCAGAAGAAGGACACCATATCAATGTTTGATTCAAGAAGTTTCATGCAGGATATGAAAATATTGATTTTTGTTTAGAAATTTTTGACCAAGAATTGTTTCACAAGTTACAAATTTGGGTTTTATTAAAAGATGAATATTTTCTCTTTCTTTTATTTCTTGATGATCATTTGGTGATTCTTGTGTTTATCATTGTTTTAGATGATTTTTAGTTTTGCTATATCTATTGGTTTTTCCTTTTAGTACTTTACAGTCTCAGTCACAGGGGGGAAAAAATGACCTAGACATCAAGTTCTTTTTTAGGACTCTATTCCATTCATGGCTGCATTTCTGTGAAAAAACATGGAATGTCACTTTTTGGGCCAAGGGCATGAATCTAGAAGTAAAAATTTTAGAGCTCTTGATTCTTTTGTTTGTCTGATGTTAAAATCCCCCTTTTTTACTTCTCTTGCCTCTCATTCATTCATCATCCTTCTCCTCAATCTTCATTAGTGATTTTTTCTTTTCTTTTTTTACTTTTATGATGAATTCTTGTTTTCACCCTTTTAATTAGAAAAATATCTTATTTTGATATAGTAAATGTTTTATGAACAGTTTTTTTTGATTATTAATTTCCACACCATGCTATTTTGCCTTTAAAGCACATACCTAATACATTTTTTTACAGCTCCTTCTTATCAATACTTGTTTTCAAGCTGCAGAAAAGCAAAACTTTCAAAAAAAAATTTCCCTCAATGAAACATCATTTCTTTATTATCAGTACATACCTTTTACTTTTTCCCTGCTTCTTCATTTGCCTATTGTCTTCTCTGTCACATGTCATCCCTCCTTAATTTGAAACCCTCTTCTTCCTCATTAATCTTCTCTACTCTCTCTCTCTCTCTCTCTCTCTCTCTCTCCTCTCCTCTCTCTCTCTCTCTCTCTCCTCTCTCTCTCTCCTCTCCCTCCTCTCTCTCTCTCTCTCTCTCTCTCTCTCTCTCCCTCTTCTCTCTCTCTCTCTCTCTCTCTCTCTCCTCTCCTCTCTCTCTCTCTCTCTCTCTCTCTCTCTCTCTCTCTCTCTCTCTCTCTCTTCTCCTCTCTCTCTCTCTCTCTCTCTCTCTCTCTCTCTCTCTCTCTCTCCCTCTCTCTCTCTCTCTCTATCTCTCATTCTCATATTATACATGTTGAAAAAAGTGTGAACTATATCTCAATATCAGTTTTTTTACCTTATTCCTTACATGGTTGAATTTTTTTAAAAGCACATGGAATTCCACTTTTTTAGAGAAGAACATGACTCTAGGAGTAGTGATTCCATAAGCCTTGCTTTTTTGTTTGATTGGAATTAACATCTCCCTTGCTTACTCCTTCTGCCCCCTTTTCATTCTTCTTCATCCACAATGTTCATGAGTGTTTTTCTATCTTCCTTCTTACTTTTTTCTCCTGAGTTTTTGTTTAAATCTTCTTTATTTGATAAATTTCTTATTATGAAATACTAAATGTTCTCTTACTGTTTTTATTTCTTCTATTAACTTCTCCCTCAGCTTAAACTTAAAGTAATAAGTTGGTAGCAATTATTGTCAGTTTCTAAAGTTTCTAAAAAAAAATCAATATAAATGATTTTAAATGTATAAATAAATAAACTTATATCACAGCTCAAAAAAATATGTGTGAGAAATCTCTCTACCAAATAAAACTGTGCACCTACTAGAAAGTGTCAAACCCTCAATTTATATTCAATTTAAAACAAAAATTAATTGTACTTTCTGCAACCCAGTATACTCAGTGCTCAATTTGTGGTCTTTGTGGAAGCTTTATGTGGAGATAAAGTTGCATTAAATAAAAGATAGATTTTCATACCTGATGTCACAGGAAGAGAAACTAGTCAACTAGACATCTAGTTGTTCTCTTTATTTCAGGTTATGACCCTGTGTGTGATTCCAGTACTCACCCTGCATGGGCCCAGTTCAATATTCTCCCCCCTTCTCAGCACAAACTTTAGCTCTTCTCACTACTTTTTACTTATTCTACATGATTATAATATTGTTTTCTTTTTTTGAGATTATTCTTACATATATTTCTTGTTTATTACATAGATCATAATTTTCTTTTATTAGCTAATGAATGTTTTTATCCAATATTTTGTGTGTTATTTTTTATTTCTTTTTATATGAGCTGTTTGATTTTCTATCCTATTTAGTTAGAGGAATGGTGAAATAGAGGTGAATGGTGAGGGAAAAGAGAGAAAGTATTGTGCCAGGTGACTCTCAAGAGGAGGAAGAAACTATTGGGTGTAGTTTCTTGTGGGAGGATAAATTGGGGAAATCTTCAAGCAATGGAAGCAGGTTTAGGGAACTAGGGGTCTTTTTTAGGTGCATTAAGGTGAGGAAGTGCATTGTGGGTTGTTTTTCAAGAGTCAGAAGGTTGTGTGGGGTGGTGTGGGCTAGTTTACCAGTGAAGAAAGATGGTTGAGGTGTTTTTTATGTGTAGGAACATTAGAAAGGATTGAGTGGGCTTATTAGCAAAAAAATGGAGGTAATTTGGGTATTTTGATAGTACAAAAAGGTGGGAAAGGATGATCTGTGTTTGTTTTTGGCAGAAGAGAAGTGGAGCAAGGTAGTGGGAGTGATTTGAAAGCACAGTAAGGTGTTGTGGAGTTGTGGGGGTGTTCATTGAGTGTAATAACATTCACTGCAGGCAAAACTGTGTCACATTTGAATTTCGGGTGGTAATGTCCCACAATGAAACGTGACGTGTTTGGGAAACCATGTCATGCACATATTATGTGACATGAAATCACACAACTGTCCTGCAGTGAATACATCATGCACACACTGCCCAACTCAATTATGCCCCCATACAAGCAATGTGCTGACATGATGCATGGCTCGTGCATGACATGTGTGAGAACAGTTTTCACGTTTAAAAACCACATATGAAGTCATGTTTTTCATGCAGGACATTGACACCCAAAGGGCAAATATGACAACATTTTTCCTGTGGTGATTAAAGGGATGGGGGTGTTTGGGGTGTTTTTAAAGTACAGTAAGATGGTTTGGGGGTGGTTTGGGCTATTTCACAAGTGGAGAAAGGTGGTGGAGGTGTTTTTTAAATGGAGGGACATTAGGAAGGATTTAGTGGGATTTTTAGCTAGTGGAGGTAGGTGATTTGGGTGTTTTGCTAGTACAAAAAGTTGGGTCAGGGTAATCTGAGTTTGTTTTTTGGGAGAAGGAAGATGGAGTGAGGTAGTGGAAGTTCTTTGAAAGTTCAGTAAGCTAGTGTAGACTTGTGGGAGTGTTCTTTTAGTATAGTAACATTAGAAGGGATTGGGTGGGCCTGTAAGCAAGAGGAGGGAGGTTGTTTTGGTTTTTTACAAGTATAGTAAGGTTACGTGAGCTAGTTTACAGGTGGAGAAAGGTGGTGGAGGTGTTTTTTTAAGTGCAGTAGTATTGGGAAGGATTTAGTGGGCCTGTTAGCAAGATGAGGGAGGTAATTCGGGTGTTTTTCTAGTATAAAAAGGTGGGTAAGGGTTGTCTTAGTTTCTCTTTGGGAGAAGGGAGTTAGAGCAAGGTAGTAGGAGTGCTTTGAAAGTGCAGTATGGTAGTGTGGAGTTATGGAGGTTTTTTTTAAGTATAGAAACATTAGAAGGGATGGGGTGGGCTTTTTAGCAAGAGGAGGGAGGTGTTTTGGATGTTTTTTAAGTACAGTAAGATGATGTGAGGTTTTTTTGCACTAGTTCACAAGTGGAGAAAGGTGATGGGGGTGTTTCTTTGAGCGTAGTACAATTGGGAGATGTTGGGTGGGCTTTTGAGCAAGAGGTGAAAGTGTGTTTTGTAAGGGCAGTGAGATTAAGAGGTCACTTAATATGAGGAAGAGGTGAGGTGAAGAAGCGATTAGTAAGTGGAAAAGTGCTGAGTGTGAAGATGTGTGGAAAGATTATTTTATAATTGCTTACATTAAATGAGATGGGGGGAAAGATAATTAATAATAAAGTAACATGTGATGATAAATAAGATAAATAGAAATTTTTTTAAACAATGAAATTGATTCTCATTATGATTTAAAATTAAAGGGAGGACTTGCTTTAACAAGGTCACTCCAATTTATTGAAAAGATTCACAACCAGGGCTTGAAGTGGTTCAAAAAACAACAACTAGAAATCTAGTTCATGATTTTCCCCCCTGATTGTAAGGTATCTGGCTGTGAGGGAGAGGTGGTGGTGGTGTTGGTGAGCATGTAGTGGTGGAGCTCTTGCGAAATAGGAGGTGAAGGTTTATGTGGTAGTAGTGGTGGTGTTGAGAGAGAAAAGGGGGGCTGGAGTTGAGAGAGGTGGAAGTAGCATTGAGCAAGAGAAGGTGGTGTTGAGAAAGATAAAATAGAGATTAAAAATTCAACATGAATGAGATGGAAAAAATGAAGAGGTGACATAGCTGTCATCTGAAATGAAAGTAATAGGGTCAACATGCATCATCCACGCTGCTTGCTGATTATCCATCAAGATTACTTTCTAGAAAACCTGTATAGAATTTATGCAGCCAGTCAGAAATAGGGGGTTAAGTGTTCCAAGGCAGAGGTCTGTGAGGTGATGGTAGGATCAGTGAACTGGGTATTACCACATCTTTTGTTGATTTATGCAAATAATTTTATTCAAGAGCTCCAATTTGTCTCTGGTAATGATGTTCTTTAAGAAAAACACTTATTTTCTTTCCATGCCACAAGAAGGTTCCACTTCTTTTTTCATGTAAGTTTAAAGGAATTGTAAGACTTAAGAAGGGGAAAAAGGTGAAGATTTTGTTTGATGTTTTCTGAATGAAGGTGCTGTTCAAGCTGAGAAGCAAGAAATTTTTCATTGGGTGAGATAGAAGCTCTTTGTGAATGTTTGAAAAAGATATTTGAAGGAGGATGAGAGAAAGAAAAAGGGTGTTGAAGGTGTGATGGAGAGTCAAAAGTGGGAAAGTGAGGTAAGAAGAGATGGACACCAGAATTAAGATAGAAATCGGGTATGGGAGGCAGTAAGAGAGTGTAAATGAGGAGTGTAGGAGAGGGTGTGAGAGGTAAAGTGAGAAGAAGAGAAAAGTAAGATATGAAGGTTAAAAATCACCATGGATGAGAGAAGAGGAAGAGATGGAACCAGAAAAGGGGATTGAAATGTCAGAAAAAACAAAAAAAATTTGAGCACAACCATGGTCAATCTCACTGTGTTCAAGTGAGGTCACTCCACACAACAGACCCAGAAGTGTTCCTTGTGACCAAAATCTGAACTCAATAGGAGGTATCAAAGTTAGAAATCTTCTATTTCAAAATACCCCTTTTTCCCACCAAATCAACCATGATTATTTTTTAAGGTATTCCATCTTGTGCCCACAAAACATCTTTTTAATGAGAATTAATGCCATGCTTGTGGCTTTCTTTTTGTGCTGTAAAATACCTTTTAAATATTTACAAATTTCTAACTTTGATACCCCCTAATGTCTAGTTCAGTTTTTGGTCACAGGGTACACTTATGGGTCTGTTTTATGGAGTAACCCTGTTTTGACACATTCAGAGTGACCCTGGTTGTGCTCAGATTTTTTTTGTTTTTCTGATGTTGGCATCCCTCCTCCTGGTGTTTTTTCCCCACTTCTCTCATCCACAGTAAATTTTTAATGTCATATCTGCCTTTCCTCCCCTTCTCACTCCACCTCTCATACCCTCTCAAACACTCATCTATTACTTTTTCTTGCTTCCTCCCATCCCTGCTTTCTATTCAAATTCTGCTGTCCCTCTCAATATCCATCACTGGAAAACTTTTAAATGTCCATCACACTTTTAAATATGGGTTCTAGCAAGTAGTCTACTTAATGGTAATCAGCGAGCGGCCTGAATGCTGCATGTTGCCTCTATTAACTTCATTTGAGATGAAATCTATGGCACCTCATTTATCTCTCCTTTCTAACTTCCATTTCCTTTCTCTCAAAACCACCACCACCACCACCACCACCACCACCACCTCCCCCTCTATCCACCACCACCATCTCCACCATTACCTCCCCCTCTTTCCACCACCACCACCTCCTCCCCCTCCTTCTCATCTCTCCACCACCACCACCACCCCCTCCTCCTCTTGCCACCACCACCTCCCCTTCTCATAATCACCACCATCACCTCCATCACCCCCCCTCTTGTCACCACCACTACTTCCACCATCAGATCCTCCTCCTCTTGCCACCACCACCCCTTTAAATATTTAATAGTAATTTATCTTATGTTTAAAAAATCATTATTTATATAATGTAAGGATAATGATACCCAAATGTATGTGTATATATATTAAAGAGTAGAGATGTTCTTATATAAAATACATTCTTTTTTTTCATTAACAAAAGAACTAAAAAGATAGATCCTCCTAATTTAAATATTTAAATCCAAATTAGTTATTTTACTATTGTTGAATTATCATCCCTATCATCCTAATTATATAGAACTATATATATTTTCATCTTTATGTGTATATATATACAAATAGATACAACAGCAAATGTATTAAGTAGCTTTTGAATATAAGAGAAAATAAATTTTTATAACAATTAATTTTTTGCAATTTATGAAAATCACAATAATTGTTACTTATCTAAATCCTTGATTGTCAACTGAGGGAGCTTTAAAAACAAATATGAAGAGTGTGAGGAAGAGACATAATAGCATGAGAAAGTAGGTAATAAGAGAAAAAATAACGGGAAAATAAATATTAGTATATCAGACTAATAAATTTATCTAATGAAGAGGGTGAAACTAAGAATTCATTGTAAAATCAAAAAAATATATATATAAATAACTCATGAAGATTGAAGAGAAGGAGGATAATTGAAAAAGGGGTAGGAGGAGTAACAAAGGGGGATGTTAACATCAGAAAAACAAAAGAATCAAGGGCTCTGAAATTGTTACTTCTAGAGTCATGCCCTTGGCCCAAAAAGTGAAATTCCATGTTTTGTCACAGAAATGCACCCATGAATGGAATAGGGTTCCAAAACTGAACTCAATGTCTAGCTCACGTTTTTCCCCCTGAAACCCCTGTGTGTTTTTTCTCTTGAAGTTATATTTTTATTACCATTAGACAGCTATAGGCTTGTTCTATACTTCATGTATTGGGGGCCTTTTCTGTTACTTTGAGGTTTATATGTGTTTTTGATCATTTTTAGTTTTGGGTGGTTATTCACCACACAAACACTTGGAACCTGCTAGTTGGTGTCAATACCATAATTCATTTGAGATTCAAGAATAGATCAAATTAAATTTACACAAGCTGGAATGCTCATTTTTCATTGTGTGGTCTTCTTAGAATAATTAGAGCTGAGCTACATTTTTCATTGTGTGGTCTTCTTAGAATAATTAGAGCCAAGCTAAACTGAATCAAATTAAAGATCGGGATTGACACATTTTATCAGTACCCACAATATTTTCTGATGATTGTTAAATATGCTTTATTGATGGGCATACCATGCTTCAGAACATCATGGCACACTTAGCCACAGAATTCTCATGGCACAGTAGCTATGGCCTATTGTGAAATTTAAAGGGGTTCTGGAAGATAGGAGAAATTTTAGAGGACTAAAACTATCATCTCAGTAGTTTTCTAAAATTAATTCATAGTCATTTTAAATAATTTTGCACACTTCTAAATATCACCATACTGAGAATTTCACACTCATTATTTTGATAATTAATGTGTTTTTTTTTCTTTATATTCTGCCTCAGAAAAGCTTAGTCCCTCTTTTCTGCATTAAGATAATTCCACATTATTTCTTTGGAAAAAAGAGGATTTACTCATTTCTACAACTCTTCCAGGCTCTACTTTCAGAAAGGCAACTGAGAGAGCTCCTCCACATTTCTGACACCCAATATGGGGTTCAATCACTCTGGCCATTTGTATACAGTGTTTTTTGATAAGCTCTTTCTATTTTAAGGACTGTTTTTTCTCTAGATTTTGGAGGTTTAAATGTGATTTATTTTGATGTTTGGTGTCCTTCTTTACTAGGATAATAGTTGCAGCTACCTTTTTTTTGGGATTTCTGGTGTTTTTTTTCTAAACAATTTTTTTGTATTTTCTAAGCTTATTTTTTGGGTCTGCCTAATTTTGGTGTTTTGGTTTGTCCTGGCTATTGTTCTTTTTTTTCTGGATAGGCTATTGTCTGGGGATTTTTTAGGACTGATGTTTTTGGAAATCTGGGTAAGAGACTGAGCTTCTGCTGATTCTTTTGTTGTCAGTTGTGTTTGTTAATCTGGATAAGAGAATGAATCTCTACTGACTTTGAAAATGTATATTTATTTCTCTTTAGTTACTCTTTCAAAGAATCCAGTGATTATTCCCTCTATAGATTGGATGACTTATGTTAGGAAGGATGTGGCACCTTTATTTACTCTTTGAGAGGGTGTCTACTATGGTAGGGGCTATAACTCTAAATATAATTACTCAAACTATCTTTTCATTTCAGATCTACCTCTCAGGAAAAATTTTTAGAATATGGATTGTTATAAAAATTCATTGGGTGAGTCTCAAGAAGATGATGAATAAGTGGGGGTCTAGTTCACTATGGGTAATATAAAATGCTTATTTAATAGTTGGAAGAATAAATTTGGAATCATTTTCTGGATATTTACAGTATTTTTTTGTCAAATTTTATGAAATGGTGGAGTATTTGGTAGAAGAAAGTGATCTAGAAAATGAGGATTATGTTGTTGATTTATTTTTCTCTTCCTTCTCCAAGAATTCTTTTAGGATATTTTGAATACTGAAAAGATGAGGATAAAGAGGAATAGTAAACAGAAAATGCCTGGGATGACATTAATCAAAGATTTTGTTAAAATGGTTTTGGATTTTTATATGGAAACAATCATTTAGATGAAAAATTTCAAATATTTTAAGGTAGGGACTGGGTTTTTTTCAAAGGAGAATGAGATTATTCAGAATAAGGAGAAGAATATTAGAGAAATGGTGGATAAGACACCTGTTAAGACAGAGTCTAAGATTGATGATTGGCTGGTAGATCTTACCAAGCAGTCTCAATCTTTTGTGAGAAAGACAAGTCAATCCTCTAAGGTAGTACCTTATTTGAAGAATATTGATAGAAGAAAAGGTGTGATAGAGACCAGGACATGTTCTTATTTTAACATGATGGGTCATAGATTACATGACTGTAGAGCCTAAGAGTAGGATGTGGTTGTTGGACATTGTTGTATTCCAGAAGTGATGGGGCTTGTGTTGGTGATTTATAATGGTCTTGAGATATTAGAGCTGTTTAGTTCTTTTTTATATTGGCATATTTCTATGAGTGTGTTTTGTGTGTTAGGTGTGGAAGTTACTTTCTGGTCTTATCTGATATTCTCTGGTGCTGCCAGGTCACACCCATTTTTGGATTTTTTTGTATATTTCTGCTTTGCTCTGGTAGTATCAGAGGTGGGAAGCCTGCCTACTTTCTCTACCATTTTTTTCTGTTATTCCTGCTTTGGTTAACTTTATCACCTTAAAAAAAGTGGTTTGGAAATGTGATTTTACAGCTAGCATGCATATTTAGAAATAGGAGAAATGAGGAATTTATTGATTTAGGTGGTTTGTGGGTAGATATTGAATAAGGGAGAATATACATATAGAGAATTTTTGGGGTACCTTTATCCACCATCTGATAAGTGTATCTAGCCAATTTTCACTCTTCATCTTCTAGCCAATTTTCACTCTTCATCTATACATCTCAGTTTTCTGCTATCTAGGCAGTGTTTCATGTGATTATTATCTCGAATTTTCAAGAATTTGAGTGTTTTTATTAAAGCAGAAATAAATAATAGAGCTCCAATTTTCTGTAACAATTTAATCTCACTTAGTTTTTAAATGAAAAGGAGTTTTTCTCTCTAGTTTTTCTCCAAATCCCTTGATAAAGGCTTATAGAAATTTCTATAGGATTATCTAAAACATGTGAAATTCAATTGAAATCTTTAAAAATTTTCTGAAAGTTCATTCATCAAGCCTGCTGAGGTTCAGCCACCTTCTGACTTGGTGAAAAAGAGATTTGGGATTGGTGTCAGGAAGCCATGGTTTGAAGAGTTTCCACCATAATATTCTGGATCTAGATTATCTTTTTATGTTAAAATAAGTTGGAGATTCACTTGGGTGAGCTTTCATTGACCCCTTAGTCATCATACTTCAACTCAGCTTTAACCACTTGTGTTTTTCATCAGGATTGATGTTACTCAAATATGGAGGGTAGAAAATTTGAACATTTTAAAGGGGAATACCATGGATGCACATATCCATAGCCAATGATAATCACAGAGTATGAAAAATATTTTATTCTTGTGTTTTCATCAGGTATGGTGATGATTGACTATATCTTATGATACACTCCCAGCTAAAACTCTAATCTATTCAATATAAAGTTTCTGATATAAATTATGGTTAATAGTTTATCAAAATTACATATAACATAATTTGAGATAAATAATCCAGTTAAATTTAATGACATTTTTTCAATTTTATGCAAAACTTTAAAATTTTGTATTAGAAATTTGGAAGATTTTAGGAGACCTCTCTTTAATTCAATAAAACACAAAAGATGGCCAAAATATTTTTGATGTTCAAATAATTATTTATTTATTATTCTCAAGCATAAATGAGTTTATTTATTTTCTTTCTACATAAAGCAAAGAAATACTTTAATAACATATAAT
The DNA here is from genome assembly GCA_030280995.1 of Hemileia vastatrix. NCBI lineage: Eukaryota > Fungi > Basidiomycota > Pucciniomycetes > Pucciniales > Zaghouaniaceae > Hemileia > Hemileia vastatrix. The sequence continues at coordinate 23,125,530 of JASXTE010000005.1, read as the reverse complement.
ATTTCTTCAATGAAAATTTTTAATAATCAACCAGAAAGTTGACTGCGCCTGGAAGCTTGATTCTTCAACAGCTGGAGAAATCAAAATAGTTTTTAACAACAAATGAGATTTGGTGTGAAAAAGCTTAAAAAAATCCACTAATTGATTGACTGTGGCTTGTGGCTTTGTTCTTTGCTTGTTAGAGCAAGTGAAGTTTATTTTTCAACAAGTTTTTGAGTGTTAAAACTTAAAAAAATCCCCTATCTAATTGAATGTGACTAGGGGATATGCTCTTTGATAGCTGAATCAAGAAATTAATAAATTGAGGGGTAGAATAATAGGTAAAGGAAGGGGATGATTTAAGGGGTTGATGAACCATGACTGTGGAGCTCCAGGTGTATGGAAAATATTTAATTCATAATAGATACTACTTTGAATAAATGCAGAAGCATGAAAATTAGCCTAACTTTTTTGTGTCATGAAAAAAAAATTTCATGTAACTTTTAATACATGATTGTACAGTGGGTAGAAATATGTATATGCCACTTACTGTTTGGCTAATAATACTTACTCAAATGACCTAAAATATTTGTATATGATCAAATTAGAGGCCAAGATTCACAATATCATATCAAACTTGAAAATAAACAGTACTTTTTATTATAATATTGAATTTTGTTGAAATTTTGAAATGTGACCTTAAAGAATTGTTTTTGTAGCAAAATGGGACTAGGAACATTGGAAAGATAGAATGAAATATATTCATACTCAAACAAGAAATTATTATCAAAAAATTGTTTTAGCAAAAAAACTCATATATTGTTGAGCTTTTTTGTTACTTTTGGTGGATTTACCCATAAATATATCAAAAAAGGTTTAAAGAATGTCACTTATTTTTGCCAAAAATAAATATTTTTCATTCATTTATTTTTAGAATATGACTGTATTTCATCATCTCTTTCTAATGGTCCTAGTCTCACTTTTCTACAAAAACTATTTTTAAGGTCCCATTCCAAATTTTCAGCAAAATTCAATATTATAAAAAAAGTACTGTTTAATGTCATGTTTTGATATGATATTATGAATCTATGCCTCTAAATTAATCACATGCAAATATTTTAGGTCATTTGAATAAGTATTATTAGCCAAACAGTAAGTGGTGTATACATATTTCTACCCACTGTACAGTGTGTATTTATGAAACTTCTATTTATTTTCATATTTCTTCAGGATAAAGGGTTTTATAAGTTAGAAATTTGCTATAAAGTTAAGTGCATGTCTTTCCACAAAAATACAACTACAAACTAAATTTTTATTATCAAAAAAAAGTTTTTTGGTGGAAGATATGACATTTATAAAAAAATAATCATGTTTGATTTGGTCAATACAGCCATATTGACAACTTTTGGTGCACTTCTTCAAAAAAAAATCAAAACATTTAGACAGAATGATTGACATTTGACAGTGAAGGTGACAAATTTTTGGTGAATGAATGCTAAATTTCCTGTCAAATATCAATTGATCTGGCCAAAGGTTTTGGAACTATTTTGCAAAACTGCACCAACCAATTGTGATATGGCTTTAATAGGGATATTCTTTAATGGTGTATCTCTAAGTTTGACAAGAAAGTTGAATGACAAAGTTACATATGAAGAAACAAGGGATATTTCTAAGCAAGTAAGTGATATGCAGAACTTTTGGATCAAATGCATTGCACTTTCTAGATCTCTGGAATTTATATTAGAGGGTCTAAAACATTAGCATATATTGTTGCACAGTATCAGCACTCAGGACTCTTAAAAGACACTACACAATATGGGGGGAAGACTTGCTAGTGAGTCCGCAACCTTGGACCCAAACTCACCACAGATTGAACACATATTGAGCTATTGATAAAGGAACCATACAATCAGGGATGAACACCACTCAGCAGAACAGTTTTAGGTGGGTGTTCAAGTAGAGTTCAGTATGGGTTCAGTATGAGTTCAGTATGAGTTCAGGTTGAGGACTTGCTAGCAAGTCCACCCCCTATATTGCGTAGTGAGAACCAATACCTGAATTACTTACCTTTTACACAGTATCATCACTCAAGACTCCAGAAAGAACCGGAAAATCTGGATGCCACTGAAACAGGTTTTACTTACAATAACTAAGTACATAAGCCTAACTACTCAACATCCCCCCACTTAGTTGTTTCCAATTATCCATCTCCACTTCTCTGATCCCCCCCAGCCAACTGTTATCCGTTCATTATTACCAACTCTAAACCCATTAACCATGTTCTTCCAGTTTCACAGTAAAATAATATAAAATAAATAAATATTCATTAGTGGCAGAGTTTTTTATTTATTTTTTTATGTTTATGTTTATTTTTTATTATTATCATTTATTTACCACACACACACATCCTTCCTCCTATGAAAAGTAAGAGTTGGGCCCAGTGATTTAGTGAGAATATCAGGACACATTTGAGAAGTAGGGACCCACCCAAGAGATTCTTGCTTGAGAAAGAGTTTCTCATTCACTAAATGACATCTATCAATATACCTAGTACATTTGTTACAAGGGTTGTCCTTTGCATTGGAAACTGCCTCTTTTTTTTCACAGTGAAGCTTGAAAGGTGGGAATCCAGGAAAGAGATCCTTGAGCAGATTTGATATCCAAATAGCATATTTCATACCACCAATGAGAGAAAAATATTCAGAAGACATAGAGTTATCACTGACAGTAATTTAACACCTTGATTTCCATACAACTGGGCAATAATTAAAAAGTATGAGTTGACTAGATTGTGCTCTTAAGAACTCTTTTTTGTTCCAAGTTTAATCAGTAAAAGAAAGTAATTCAAGAGGGAAATTGCATTCAGGGTGAAGATGAAGAGAAAGTTTTTCAGTATGTTGAACATAGTGCAAAAGGTGGTTGAGGGAATCCCAATGTGTTGAGGTTTTTTTAGAGGAGAATCTTTCTAGAAAATTGACTGTAAAAGAAAGATCTGGTCTGGCTGAAAATGCCACATAACTGAGAGCACCAAGAATTGAAAGATATTTGGTGGTGTCCACTGCTTCTTCTTCATCTTTTGCTGTTGCAATCGTTAGATTTTGAGGAAGAGGTGACCAAGTTGTCAGACTAGATGGATTGTGGGTACTCAGAATCTTCTCAATGAGCTGAAATTTGTTGAGATCAAATCCTTCTAGAACTTCTTTGATTCCAACACCAACTATTCCATCTACTTTCTCAGTCCACTTTACCTTCAGAGAACCATCCAAACCATCCTATTACTCTTTAAAAACCTCTTCACTACTTCCAGTCACAATTCTGTCATCCACATGAATCCACACAACATCCAAAGAATTTTTCTTTCTGAGAACATAAAAACTTTTATCATACTGACTTGCTTCATAACCCAGTTCATCCAATTTGCTGGCAATTTGAAGCCACCAAAATCTTGCTGCTTTCTTAGTACCATAGAGAGCCTTCTTCAGATGGAGAGCACTGTCTTCATCTTTTAGTTGATAGCTTTCAGGAGGACACACCCATATGGCTTCATCAATTGGATTGTGGAGATAGGCTTCTGTAACATCAAACAATTTGACTGGTCACTGATGATAAGCTGAAAGGGTTAAAAGAGCACACTGGGAGGCAAAATTAGCAGTGGGAGCAAAAGTTTCAGTGAAGTCAATCCCTTATTTCTGAAGAAAACCTTTTGCCACATAACAAGCCTTGTAAGTTGGATATGTTGAAGAAGGAATCTTGGTAGTGAAAACCCATTTAGCATTTGTGTTCTTGGCACCAGGAGGAACTTTCTCTTCATACCACACATCCATGTCTTTAATGTTGTCCAATTCTTTTTTGCAAGCTTGTTCCCATTTTCAGAAATAAGGTGAAAAAATAGCTTGTAGGTGTGTTCTTGGAATAATAGAAGAGTGAGACATACACTTTTTGAAAACATCAGAAACAGAGTTTTCTTGAGAAAGAAGAGTTTTTTCATCTTTGAAATCACCAAGTTTCAAATTATTGAGGATGTGACCAAGAGAATCTTTGGATGGTGGATTAGCAGGTGGTGCTTGAAGAGCAACATCATGGGAAGGGAGATTGTCACCAGGAAATTTGGCCATTGCAGATTCAAAAAAGGTGTTTGTCTCTTCATGCCAAAAAATACAACCAGAATTGTTCAAGGAGTAACCTACACACTTACAAATGAGAGCTCTTTGATAAAGTTTTTGTCAAGTTTCTTTGTGGATATGGACATAAGCAGTTTCACCAAAGATCCAAAAATTGGGGTAGTTGGGGTCACAGTTGTACATCAGGTGTAAAGGAGTTTTGTCATCAGTTTTGAAATTTGGAAGACAGTTATGAACATGAGCTTCCCATTTGTAAGCAAGACCCAGAAGCATTCAGAAATTTCACTAGCAAGAAGGATGGTATTGGCCATATCTCCAACAGTGTGGTTGAGATGTTTGGCTGTGCCATTTTTCTCATGGTGGTAAGGACAAGTTATTTCATGAGTTTCTCCAATGTTTTCCAGTATTTGAGCCATCTGTTTGCTATGCATTTCATCTACATCTGTCCTCAGAGCTTGGAGTTTCTTTCCAGTGACATTTTCCAACTTTTTATAAAAGGAAACAAATGCTTGAGTAGCATCAGATTTAGCTTTGAGCAAAATCACTTCACCATATGAAGTTGAACTTTCTCTAAATATAGCTGCCCATCTAGCTTCATTGACTGTGAGATCCATAGGACCAACCAAGTCACCAACAATAAGACTCATCAAATATTCTGGTCAATTTTTTCTCGATTCAGATGCTGTTCTTGTACTTTTGGCAATTTCACAGTCTTCACAGATGATTGATCCAGGTGAAATTGACAAAGGAAGACCAGAACCTAAAGATTGAAAGATGAATTGTTTAACAATTTTTTCACTTGCATGACCTAGTTGATGGTGCCAATCCATGAGGGAGCCTTTTATTGTAGGTGGAGAATTAATAACTGCATTCTTTTTCACCATTCACAAAAATGAGGGGAACAAGAAATAATTTGAAGAGGGAGAAGAAGATCCAGCCACACATTCACCACCTGAAGTTACATCAACAGTAATAAACTTGTTAGATGTTTTTTCAACATCACACCTTTCAATCAATTCTTCCACAGACACATCCTCAGATTCCTCCATTTTTGAGTTGATCCAATCAACACACTTGTTGAGTTTCTCTATTTTTACAGCTCCAATGTGGGATATGCAGATGTAGTTGAATTTTTCAAGTAAGTAGTGGTACAATTGATATGGTGTCCAATAAGTGTGAATATTGAGTTGGAGTTTTGAAGTGAGCATTTGATAAATGATGTTGAATGTCATCAGTTCAGCTTCTTGATCAGCTGGAATACTTTGATTGAAAGCATAGCCAATAGTACCAACAATGCTTTTAACTAATGCCAAGGTGCTTTTGTGCCAAACCTCCCAGTTTTCTAAGTCTTTTTTGAGCTTTGGCAAGTTTTCAGTAAGACCCAAAACTAATTTCTTTGCCTCTAGATGTTGCTTCATTAACAGCAGACTATTTACACATTGACTGGAGCAGGTAGATTGATGGGAGGGGGCCAATTGGGCATTAGGTGACAAAAATGATAGCATATTTCTCCAATGGTGATCTTGGTCTGGAGAAATGGCCAAGGAGATTATAAGACAAGAAAGTGAGAGAAGGGGGGTCAGAGACAGGGGAAGATATTTAGAGGTAGGGTAGAGAGGTTTGAGGGAGAGGGAGAGGTTAAAAGGGAGCAGGGGGTTTTCTGAGCAAGGGAGCTAAACTCCAAGAGAGAGGGAGTGATTCCAAGGGGAAGAAGGGCAGTTTAGGAGAGAGAGGGGAGGTTTCCAAGATGATTTAAATGTGTTGGGAGGGGAAAATTGTACAAGTGCTCAGACTGCACTAGGGGTCTTTTGGATACTCACGCTGCTCTTATGCTAACACTACCAACACCATTTGTTACACCACAAGGCATAAAAGTTGTCTATTGGTTGCATAATATATACATAAAAATCTTTATGTCCCCTAGCAATCAATAATAATCATTATGTATTTGGTACTGTAGACACAGAATCAGAATTAGTCCTGGAATAACCTATTTAATATTGCTAAATAAACACTTACCTGTAGACACAGCATCAGACTTAGTCCTGGAATGACTGGGGAAAAGGTCAGATGTTGTGGCAACAGGTTTATATACATGGTAACTAAGTACATAACTATTAGGTACCTAGCATCCCCCCACTTTGTTACCATTCCATCCATCACAGATAGCCACCATAAATTAATTCTAATGTAATTGAAATTATATCAAAAGAGATAGGAAAAAATTTTGAGAGGAAGAAGAGAGAGAAAAAAAATTAAAAACATAGATAGATAGGAAGATAGTGTAAAAAATATAGAAGCATATAGAATTTTTTTTATTATACTACCATACATTTATATCTTGGCTTTTATCTTGGGTGATGTTGGGAACAAGACCTTTTGTTAGTATATTGTCCTTCTGATCATTAGTCAAAACCCACACCAGGGAAATTACTTTCTTATATATTTGCTTGTTCACAAAATAAACACTACAATCAATGTGTTTGGTTCTTTTTTGTGATGGGTTGTTGGTTGCTTTGGATATGGTGCCTTTATTATTACAGTATACTAGTGTTGTTGGAAGATGAGGGATAAAGTCCTTAAGCAGATTAGTTATCCAGATGACATCCTTGGTTCCATTTCCAAGTGCAATGTATTCAGCATAACCAGAGGAATCAGCTACAGTCAATTGTCAACAATAAGTCCATGCTATAGGGCGGTTTTTAAAGAATATAATATGACCATTTGTTGACCTGGAAAATTTTCCTACCCATGTTGTGTCTGTGTAACATTTTTAATTGGGTGGGTCTCTGTCAGGAAATAGGTGTAGTTTCATTGTAGAGATATATTCGAGATATCTGAGTAGGTGTTGAAGCAATTTCCAGTGCGAGTTGGTAGTTTTGGATGAGAATCTAGCAAGTTAATTTACTGCATAAGCTAAGTCAGGGCGTGTTGAAACTGCTACATAGCTTAGCACTCTAACAATGGACAGGTAAACTTTTGCATCTACAATAATATTTCTGGTAGGGTTATTATCAAGATTCAAGTGGGAAGGTAATGGTGATTTTGTTGTCATTCTTCCCAGGTTATTTTTTGTGAGGATCTTTGATATTAAGGAGAATCTGTCTATTTCAAAGCCATCAGTTGTCCTATTGACTCCCATACCTACAATTGTGTCAAGTTTATTGAACCACCTAATTTTGAGAGATCCCCCCAGCTTTTTTTCCAACTCTTTCAAAACTGCTTCATCACTGCCTGTTACAACACCATTGTCAACATGTAGCCATATAAAGAAGCTTTCTGTGGTAATTCTTAAGATATAGAAGCTCTGGTCGTAGTGACTAGATCTATATCCTAAATCTCAAAGCTTTCCTGAAATTAATTTCCACCAGCAGCAGGCAGCTTTTTTTGTGCCGTATAGTGCTTTTTTAAGGTGCATCACATTTGATTGGTCTGAAAAACTCATAACTTCAGGAAGTTGTACCCATACATTCTCCTTAATGGGACTGTGCGGGTATGCAGCAGTAATGCCAAATGATTTGACAGGCCAATGATTTTTGGCTGCCTTCATGCGTAAAATGTGGAGAGAGGAGAAGGTTGCGGTGGGTCTGAATGTCTCTGTGAAGTCAATGCCATACTCTTGATAGAATCCTTTAGCCACATATTGCACTTTGAAAATGGGGGATGAGGATGTTGGATTTTTAATTGTGAAAACCCATTTGGCTTTAATTACTTTTCTATTTTTTGGGAGGGGGGTTTCTTCCCATACTTCCATATCTTTCATGTTTTGGAGTTCTTTTTCTATAGCTACTTCCCATTGTTCAGACTCTTTTGACTTCATTTCCTGTTTAAATGTTTTGGGAATGGGGATTCCACCTGATGAAACTAGATTAATTACAGCTTTCACATCTTTTTCTTCCTCTTTGATAATTTTTTCTGCCATAAAGTCTCCAAAAGTAAGTGTGTTAAGGATATGTTGGAGAGACCCTTTACATGGCTGCTTCTGGGCATTATTGTTAGTTTTTAGTTGATGTTGTGGAAGTTTGTCACCAGGGAATATTGCCATTTCAGATTCAATGAAGGTGTCTGATTCCTCATGCCAAAAGATCCAGCCTGCCTTGTTTTGTGAGTATCCAACAATCTTACATTTGAGGCCATGAAGATCAAGTTTAGTTTGACATTCTTTATGGACATGAATGATTGCATCTTCTCCAAAGATACAGAAGTTAGAGTATTGAGGTTCTGGGCCAAACAAAATTTTCAATGGAGTGGTGGAAATAGTCCTGCTGTTAGGGATTCTGTTGTGTACCCATGCTGACCATTTATAGGCTAAACTCTAGAAGCGTTTTGGTAATCCACTGGCAGTAAGGTTAGTTCTGGCCATATCTCCTACAGTCATATTGAAATGCTCAGCAGAACCGTTTTGTTCATGATGATATGGACAAGTAATTTCATGAACTTTTCCTACTGATTCCAAATAACTAAGCATCTCATTCAACTTTAGTTTGCCGCCATCTGTACATAAAGTAAGCAGGGGAAGCCCTGTTAAATTTACCAAACATTGGTGGAAAAATTGCAAAGCAGCCATCACCTTGGATTTGTTGCACAGGAGGAATAATTCCCCATAAGTAGAGAAAGATTCCCGAAACATAGCTGCCCATTTGCATCCATTAATTGTCTCTTCTTTAATGGGGCCAACAAGGTCACCAACTATTAATCCCATTAACCCATCTGGGTGATGTTCATGTTTAGCCGTTGCCCTTCTAGTACTTTTGCATATCTTGCAATCTTTGCAGGAGATGATACCTTTAGGAATTTTGATTGGACAGTCTTTACCTGTTTGAAATTTAACAATCTTTTTTAATATTTTTTCCCCAATGTGGACTAGATGGCAGTGCCAGTCAAGTAAGGAGCCTTTTTTGGCAGGTAGGGGACAAATACTTTGGCTGTTCAATTTGGTAATGAAAAGGGAAGACACATAGGTTGAAATGATATTTGTATTGCAAAAATTAGTACTAGGTGTGAACACATCAACAAGCCATTTACATAGATTTTTATCATGTTTACCAATTAAAATGTTTTTGTTGTTTTTTGTTATATTCACCACGCAATATGGGGGGCAGACTTGTTAGAAAGTCTGCAACCTTGGACTCACATTCACCACAGATTGAACACACATTGAGCTATTGAAAAAGGAACCATACAATTAGGGATGAACACCACTCAGCAGAACAGTTTTAGGTGGGTCTTCAAGTAGAGTTCAGTATGAGTTCAGTATGAGTTCAGTCTGAGTTCAGGTTGGGGACTTGCTAGCAAGTCCACCCCCTATATTGCGTAGTGATTAATGTTTTTATTGGATGATAAATTGAATTTGAGACCACATTTAACTAATGATGCTAGAGAAATCAAACTTGTATTTACATCTTTACTATAGAAAACATCACACAAAATTATTCATCATCCTCTGAGTCCTATGAGGTGTAAAGAACCAATTCCCATAATAAAACTTTGGTTAGTTTTAGTCGCTACTTTAATTGGTATAGGTCTATCCAACTCTTTAAAGTCAGTGAGGAGGCTCACATCACCTGTAACATGGTATGTTGCACTGCTATCAAGAAGCACTTGAGAATTGCCAGTGATGTCCTTATTAAGCCACTCCAAACTATTGATATTGAGACAATTGATAGCCATTTTTAATGTGTCAACACCAACTTTGTCTAGAAAAATAGTGTCATTGTCTTCCTGTGGAACCAATGTAGAGATTTAGTTTGCATTGGGTGGTTGTTTAGGGCAATATGGTCTGTCAGTGATCTTTATTTTTCTTTGAATTTCCTTTATCAGATGGAGGCAAGAGTCAAAAGTGGGTGAGCAAAAATAGTATGGAAAGTTCATGCAATTGTGATCTGTCGAGTCACATTCAGCACATTTGGTGCATGCATTATGGGGTTGGTAGGAGTCCATTTTTCCGGTTTGGTTCCCATATGGCGGTCTGGTATAGCAACAATTAGGATGTCAATATATGTTTGCTTCAACATCTGTTGCAGCCAGAGAGGTGGAGGGGTTAGGAGGAGTGATAGTGGTTTTGTGTTCCTTGTTGTTGATATGATTGTTGTTAATCATAGTCATAAATTCATTGTGAGTGATTTTGGCTGAATCTATGTGGTTACCTGCTGCTCTGCACACATCAATGTATATATTGGAGAATTGTGATGGAAGGAGTCAGTGGGTAAAGATTGCTAAGGTTGTTTCTTTATTAAATAAGAAACCTGTTCTTTCAATGGCTTCATATTTTTTCCCTTAGTTTGTTTCCAAATTCTGTAGGGTCTGTATTCATCTTGTTTTGTAAATTGAGAAGTTTGCAAAACAGTTGTATGCAAGATGAGTGAGATGATTTGTTAAATTTGGAGAAAAGGATAGAGTATGCAGGTCGGCATCTGTGCTTGTCTGCTATGATTTTTTGAAGGGAGGGTTTGACAGAGTGATAGATAATAAGATAAGCAATCCAATCCGATCTTCCCATGGATTAGGAGAGTTCTTGATTGTGATCAGGGCATAGTTTCTGGTACCTACATAGTCTTTCATGAGGTTCATGACCCTATGATTCCAGTCAAACCAGTTAGAGCCATCCAGTTTAAGTTTTGGTATGTTGTGGAGCATTTTTTTCGCAGCTTTAATCTCCTTACGGTGACTGGCCACATTTGCTAGTGATATGAATGGGTTGGGTGGAGCAGGGGGTTGAGATTGATGGGGTGGGTTAGATTCTTGTTGCATACTGATATCTTCTAAGGATGCAATTGCTGTTTTTACTCCAGATGATGAAGAAGCAGATTCAAGTTTTTTGGTTTTTGATTTTTTTGGAATTAAGTCAAGTGCTTGTAGTTTGCGTGTTAGGCGTTCAAATGTAGATTGTTTATTGTCTACTTCAGACATTCACTTTTGCTTCTCAGGGAAAGTCTCGAGGTGATGGTAACGCTAATCAGTGGGGTAAAATAAATTTTTGGGAAGTGCCTTTCTGTCTTATAGCAAGGAGCCCATAACCTGTAGACACAGCATCAGACTTAGTCCCGGAATAACCTATTTAATATTGCTAAATAAACACTTACCTGTAGACACAGCATCAGACTTATTCCTGGAATAACCGGGGAAATGGTCAGATGTCGTGGCAACAGGTTTATATACATGGTAACTAAGTACATAACTATTAGGTACCTAACAGTTACACAACCGTTACACAACTGTTACGCCGTGTGGCGTAACAAAAAAATTTGGTAGTGTAATGTAGTGGAGTCTTGGGTCACTTATAGCTACTTACACCAATGCAGGACAGCCCATAACCTGTTGCATGGTATCAGCACTCAGGACTCCGGAAAGAACCCATATCTGAATTACTTACCTGTTGCACGGTATCAGCACTCATGACTCCAGAAAGAACCAGAGAACCTGGATGCCGCTGCACCAGGTTTTACTCACAATAACTAAATACATAAGCCTAACTACTCAACATATATGCCTGGCAGACTTCAGCTTCAAAAAATCATTCCAAAATCACATGATTAAATGCAGACTCATGGTTAGGGATCTCAAATATGAGGTCAAATACTCCCTACTTTTGGGCTAGGCTATGGGCATATGTGTACCAGGTGCTGACTAATCAGGATGAGGGAATAGAGTGTGTGAATTGAATAGATGTACCCAAAAAAAGTTTTATGGAGGTATAAACACACCATTCAAGAAGAGCTGTCCTGGGCAAGCGTACTTCAAACAAAAATGACTTACTTGGTTCCAAATTTGTGATGTGTTTGAATAGTGTATACGCTAATATTTGAGACCCCCTATTGTCAGTGAGTTTGTGAAACTGATATAAAGAAAATAGTAACTCAGAGATATATAACAAGTAAATAAATATTAAAGCTAGAAATAGACAAGTAGAAGGCCATGAAAAATGATGATTAAGAGTGAAGGCAAAGTGTTGTGAACTACTGTTTGCAAAGTTTTATTTTTCTCTTGATGATCCAAAAGCTTTTTAGGAATTTTTTGGAAACAGTCCATTTTGTTAAAAGGAATTATCCAGAATATTAAAAGATAGATATACAAGCATGTTTTAAGGGTGGATTTTTATGACTCTATATTGGGGAAAAATATTTTTGAGCACTTGTTTTTGGGAAATGATCATGTATAAGGTATTTCGACAATTAAATTTTTAAATATATAATACAAAATTAAAGAATGAGAATTCTCTAGCCAGGATGAAAGGGTGGATCACACCAGAAGAAATGGTGAAATAATAGAAGGGGAGGTTAAATGACCCCTGTCGCTGCACAAATTCTATTGCCGGCCCTTGGACTAGCAGCTGGAAGCATAATTCAATCATCTCTGCATATGCAATTTCACCTCATTCCACCTCCACAACTTTTTTCCTTGCTTCAAATTTCGAGATGGCACCACGGTCAAAAAAGGATAAGCTAGGTCGAACATTTCGGAACAAGAATTTAGAAGAGGATTTAGACATTCATGAACCAGTGAAGCCTCAAAATCTTCCTCCTCTAAGTCATGGACAAGAGTCAACGAAGCCCACAATTTTCGATCAATTGCCATGGAAAAAGGTCAAACTAAACGAAGTTCTAACTGATACTTGCGGATTCGAGGCCGAAGGTGGGATGATGGATTTGGAAGAAATTGATGGTTCAGAATGGAAAAAATATACAGATTCTCAAATTTTTAAAAACCTATCATCATCTCACTCTAAAAATCCTCATTCTGAAGAAGATTTCGAAGGCATATCTTCTGACGAAGACACGAGCATCTCTCAAAAACGAGATGTCCAGAATCAGCCAGATATTAGTCTTCCTGAAAAATTGATAAAATACGATAAGGAGGAACGTAAGCTAGCGAAAAAAGCTAGGTTAGCTGTTTTGAGGGAGAAGAAGAAGCTTGCCAAAACTAAAACTACCGAAGCAGAGGTCTCCAAACAAAATTTATCATCTTTTGCCGTTGAAAATTCTAGCATCGATGCTCAGGATGAAGAACTCAAACATGTCAACTGGGCGGAAGTGAAAGAAATAGACATTGAGCCCCCCAATCTTGATGATAGTCTAGAATCATTTAACGGTGAGTCAACAACTATATTGATTGACCTTTTATTTTTGCTATATTAACTACCCAATTTCTCCTTAGAAAATTCACTCCCACATTGGAAAGATTTCCAATTAATTGATTCGTTGAAGCATGCCCTGCATTCACTTGCCTTCACTACTCCAACACCGGTTCAAAAAGCCACGCTCCCGATCGCGCTAAGCTCTACTCCACGGGATGTTGTTGCTGTTGCTGAAACTGGCTCTGGAAAAACTTTGGCGTTCGGATTACCTATTATCAATTCGCTCTTAACATCAGACCACATCACATGTCCTGACAAAGCATCAGAAGATATGGATGAAGATCCCTTGCCAGTTAGAGCACTTATATTGACACCAACCCGAGAGCTTTGCTTGCAAGTTAAGACACACCTTGAAAATTTGTTGGTTCACTCTACCAATCAAATCGAACCTGAAGAATCGCCGCCGCAAAATCTCACATGTTCAAAGTGGAAGAATCGGAGTGGAGTTTCCATCATAGCCGTATGTGGTGGAATCGCTGCTGTCAAACAACGCCATCAACTTGAAATGAGTAGAAAATTGTTCCAGTCAAGTAACAAAGGTAAAGGCTGCGTAATTGTAGCAACTCCTGGAAGGTTGTGGGATTTGGTACAAAGTTGGAACTCTTTGGCATCTGGGATAAAAACAAATTTGACTTGGCTGGTTATTGATGAAGCAGACAAAATGTCTGAGAAAGGCCGCTTTATGGAAATACAGAAAATCCTTAAGCTAACTCGTCGGTCCGTAACTCAAGCCTGGGATGGACAGCAAGTTTCTGGTAGTGAAATACCTAAAACAATTCGCACCATGATTTTTTCAGCCACAATGGATCGAAAGCTGCAAGTTAATTTAAAAAGAAAAGTCAAGAGATCCAATGAGCACGATATTGGTAACTCTAGAATTCAATCCAATCCCATTGAAGATCTTTTAGAAATTGTGGATTTTCATGATCCAGACCCTATCCTAATTGACCTGTCTCCTAGTGGTAAACTAGTCAGTGGGCTCAAAGAATGTAAAATTGAATGTGTTCTAAAAGACAAGGTACCATTCAATATATCATTGAATCAAAAGTTTTATTTTACACTAAGCGGTCTTTTCCTTTTCAGGATCTTTTTTTATTCCATTTTCTTTTAAGATATCCTGGGCGAACCCTTGTCTTTTTAACTTCTATCTCAGCTCTACGTCGTCTTGTTCCCATCTTTACTCTACTCATGCCGCAATCCATTATCTTGAGTCTACATTCTTCCATGCAGCAAAGGTCACGGCTCAAGTCACTGGACAGATTTAAGGCAAATTCTCGGGCAATAATGTTCTCAACTGATGTAGCAGCAAGAGGTTTAGATATCCCATTCGTTGAACATGTTGTCCATTATCAAATACCTCGAAGTGTGGATTGCTATGTTCACCGATCAGGTCGAACTGCCAGAGCTGGTGAGAAAGGTGTTGCTTTAGCACTTATCGCACCGGATGAGGTCAAACTATGGAGGAATTTGATGAAAAATCTCGGCCGAAGTAAGGAGTCTTGTGTCTTCATTGATTACTAGTAAAAGACAGGATGGTACTAATTGATTGGAAACTTTGGCTTTCTATAGTTGATCAGCTTCCCTCTCCACCCACTGAATTCTCTATCCTCAACCGTTTGCGGGAGTTATTAGAGCTAGCGAAGAAGATTGATTCCATCGAACATTCATTGCATAAAAAAAAACATGAAGATAACTGGATGAAAAAAACAGCCGAATTAATGGAAGTTGATCTTGACAACGAGGATGATGAGTAAGATTCAACATTCAGACTTTTTGAAGAAAAAAACTAATCATCCTGCAAATATTTTTTTTCTGGTGGTAAGTTCAGACGATCTACCTGCTTTCTCGCGAAGCAAAACACAAAAATCAAATGCCAAACTTATGACTCAATTGAAAACACAACTCACCCAGAAACTCGCAGATCCTCTCATTTTGCGTGGCAAAGTTATCAAGCCGAAAAACCGTCAAGATTGCTATATTAAAGCCCCCGAAGTGATGGACAGTCTATTGAAAGGTGAAGGACATGAAAAAGTGGTTGGCTTGAATAAAGACGTTCATGCGTTTGACGAATTAGCCAGTCTGTCGTTAAGAAAAAATAGCAAAAAGAGAGCAGCTCCTAGTGCAGCCTGAACGAAAAAATGAACTTGTCAATTTTCAATTCTTGTCCCCAATACAACATATAGAAGTCAAGAATAAAAGAGGGAGCCACAAGACAATGAAGAAAAGAATTGTGCTCAATTTTTTTGGCAATTGTTAAGCAAAGAGACGTTTTTAGCAGTCAACTCAGATCACCAGAAAAAAAAGCCTGGCACCTGCTAGCGGGTGCCTTCCCTCGATTGAACTACCATAGTTGAGTCAGGGATAGGAACCTGCTAGGAGGTGCCAGGTTTTTTTTCTGGTAAATGTCTCATGTAACAGCAAGACTTCCGGGTTAGTTCCATGTATTTATGTTTAAGCTAACCTAAGGCTCTCATTTAACGATTTGAGTCAAATATGCCATTGAAGGATATGTTTCTCTTTAAATATTTAAACTAAAGAAGTTGAGTTTGAGTATGTGATGAAAAAGAATTCTTTTATTTAGTATTTTCCGGGAGGGGGATGTTGCAAATAATGAATTTATAGTTTTTTTTTTTAAAAAACCCCCACTTAGTATTCAAAAAATTATCCTGGGATAAATAAATATCAGGGCCAAGGGTCATTTATAAGATAACGAAAGAATCAGAATACCTTTAAAAGTATATATTTATGTGAAAATGCTCAAACGTAGGGGGTATCCATCTTCATGTTAAGAGGGGACCAGTCATGATTATTAGAGATATATTTGTTGAATATCTTTCACTCATGATAATTTATGGTTGAAATGTGAATTCAGTTAAATATACAAATTATAGAAGAAGAAAATAAATATTTCTATACATTGAACACAGAGAAAACGGGGGGGGATGAAAGTATTGGTAATAAATTTCAATGAAAATAATGTTAATACTAATAGGATATGAAAAATTGAAAAAGTCCATGTGGTTAGTGATGTAAAAAAAGCTATCTGAAAAATGGAATGAATTATTCTAACATCAATTGAAAAATACTACTATTCAAATGACTTAATGGTATTAAACTGTCGACAAAATGAGGTTTCTGAAAAAAAATATAAAAAAATATGAAGAAGAAAAATTGATCTGAGAAAAGAATCAAGATTGAAAAATAAAAAAAGGAAAAATAAAATAAAAGTTTGTATTGGTTGTTGGTTAATGAATCAACACTTTTCAGTATCTTGAATTTGTAATATTTAACACACAAGTATCACTATTTTGTAACTCTTGTAAAGTGAAATGAAATGACTGTATGTACAAACGTATTGGTATTCAAAATTTTGATATAGGTTGATTTACATTTTATTTTTATGATGCGCGGATGTTTTCTTCTTTTTATTTCTTTTTGAGAAAAAAATCTTTCCTCTTTAAGAAAATGTTATTTTAATGTATAATGATATTCTCTTGATTAAGGAGATTTTCGGTTCTTACAGGGGGAGGAGGAGGAGGAGGAGGAGTGGCTGAATTATTATTGTCAAATGAAGGTCCAAGGGGAAAGAGGAGATGACTAGCTAGCAAATTCCTTGCAAATTGAAAGGAGGTCGGTGTCAGGAAGGATCTTCCGCTTACAAGCAATCCCTTCCCCTCCCTTCTCCTTGTCTCCCCTGATGGAATTCTTTCAAATGTGTTTTCATTCTTATCGTTTTCCTTATTCCGCATAACGATATTTAAAAGCTCATCTACAAATTTCAATCGCGATCTTTTTTCTTCACTCCATCCTCCGATACCAGAAAAAATACCCTCAAAATAATTTTTCAAGTATTCGATCAACGTTGTGATTAATTGGTTTGAACGATTCACTGTTTTTTTGAAAAGGTCTGGATTCCCGTTTCGGATGAATTCAAGGTAAGATAAGTTGTGTAATTCACGTTCAAGTCGGTGAAGATCCATAATTTCGGAGTAAGTATTTCTTGGTTGAATGACCATCAGACTAACAAGTCGCAGAATAACTCTCATAAAACTGTTCAGTAATAAAAATGGCCATTTGCGCTTTTTGAGTCTTGCTTTGATGAGATCGAAATCCTTGATGATAATGGAATGGTCCCTAGATGTAATCATCTTCAACTCCAATTCTTTAAATATATCATCAATATCTTGATTCCTTTTTGTGGGCTTAACAAATAAATTCCATGCTAGATCAAAATAATTTATTCTTAAGGTTATTTCGCTTAATTCGGCTTCCCATTCTAGTTCTAGCTCTAATGATAATAATAATAATAATACAACACTGGTTATTTTGGATTCACCTTTCATTTATTAGTATTATTGATGCAACTCACCTGATTTATAAGGATCAATTCCTCCCAGTCCAGCTTCAAATATTGAACAACTTTAGCCATCACATAATCCAGAAAGAAAAGAAAAAGAAAAAAAGATTGATTATTCTCATACATTGTTTTTCTCTCAACTTTGTTCCTGACGTTGAACTTTCACCTGGTGAATATTTTTTTTTACTAGATTTAGAATCTTTTGGTGGTATCTGAGAAGTCCCAGAAGGTGAAGGATCATATAATTGTATCTTATTGTTATTATTATTTTCCGGGGGCCTGTTTGCTTCAGGTTTTCTCTCTTGTTTTGATTGTACATTATTTTTTACTTCACGTTGTGATCTTTTGTTTGGCACCTGCGCTGCTTCTTTTTTAGGAATGGGAACCCCTCTCCAATCCATCATTTTATTTCTATGTACTATTCTAAACATCCTTGCCGCTACTTCAAGTTTCAATA
Source organism: Hemileia vastatrix (assembly GCA_030280995.1). Classification (NCBI taxonomy): domain Eukaryota; kingdom Fungi; phylum Basidiomycota; class Pucciniomycetes; order Pucciniales; family Zaghouaniaceae; genus Hemileia; species Hemileia vastatrix. The sequence continues at coordinate 23,107,483 of JASXTE010000005.1, read as the reverse complement.
TATCATCCCATTGAGTTTTTGAAAATACTTTTTCAAAGTGATCGGTAATCGAGCTGACAAGGGACCCTACAAGCTTTCCAAGCCAACCAATTTTCTTATACATCCTCGGGTTATCTCTTTTGATGTACTTTGTAAATGTGGCAATTTTGGCAACGAATCGAATTTCGTCGAGATCTTCACGTCGAATTGATTCAAGAGTTCGACGGTTTATAAACAGTTTAAGAAGTTTTAGCATTATTTTCGCTAATTCATGTGCAATGGAAAAGGGTATTTTTTGAAGTCTAGTCTTATGTTCGATTTGTTTAAGCTCTTTGATGATTTCAGCTAACCTGTCCGAGCGTTCTGCGGCGGATCTTACTTCTAGTACTTGAAATAATGTTTTGATGTTTTGGTTTCTTTTTGTAGGAAGGACGAATAGATCCCAAGCAAGGTTCCAAAGAGTGATCCTTAGCCGGGCTTTTGTTGGGTCTAGAATATGATGATCATTAAACTAATTCTTCGCAATACTTTTTGTTTTAATTGAAACTAGGTGGCTCACCCTTTAATTCAGGACTAATCTTCACAACATTAGCTGGAAAGCAATCAATCATAATGAAACAACAACAACATCATCATCATCATCATCATCATCATCATCATCATCATCATCATCATCATCATCATCATCATCATCATCATCATCATCATCATCATCATCATCATCATCATCATCATCATCATCATCATCATCATCATCATCATCATCATCATCATCATCATCATCATCATAATATGATAATTTAGAATGTCTAAGGGTTTGGAGACATGAATTCATTCGAAGTGAAAAAGTAAAAGAAGATTGCAATATGTGTTGCGAAATACTTACTATCAAGCGTTTTTTTCTTTGAACGGAGGAGCATTGGTGCATTGTTTTTCAACGATGCGGTATCTTGCAACTCTTTGGGATTCCTTGACAATTTTCCTCTCTTAAACATCTTTCTAAAAAATGCTAATGAAGTATTTCCCAGTTTGAAAGAAAACCGGAGAAAGAAACAAAGAAATAATAAAGATGACACGTAAAATAATTATTTTATTTTATTTCATAATTATGTAATATACTGGTCTATCTATAAATATGTCCCTACTTATTGAGACTGACCTTTGAGCTTTTGATACATAGACCTCCACCAATTTTTTTTGCTCCGACTTTTGGAAATATTGGTTGGTCTTGTTTCTAGATGATAATAACATGGAAGAAAGAATAAAGAAAGAAAAATTGGGGATAGAGACTCAGTATCATTATCATCTGTTTATTATTATTTGAAAAGGAGAATATAACTATTTTCATATATTATGTAGTTCTATTGATTTATTGGTCTTACTTTTTTGTTCGACTATTTTGTCACCGTAAGCTTTATTTTTTTTATTTTTTGAATTTTGAATGGATAGTTGGATAAATAAAAGAGAAGATCTTTTTTCAGTTCAAAATAAAACCAACAAAATTAAAATAAATTAAAAATTAAAAAAGACTGAAAAAAATTAAAGAATGAAAAAGGTAATAGAGCAAATTTCTATACGGAAATAAAAAAAACTTACCGAAAGGTTGATGAAGACTTGAAATTTTACTAGATTTTTCTTTTTCTATTTCTTGGTTAATATCTACCACCCTAGGAGAAGAGGAAGATGGTGGCTTGATGGGGGAATCCGGATCTTGATTTTCATGAGGGAGGGTTTCAAGTTTTGAATTGTAGTTAATGGAGGAAGACACGTGGATAGAAGTAGCTGTAGTTAATTGGGTGGGGGACGGATCTTTGAAAGTGAATTTATCTTCAGGGTGTTGTATTTCAGATAATTCTCTCGTAGGAGTAGAAGAAGGAGAAGGAGGAGGAGAATGAGGAGGCGGGATACGTGGTTCCAAATATGTTGGTAAATAACTTGAGCTAGTGCAGAGAAATTGAGAGGAAAGTGAGCTGATGAGATGAAGTAATAGTTGTCTACAAACCATATTTCTAGCATCGGTACATCGCATATTTAAAAAAAATAGGTGAGATTAGTTTTATAGTCTATATATGAGAGGAAGATGTAAGACGTTGCTAAATAGGAAAAGAAGACCAATTCGGTATAGTATAGGATGTATGTATTTACAGAGTACCAAACAGGTGAAGAGTTAGAGTTAGATAGTCAATTAGTTATGTAATATCCAATCGACGTGGTACCAATGGCGCATACATACATCTCAAACATTTTACCTATGAGGAAAAGAAGTTGTTTTGAGGATATTAGGGGAGGGAGGGGGTTGGAGCTCACAACCCATGGGTTTGTGGAATTGTGTGAAAAAGTTTCAGGTGTTTTGATCACCCTAGACAGAAATCTCATCTTCATATTAGAAGGTATGAAAGTTAGAAGTCTCCCGTTAATCAATAGATATAATATACAACCACAAACTTAATTTAAATCATCAGAAAAAAAGCGCTTTTGGTGTAAGAATTACCATATTTAAAAAAATAATCACAGGTGACTAGGTGGAAAAATGGGAGATTTTGTGATGGCAAAATTCGAATTTCGATATCCCCACTTGATATGTTTCTTGAGGCATCAATCAGGGAACATTTAATAAAGAAAAATATTTTAGGGATGAGTTGCTTGTCTTGAGTTATACTAAAGAGGATGTTGGACAGATTGATTATGGTAGTATATATATGTGTGTGTGACGAACATCTATCTCCCTTCCTTAAAACTTGTAGGATAGAAGACGTAGCTTACCCTTTGAGAAAAATAACCAACCTGTCATAAGCATCTATACAGCCATATCGGAAACGGTTGGTGCAGTTTTGCTAAAAAATCCAAAACTTTTGGGTGTTAGGTACCTAATAGTTATGTACTTAGTTACCATGTATATATTCCTGTTGATGCGGCACCAGTCATTTGCTCCGGTTATTCCGGGACTGAGACTGATGCCGTGTCTACATTGGGCAGATAAATTTGTTGAGACATAAAGATATGCATATAATATACTCGACTACATAACAGATGTATATAGAATAACATACGGAGTAGAAACATTGAGTAGTGTGTAATCTAATCTGAAACCACCACAATAGGTTATGGGCTCGCTCGCTTCTTAAAATTCCGAAATCAAGAATTTATTTTTTTTTAACACTTTTTTCGCCTCAATTTTTTTCTTTCTTTCCTTTTTCTTTTCTCCTTTTTGCTTTTGTTTTCCTTCTTTCTCTCTCTCTCTCTCTCACTCTCACTCTCGCTATCGAATTGGGTTTCCTTACCTAAGGGGTCAAGATATTTTCTTCTCGTTTATCTCATATTTTTTTCCTCTTTCTTTCTTTTATTCCTTTTTTTCTATTTTTTTCTCTATCTTTTCTTTCTGTTCTATTTTACCTCTATATTAAAACCAATTTGTTTTCTTAACAATTTATTATTAATAAATAAAAATAAAATAAAAATAAATAATAAAACCACAAAGCATAGTGACGTGATTAGGTCGATTCTGGTGGCTCGGAATCGAGCTTTTTTTACTGACAAAGAAGGAACATCTTTGCCACCGAAAACTTAACTTTGCTATAAAAAAAATAATAATAATAATAATAAAAATAAAAATAACAAAATTAAAAAAAAATAAAAATAAAAATAAAATAGAATAATATAACAAATAAATCACATAGATATTTTATATACTTTTATATTTTTTTTCTCCTTTTTCTTTTCCTTCTTCTCTCTCTTCTTTTTCCTTTTTTTTAGTATTACTTTGAAATAGATTTTATTACACAATGTCACGACCAACTTCAAGACACTCATCTCATCGACAACACAAAACTCTTTCAATGCCGACACCAGCAGACACCGAGGCACAAGACACAACTGAACGGGGTCCGACTCATATTACAGAAACAGGCTGGGATGAAGATTTTGCCTTTGCAAAACTTACTAAAGCGAAACCATGGATTGACAGCATTACGAAACTAACAACTACAGGGGAAAATTTTCAAACATGGATTAGGAAGACAAGACAACTATTTGGAAAAGTGATTCGAGATGAAACATACGCGAATGAACGACGACAACGTTTAAACATCCACAAAGATTATTTGGTCAGAGAATTAATAATTGAATGTTGTGATGATGGAGTGCAAGAAATGATTTCCAATGGTACTTACCCGACTGCTTTTGACGTGCTGGCTTTTCTCGTTACTCATTTCAATCAAAGCACACGGGTTCACCACTTAAATATATGGCAAGAACTGGTATCTTTAAAACTTTCAGATTTTACAACTGGAGGAGAATACACTCATGCTGTTTATGAAAAACTTCAATCGCTTTGTGCTTCAGGACTTGATCTCACTGTTGATAATTTTCTTGGATTAATTTTGCAAAATGGAGCAACCGGCAATCAGAAAATTGAAGATATCATGAACCTAATCAGTACTTTATATCGACTTCAAGATATTCCTCAGTCAAAAGAAATAAGCCGAATCATAATTGACTCACACAGACAAGAAGTTTTGAAATCCAAATTCAACAACGACAATACAATAGTTTTGAAACAATCATCAGCCAACAATTCTTTACCTGAGGAAATCGAAACTGATTTTGCCAGAAGAGGAAATCAAAATTTGTGTTTTCGCTGCAACCGTCCGGGTCATCTCGCTGCTGATTGCAGGGCATCTACAAGACAAAATTCTTCCCAACATCAAATAACTCCCTTCCCAAATTACTCAGCACACTATCCTTTACCATTTTACCCAGCCCTCACCCCAAACTTTCCCTACCCTTATCCTCCCTTTCCTAATCAAACATCTTTACCAAATCATCATAATCAACAACTGTTGCCAAAAATGCCACCAAAAGACGATCGCAAGGCAGATTATTATCGACCTAACTACGATAAAGATAAAATCAAACCTGCAATGAAATCTCGCCTTCTTGAAATTGATGATTCAAGAGAGCCTTCTGAAATTCAAATTGACAGATTAACTATCTCTGATGATGGACCTCTTCTGATTCTTGATAGCGGTGCTACACATCATGTGACTGGCGATAAAAAAGTTTTGCAACGTTTGTCCTCTTAAATCCACCAATTCCCCTAAAAGTTGCGACTAATGGCAAACCCAATTTAATTACAGGGAAAGGCTCAATGATTTTCCCCGGGCTGAATGGGAATAATGTGGAATTGAAGAATGTATATTTCTGTGATCAGGCAGCAGGTACATTAATATCTCAAGCGTCGCTTATTTTGGGTGGCTGTAAGCTTGATTTTCAATTGAACAACATGAGGATTTTTTCTAATGATGGAACTCCAATTTTTACTGCACGATTCAACAACAGAAGCTGGACACTACCTCGACCGTTTCCGGCTCACTTATTAGGGGCAATGTTGGACATTGATATTGTTGTATCTAAATTTTATACAGATGTGCAATGCGATACTTTTTCTCCATCTTACAAAATATGTGACTTCCCAACAATGCTATCTGGAAAAAGGGTGAAACTTGATATTGAAAAAGAAGAAGTTTTGAGATTTTGGCATAGATGTTTCAGCCACCGAAGTGTGAGAAGTATAAGAAAACTAGTTAATGGTAAATTTGGTGAAGGTCTACCAGATTACATTCCTTCAGGAAACATCGATTGTGAAGAATGTAAATTAGCAAAATCAAAACGAATTGACACTACAAGCAAATCTGGTAGATTTCATGCGCCTGGAGATGTCTTGGCAGTTGACCTCATGGGACCTTTTGAAGTAACCACAACAAATCAAGGTATATATTTATTAACTATGTTAGATGTAGGCTCTAGTTATGGTAATGTTGAAACTTTAAAATCTAAAGATGAAGCCAGTAAATTTATTATTTCTTATATATCTTGGTTTGAAAGAGGTACTAATATTAAAATAAAGACCCTAAAAAGTGACAATGGTGGAGAGTTTGTTAACAAAAAATTACGAGAATGGCTTTCTTTACAGGGAATCGAACACGAATGTTCTTTACCATACTATCATGAACAAAATGGAGACATTGAAAGATTTAACCAAACAATTTTTGATATGGGTCGAACAATACTAGTGGACAGCGGTCTTCCAAAAAATCTCTGGGGTCCAGCTTTCAAATGGGCTGTTTATACGCACAACCGACTACCTAACACTTGCAGCTCAGATATGACTCCATATGAAAAGCTATTACTCTCCAAACCAAAATTGGATCATCTCCAAATTTTTGGCAGTATAGCTTATGTCCACATTTCCAAGGAAACAAGAAAGAAATTAGATGCAAGAGGAAGAAAGTGTAGAGTGATTGGATATCTAGAACAATCAAAGGGTTGGTTGTTTTTGGACCTTGAGACAGGCAAGTTGATCCCTTCCGCATGGGCAGATTTTGAAATAAAAAAATCAATTCTTAATAAACAACTAACTAACACAATAACTGATGATACCAAGGACAATAAAATTTCAATAGATTTTATTACTAACAAGTTTGAATTTAACAATTTTGATGCTGAAAATACATTTTTTGAACAGGAAAAACTAGTATCAAATATAGAAATATCTGCACATGCCATAGCTAGTGGTACACCAACAAATTTTAAACAAGCAATGAAATCTCCTCATAAAGAAGATTGGTTAACAGCTTGCGAAAGTGAATTTCAAAACCTGAACAATATGAAAGTCTGGTCTTTAACTGACATACCAGTAACAGAAAAGATAACCGATGCCAAATGGGTGTTTGCTGAAAAACTGGATCAAGAAGGTAATCTAATAAAAAGAAAGGCAAGATACGTGGCAAAAGGTTTTTCACAGGTAGAGGGTGTTGACTATGCTGAGACTTTTGCGCCTAAAGCAACATTTACTTCTTTAAGGATCTTACTGACAATTGCAGCAGCCAATAACTGGCCTGTACACAATTTTGATGTAGTTGCAGCATATTTAAACTGTCGATATTTATAACATATTAAGCCCTATTTATACTTACTCATAGTTATAGACATATCAATATAGATATTTAGATATATACTTATACATAGGCATGTTTATTTAGTTTTTATCCCCATGGCTACGCAGCCAAGCATTTTCACCTTTTGCTTTAACCTAACTTAGTTATAGATCACTATTATTTATGGATGAAGTAACCTTACGCACTGCTTCATCCACTTTCACTATTCTTTATTTTATTATTGTTTATTAACCTCGCGTATCCTCTCAATACTTTTCTCTCTAAGTTTTTGTCCCTCTTCAGTCCACAGTCCACGTCCAATTATCCCATTTGTCCATTTGTCCATTTGTCCACTTAAATCTATAAACTAATTACTGTCTCATTTTATCATAAACTCTCCGATAGATGAAGACATATGGGTTAGGGCACCACCAGGTTTTGGAAGAGATGAAGGAAAAGTTTACAAACTACATAAAGCTTTGTACGGCACTAAACAGGCAGCTAGATGCTGGTGGAAGCATCTAGAATTTAAGTTACAAAAAATGGACTACATACCAAGCTACTATGACAGTTCTCTTTATGTGTTAAAATCCAATAATGAAACAGGAATCTTATGGATTCATGTGGATGATGGAGTAATAACAGGTAATTCTACGGCAGTATTGAAAAAATTTCATCAGAACTTATCGGAGCTAGTAGATATTAAATGGCAGGAACGCTTAGATAACATAGTTGGAGTAAAAGTGATACGAAATAACAATTCATTCCTGCTCTCTCAACCGGTTTTGATAAAGAAAATAGAAGAAAAATTTTTACAATCAACAACAAAAAAGACAACTGTTCTACCAAAAGACTGCGACCTTAAAACTAATACAGGAGAAAAAGTAAAACCAACAGAATACCTTAGTCTGATAGGATTGTTAAACTATTTAGCAGTAGGTACTAGGCCAGACATTTCTTTGCAGTAAACTATTTGGCTCGTTTTGCAAATAACCCTAGCAAGGATCATTGGACAGCGCTTGGTCATCTTACTCAATATGTACTGACAACAAAAGATCATAGTTTTCATGTGTGTCCAGATAAAAATTTAGGTTTACAAGCATTTGGTGATGCGAGTTGGAACGACGGTACCTCCAGGTGTACAAACGGTGGAATCATCTTTTTCCTTGGAGTCCCAGTCAATTGGAGCTCAAAGAGACAGACACTAGTTGCTCTGTCAACTTGTGAATCTGAATTGGCAGTGCTGGAATCCGTCACAAAAACAGCAACTTGGATTCAAAACATTATAGAAGATTTAACCAACATACAACATACAATACAATTATACTGCGATAACGAATCAACCATTAATGTTGCCAGGGACCAGCCATCCAACAAAAGAATATTTCATATGGATAGGAATTTTTTCTATGTTAATGCTCAGTTATATAATAAAAAAGCAAAAATTAACTGGATAAGTACAAAAGATCAAAAAGCTGATATATTAACAAAAAATCTAGGTCCTAATCTGATTACAAAAGCTAGGGAGATGATTAATGTATACTGCAGTAATCTTGGATGGCGGAATGTAGTCGAGCAGGGGGGTGTTGAGACATAAAGATATGCATATAATATACTCGACTACATAACAGATGTATATAGAATAACATACGGAGTAGAAACATCGAGTAGTGTGTAATCTAATCTGAAACCACCACAATAAAATTGACATTAGACAGGAAATTTAGCTTGCGTTCAACAAAAATTTGTCGCTTCACGGTCAGATGTCAATCATTCTATCTAAGAGTTTTGATTTCTTTTTGTTTTTTTGCATAGATGCACCAACCATTGTCAATATGGCTGCATTAAAGAATTACAGCTGCATCTGAAAACTCTGAAACTATAACATTTAATAAATTTTTTTTTGACCTGGCAAAAATTGAGCTGCAGGCACTAAACACCAAGTATATCATGTGCAAGTTGGGGATATTTTAGGTAGGGACATAAGGTCAGAAAATTAAATGTAAGAAAAGTAAGTGCAAGAAAAATAATTTGCAACCATGAGACTTTTTTTTCTCAAAATAAATTAGTAAAAAAAATAGGAAAAAATTTAAAAAAATCATTTTTTCAAGAAAAAAAATATTTATATATATAATAAAAAACAAAATGTCACATGGTTGCAAGATATCTTTCTTATTTTTCCCACACATATTTTTTCACACATATTTTTCTTACATGTATTTTGCTTTCACTTATGTATTTTTCTTACACTTATTTTTCTGTCCTTATGTCACTCCCTACAATATCCCCAACTTGCACATGAATTGTCAGGCTGAGATCAAGTACAGAGACATGAACTAGCTTGAATAGTCAGTTTTCTAGAAGATTTTAATGGTCCTATATGAATACTGTAGTACAAATCCAATAAGTATTAAAATATAACTCAATACAAGGGTCTCATTACTTTTAATCTCACTAAATATAAATGTGTTACAATCTTATAGTTGGTAGAAAAATAGATGTAATAATTCAGATACTATTTAAAGACTTTATAAGTGCTATTGATATGTATTGTAATTTTATCAGTTATATATATGATTGTAATGATAAGGAATATAGAAAACAAGACCAAAAACCCCCTCCTTTTATACCCAATAACTCCTCCAATGAACCCCTTGATTTACCAGCTCTACACACAGCTAATGACACCTCATTCCAGCTAATAGACCTGTCCAACAACATAAAGAGTTACTAGTAACATAATTGTAATGATATCACCTGCCAAAATCCTGTAGTAATAGCGATAATCCATCAAAAATAAAGAATAAGCAAAAAAGAGAGTGTATGCGTGTAATACATTAAAATAAAAGACTAAAAAAGGAATTAATAAGACTAATTATTACTCAATATTAAGTGGATTAAAAGTAGAAATAATGGGGCTAATCATGACAATAAACTATGTGAAATCCCCATTCAAAAATAACTAATATTGACTGAGAAACCACTTAAAAACCCAAAAAAGGGCGTGAGATGTGGGGTAACTACATGCAGTCCTTGGAAGGTGCTTGCATGGGTAAATCCTTGACAAATTTAGGCAAATTTAAGCGTTGTAGTCAATTAAAGGTGCCAAGCTTGAGGTTATTAATGAAATTAGTGCATATAATAAGGTCAATGCACTTATAATTAAATTAGGACACTAAATAAGCACTTGTTGCCTATTTTAGCCTGTTTCCCCACAGTGGGTGTAGAATGTGGGGTAATTATAGTGTGAAAAAGCTAACTTTGCTAAAAATGAAGCTATTCACACAGGAAAAATTCTGGCATAAAAAACACCAAATTTGAAAAGTGTTATTCTTATGCATTTGAGTAGCCAAATCAATAGTCCTAATTAAGACAAATTGATCTGTCAAAGCGCATTTTTAATATTATTAATTTTATAGCACATATAGTCAAATTTTAAGTGATTTAAAGTGCATTTCTTGTTTTTCACATAAAAAATGAAAACAAAAGCTTCAAGTCTACTTACAAATTTGATATCCTTATATTTAAGGCTCTTAAGATAACCCTAACATATTCCAACTTAATATTAGGGGGTATCAAAGTTAGATATTTGTAATTATTTAAAAGGCACTTCACAACACAAAAAGAAAGCTACAAACTTGAAATTAACTCTCAATAAAAAGGTGTTTTTGGGGCACAATATGTCATATTCAAAAAAATAGTTATGGTTGATTTGGTGGAAAAAAGAGTTATTTTGAAATGGAAGATCTCCAACTTTGATACCCCCTATTAAGTAAATAAGATCTCTAAAAGTTGGATATATGTATGTATATAAGGTGTTATAATGGCATATATTTTATTTTATAATCATTTTTACTAATTTATACAGCTTGTGTACTTTTATTTATTGTTCCCATGTATGGTCAATGTGTTTAACATAATTTATAAGTAGTTTTTACTCAGTCCTGGGGATATCTAGGCTGACACTCTCCCACCCAAAAAAAACAATAAAAAATGATAAGGTATACATTTATTTATTTATTTTATTTTTCAGGTATTCAGAAAATTCTGTAGCATTAAAGATTAATTCTTTAAAGAAATAAAACATAATAAAATATTATCAGTACTTGTTTTTAACCCCTCAGCTGGTTGAACAGAATTTTATTTCTGTTTAAATTTTTTAAGAAGGGAGGATAGATTTGAAATTTCTTTTTCAGGTATCCATTTATCAAATTCATTTAATTTTCCCTAAAATCTCAATTAATACTCAGTTCCTTTCTATTTGGTAAGGATTCTTTTCTTTAGTATTTTTCAAACTCTACTTTTTCCGCAATTTCTTTGGGTTGCTTTTTAGGGCTTCCTCTTCTTTTTGGAAATAAGTCAGGATCATTTGCATGGTATGGTTTCAATCATGAGATAGGGAAAACTGGATGTTTCCTATCATATGGGGAATATAATATGACATCCCCAGCATTATTACCAACCATTTTTCTGACTACAAAAGGTCCTACAAAGGGATCCTTCAATTTAACATTACCTTGCAAGTTAAAATGTAGTGTTGAAATCAGGACTTCATCTCCTTTTTTAAATTCAAATTCTTTATGAGATTTATTCCACCTTTTCTTTTCATATTTAAATGCTCTTTGAATGCACTCTTCTGAATTCTTTCTACACGTTTGTTGCATATGAATTAAGAATTTAGTACCAGGGTGTAGATCTAACCTTGTTAATTTGTTTAAATGATCCACTGGGGTATTTGGTACATATCCCAGCCAGAGCTCAAATGGGTTTTTCTCTGTTACAGAATGAGTTGTGCTATTATAAGAAAATTCAAGGACAGGAATTAATTTTACCCAATCATGTGTGAATTTCTCATTGTATTAGTATTCTAATCCAAAGGCACAATATCTTCTGATCATATCTTCCAGAGTCTGTATCATTCTTTCGGCCAGCCCATAAGTTTGTGGATGATGTGCTGTAAAAAATTTCAATTGAAAACTAGATTCTTCCATCAAAGAAGTCCAAAACTCTGAAGTAAATTTAGGGTCTCTCACTACGCAATATAGGGGGTGGACTTGCTAGCAAGTCCTCAACCTGAACTCAGATGGAACTCAGATGGAGCTCAGACTGAACTCATGCTGAACCCATACTGAACTCTACTTGAACACCCACCTAAAACTGTTCTTCTGAGTGGTTCTCATCCTTGATTGTATGGTTCCTTTATCAATAGCTCAATGTGTGTTCAATCTGTGGTGACTTTGGGTCCAAGGTTGCGGACTTGCTAGAAAGTCCGCCCCCCATATTGTGTGGTGTCTGTCAGAGATTATGGCTTTGGGGAACCCAGCAGTATTCATCATTTGAGTACACCATAGTAATGCCAAGTATTTTGCAGATACCTCTATATGGGTAGGGATAAATTTAAACATTTTTGTTAGTCTATCCACAATTACCCAGCAAGAATTTAAAATTTCTTTTCCTGCTAATGGCAAGACAGTGACAAAATCCATATTTATAATTTCCCATGGAGCTTTTGGCTGCTCTATTTGTTGTAACAACCCAGCTCTCTTCCCAGTAAATCTTTTAGATTTTTTACAAGAGTCACATGCGTCTATGTATTTTTGTATATCTTCTTTCATGTTTAGCCACCAGGCTGTATTCTTAACTCTATTTAATGTCTTGTTAAAATCAAAATGACCCGCTAAGATGTCATCATGACAAGTACTTAACATTAACTCTTTCATAGAAGGTGATATAACCATTAAATTACTCAGATTTTTTCTGCAATATATGTATCCATCTTCAATTAAATTTTAACTTTTTGCAATGCGTTTTTATACTTTGGAGGCAAGGTTTTAATTAATGCACTCACAGAGGCATTTGTTGGATCATTCAAAATGGTAGATAATTTAGACAAATCTTTATCAGATGAATAATTTTCTAATATAGTTTGCAAAAATTCTTCTTCTAAATACACTATATCAATCCCAAATATATGTATTACCTCATTTTCAGGCACATAAGCTGGGTTGCCAGTATCATTTGGAAAAGCAGTTCTGGATAATAAATCTACATTAGAATGCAATAATCCTACTCTATGAGTTATTTTCACTCTTCCTCTGTACTCTTGTACAGCTAGCTGCCATCTAAACATGTGTCTATTAGGAGTTTTCATGTTTACTAATGATCTTACTTCACTGAAATCTGTTATTAATTCAAACTTCTGGTATTCCAGATAGTAATGAAGTTTCTCCAGGGCCCACAAAACAGCTAAAAGTTACAGCTGGGTGGCACCATACCTTAATTCTGTCTTTCTTAAGGTTCTGGATATATAACTAATAACTACTTCAGATAATTTACCATTTATTATCTTTTTTTGAGGTAATGAAGCACATAACCCTGTAAAGCTTGCATCAGTATACAAGATAAAAGGGAGGTTAAAATCTGGCAGTCTCAATATTGGAGCTGACATTAAACATTCCTTTAATATATCAAAGGCATGTTGCCTTTCATTATTCCAAATGAAAGCCTCATTTTTACTGATTAATTTTGTTAAAGGAGCTGCAATGGATTGGTAGTTTTTTATATACTGCCTATAATATCCACACATACCTAGAAAACTTTGAAAATCTTTCACATTTTTAGGTATACTAATTTTTTTAATTGCTGCCAATTTATTCTGGTCAACACAAATTTGCAATCCAGATAAAACATGTCCAAGTACTTTCAAGGATTGAAACCCAAACTTACATTTCTTTAATGCAATTGTCATATTAATTTCATCCATTTTCTGAAATAATCTTTTCAGGTAATTTAAATGTTCATCATATGTTTTTGAAAACACTATAATTTCATCAATATAAACTAAAATCCATCCTTCAACCATTCCCTGATGATAAATAATGTCCATCAATTATTGGAAGACTGAAGGCGCATTCTTTGGGCCAAAAGGCATTCTTACATATTTATATATCCCCATGTGTGTGGTTATGAGTAATAAATTCTGAGAATTTTTTTCAACAGGAATCTGGTGGTAACCTTTGTTTCAATCCAGACAGGAAATATATTTTGCACCTTGTAAGTTAGCATGGATAGAAGCTATCCTTGGTAGAGGGTAAATATAATCTACAGTGAATGTATTCAGAGCTTTTTATTCACCACATAATCTTGCATTAGCTTTTTCATAAGAGATTAAAACTGGTTAAATAACACAATACTTAGGTGTTGTGTCTACTTTTTCAACAATGCCCATTTTAAAAACATTTTGATGTTGTCCTCAATGTCTTTCATTTTTTCAGGAGAATCTGGCTAAGCTTACTTTTTCAAGCTGCCAGGAATATTATCCAAATCACAACTTAAAGAGATTTTTATTTCATGGTCTTTGACCCATCCTAGTTCATTTGAACATTGAGAAAATGCCATAGGATAAGATTTTATCAATCTAAAAATATTGTTTTCTACAATTTTTGACAGTTGAGGACTGAAAGATGCTTTTTGGATTTCATTTTCCAATTATACCACTTCAGAGGTGATTCTTCCAACTTGCAGTTGTTCTTCTTTAGGAGCAATAGAATAAACTGAATTTTTAGAGCAAATCTTGAATTTTCTTTTCCCATTTATGCCTATAGTGAAGCAACTATTTACAGGATCTAGTTTTATGCCAAATTTGGTCAATAAGTCATTTCTAATAATAAACCAATCACTACAATTATTACTATCCATTACTACAAATTTACATACTGCTCTTACATATCCATTATTAACTTTAAAGAATACAGCGGTTTTGTATTTGCCAAATGGATGTAATACTGAACCAAAACCCCTCCAGTTCTTTGTCTGTAAAAGTTCCAGTTTTTCTTTATACTTACTATCAAGTTTCATTAATGTGTTAATAGAAACTACACTACCTGAATCCCCAGTGTCAAGAATGACATTCATTTCTTTTCCACATATAATAAAAGGTGCTCTAATAGGTGTGACTTTGTAAGTATCATGAGTTACATCTTTACTTATTTCAGCTTCCTCAATGGAAGTAAAAGATGTATCTGTATGAGGTATTGCATCATTAAGTTACATAATATCCTGTTCTAATACATATATCTCATTTTTATCATCACTGTAAGAAATGTTACTTTTAAAATCCTCACTAGATTCCTCCTTTTCATCTTCATGATTACTTGGTTCAGAATCTTGTGAGTTTTCAATAGCATTTATTCATTTCTTACAAATATGACCTATAGCCCAAGGTTCATTGAATTTGTAGCAAGTACTAATTTCTTGTCTTATAGGGACAAGGGGAGCTAAAGCTATTTTCTTCTCCACTTGTAACTTATTTGTAGTAGGTTTTACTACCTCAACATTTTACTTGTAATTATTATACCTGGTTTCATATTTGTGGCTCAATAATATTTCATTGAATAGGTGGTATCAATGTTCAGGGATCCGCAATTAAATTAATTGAAGATAAAATTCCATATGCCCAAATTATCTTCCAAAATTATTTTTACTATTAATTGGGTTATTAGACACTTTACGTGTCAATTTTCACCTCTTATCTGACATTTTTCTACTCAATTTTTCATAACCACATCTTGGACAACATTCTGTCATAACCACATGCTGCACAACTTTCTGCCATAACCACATTTTGTACTACTCTCTGGATATTCCTCATGGATGTGATGAGTTTGGGATCAGGAATTAGGAATGGAAATCGGGGTATAAGAGGTGGGATAATGCATTATTGTGGACTCCTTATCCACTAGCCCCAGGGCTAGTGGATAAGAATATTACACAATTAATAATGTCTTATCACAGGAAATAAAATTTCTGATCCCTAATTGTGGATCCCTGAACATTGATACCCCCTAATATATCAATAAAGCCAGAAGTATCTCTGATGGTTTCAGTTCTAGCTACAATAATGCCTCTGACTGATATAGGAAATTTATATATTATTTTTTCTTTCCACTCATCATAATCCATTTTTGGATCCATGTTTTTAATGATTTTTATTAAATTCATTAAAAATACCATTGGTTTATCCCCAGAATTTGGATTATATCTGGCTTTCTCATACAATCTTTGTAGAGTGATTCTGAATTTTGGGCCACCAAATTGCCTTTCAATTAGTGCCTTCCATTCACTCCAGGAGTAGTTAATTTCCTCACTCAATACAGATTCAAACCATAATAAGGCCACATCTGTGAATAAAGATATCAATTTTGATGTAATTTCTTCATCAGGTAACTTTTATGAAAATTATAAGTTATCAATTCTTTGAATGAATTGTTGCCAATCAGAATTTGAATCCCCGTCAAAAGAAGGGTACTGATCTAACTTAGGCCAGTTCTTTTGGCTAGTTTTTACTTCCATAACCTGAGGAATATTGAGTAATTCACTTACTTTAGAAAGATGATCATTTATTTCATCTTTTACTGATTTTGTATTCTCAGAGCCCATGACACTATGTTCATGTTCAATCATTGGTTTATCATCTGATTGTTTCATAAAAACTGGTACTCTTTCCACATAAGAGATATTATCTTTTACTTTATCAGTATTTTTCAAAATGTTAGCAATTTCAATTTCTACTCTTTGTAACCTATCTTTTATTACAGGTACATGAGTTAAGGTATCATTCACATTTGAAAAAGACAATTTTACACATCCCTCTATGGTAGCCATAATATTCTGAGAAAGTTCCAATTTATTTTCTAAATTTTTAATCTCAGAGTTTAATCTTTTGTTTTCATTGATTAATTCATTATTTGAATTCTCAATATTTTTTAACCTATTGGCGGTTGTACTCAATGATTGCGTGAGATTTAATAATACACTTTCTGTATTATTGTTTGACTCTCTAGAGAATTCTTCCAATTTTTCAATTCTTAATAATAATTTACTAATTATTTTTGATTCCATTGGATTTTATTTTATAAAATATTCAATTTTTTCTGTGTCCAATTCAGAAGACTGATCATCAGGTTCAAGATTTAATTCATATGGTTCCATTTTTATATTAATAGCATTATCCTGGTGGTCAATAAAACTATGTACATTGTCATCATTAAAAGACAAGTTTAACATGTTATTTTCAATTGAATAATTTTTTAAATCCTTATCAATTATATCCATTAACTCTCTATCAATTTCATTACCTATAAGTAATTTATTGTTAGGATTATATAATTGATCCTGAGAAGATGGATGAATAACCAAGGTCTTGTTCCATTTCCCCTGTACGGGTGACTGCTGGAGCCCTGCTGTTGAGGGTTGTTGTAGTTTTAGGCTTACCAATCCCACTTCCATTTGCTTACAGTAATTTTTTGGTCCTCCTCTTGGGCTGGAGGTGTTGCTATGGAACTGTTGGGTGTCACTGTTGGTGGTTGAGCCTTTATTTCTACTAGAGCTTGATTGACTTCTACAAAACCCTGATCTTCTCTTTTCTCCAGATAGTTTATCTGGTCCACTATATTTCTGTCTCTTAATGTTAAGGTGTTCAGTAGAGTGGAGAGGGAGTGAATTTGTTCTTGTAAGGTATTTCTTGTTTTCTTTATTGATACCTGTTTTAATTGTTTTTCCCTTTCCTCCAGAGACATTTGTGGGGTGTTGTTTATGATGGGAGATTCCTGTCCCTTCATTTTAATGTCCTGAAACAGTTCTTTCAGCTCTAGGTCTTAAGTTATAATGTTCTGCCTTATTACTTACCATGTCATTGTTGTCACACATATTGTACGTGGAATTCATTTTTTTTTTAAATTGAAATTTAGACATGAAACTTCAATGAAACAGCTTTATCAGTATTTATCAATACCTGAAGACAATTATATTGCTTAATTATAGGTATGAAGTGAATTTATAAGTGCCAAAAGTCAAATATTCTTTTATGTGGTCACTTGATTTAACTGGTCTACAATATGTAGCCGTGTTTTTATATTAAAAAATAAAATCTGTCAGTAAGATTCTTTCTAAATATTAAATGAATTTACAAACCAATAAAAAGGGATTAAGAGTCCTGTTAAAGGAAAACAATTAATCAGTTTAACTGGTTTATTATCTGCAAAGACTTACCAAGGTCTTATTCCATTTCCCCTGCCTCTCCTTGGCTTTCCCCTGTAAGGATGACTGCTGGAGCCCTGATGTTGAGGTTTGTTGTAGTTTTAGGCATACCAATCCCACTTCTACTTGCTTACAGTAATTTTTTGGTCCTTCTTTTGGGCTGGAGGTGTTGCTATGGAACTGTTGGGTGCCACTGTTGATGGTTGAGCCTTTATTTCTACTAGAGCTTGATGGACTTCTACAAAACACTGAGCTGCTCTTTTCTCCAGATTGTTTATCTGGTCCAATATATTGTTGGCTCCTATTGTCAAGGTGTTCAGTAGAGTGGAGAGGGAGTGAATTTGTTCTTGTAATGTATTTCTTGTTTTATTTATTGATACCTGTTTTAATAGTTTTTCCCGTTCTTCCAGTGACATTTGTGGAGTGTTTCTGCTTGTGGGGGAATCCAACCCTCCATTTGAATTTCCTGTAACAGGTATTTCAGATCTGGGTCTTAAGCTATAAGGTTTTACCTTATTACTCACAATATCATTGTTGTCACACATTTTTACATGGAATTTAATCAAGGAATTGAAATTTTAGATCTTAAAACTTCAAAAGGAGTTTTATCAGTATTTATCAATACCACTGAAGACAATTTTATTGCTTAATTGTTGGTATGAAGTGAATTTATAAGTGCCAAAAGTCAAATATGCTTTTATGTGGTCACTTCATTTAACTGGTCTACAATATGTAGCCGTGTTTTTATATTTAAAAAAGAAAATCTGTCAGTAAGATTCTTTCTAAATATTAAATGAATTTACAAACCAATAAAAAGGGATTAAGAGTCCTGTTAAAGGAAAACAATTAATCAGTTTAACAGGTTTATTATCTGCAAAGATCACAAATTTAATTGGTCTATTGACAGACTCCCACTAATAAAAATTTTATGTTAAATTAGTGGTAAAAATTTTTATCTGCAAAGATCACAAAATTAATTGGTCTATTGACAAACTCCCACTAATAACAATTATATGTTAAATTAGTGGTAAAATTGTTGATTCAACATCAAAATTTTATTATATAACAGGGATTCTTTTTCTGAAATCACTATATAAGTGACCCCAATCTGTTTTAATTATCCAAATATTTCTATAGGAATTTTATTTACTTATAGCCTCTTTTTGAATTTTTACTTACTGGAAGATAACCAACAGAATTCTTGAGGAAAGGTCCCCAATTGTCAGGCTGAGATCAAGTACAGAGATGTGAACTATCTTGAATAGTCAGTAATCTAGAAGATTTTAATGGTACTATACAAATATTGAAGTAAAAATCCAATAAGTATTAAAATATAACTCAATATAAGGGTCTCAGCAATTTTAATCTCACTAAATATATATGGGTTACAATCTTATAGTTGGTAGAAAAATAGATGTAATAATTCAGATACTATTCAAAGAATTTATAAGTGCTAATGACATGTATTGTAACTTTATTGGTTATATATTTGATTGTAAAAATAAGGAATATAGAAAACAAGACCAAAAACCCCCTCCTTTTATATCCAATAATTCCTCCAATGAACCCCTTGATTTACCAGCTCTACACTCAGCTAATGACACCTCATTCCAGCTAATAGAACTATCCAAAAAAATGAAGAGTGACCAGTAACATAATTAGAATGATATCACCTGCTAAAATCCTGTAGTAATAGAGATAATCTGTTAGCCAGGCTATACCAGGAGCCCAGTAAATGATATTTTGATTTATTGGACCTGAGAGAGGGCGTAGGAATTGCATTTGATGTATATAAATTAATAATCTATTGCATAATAAAATTATAGAAGTATCTTATTAAATATAAGTGTTATATTAATTTTATTTTTATATAAATTATTTATACATTTAAATTAAGCATAATATACTTTATATTCTACAAATAATGGTGCATTTTTATTTATTTAATAATTATAATTTAATAATTAATTAATTACAAACATATATTATAATTATATGTGTAAAATTGACTTATAATGTAATTAAATTAATTAATTATATTTATATATTAAATAAAACTTTTCATATATTATTAAAAAATAATATTGGGCGCTTTTTTGACCCTTAATTGTGTCAGAAAAATTATTAAATAAATTATAACACTCATTTTATTATATAGTATTAAAATCCCCCCTTTAAATTGCAAATATCATTAAATTAATTATATGTTTCATTTAAACTAATTATTGAATTAATTATATAGTTAAAGCAATTAATTAAAATTGCTTTAAACTGGATTGAATTGATTACATGAATTTTTGGCATGAAAATAATTCTATTTGTTTTACTTAAACCCTTTACATCTCACTGTAATAACTGTTTTGGGTTATTTTAATAACTGTTCTCATGTTTCAGACTTACTTGGTTACTAATTATTTTAATTAATTTTTTTGGGAAGTTATGGTGGGAAAAATGGTTAATTACTCATGGGTTTAGTTTATTTTCTCATGTTTTTCTGTCAATCTCTATGTTTAGTTCTATTCTTTCATATTCTTGTTTCATTTTATTACTCTTTTGTAAGTACTAATTTGTGATGCTTCAGAGGGTCCTTTGCCTATAAAAGGCTTTGGATAATCCCCTGTAATGGCATAACTTATTATATACACTCAACTCAATACAATTTTAATTATATTACATTTATTTTATTTTTATTAGCCTTATAAAATCTAAATTTAAAATTAAATAAATATTTTACAGTTGCAATAGGTCTAATAATAATAATAGTGCTTACTACGCATTGAGAATAACTCTTATTTTAATATATATATCTTATAATTTTATAACCCTCAGTATTTTGTCAAGTCCCAAGTAGTACTTGTTGCCTTTCTCTTTTAAAATAATTAAAAAAAATACTTTTATTATTTTATTTAAATCCCTATCTTCTCCTCCTCCTCTCCATTCTTTCCCTTTTCCTCTTCCTCTTCTAGACATCCGGCCGATAATTGGAGGCCTTTCCAAACGACAACGACGACTACAATACTTGCGACAAACGACATAGCGCACGGACCACCCAGCCAAAAAAAGTAAACTTTTGCCGCAACCATGTTTTGAACTTGGTTTCGATCATTTAGGTTTATATTAAATTAAATCATATTGTATTTTGAAGTGATTTTATGATCACTATAGTAAGTTAACCTTTGCACCTCTCACTCATATTATTATATTTTTACTGCAATAACAGTGTTTGTGGCTTAATTGCTGATTCACTGAGTGTAAGTGTTCATTATTTTTTAATTTTTTTTCCTAGTTGACCATAATAGAGTAAAACTCTTAGTCCTAGAAGACAATTAATATTTAATAAATTAATAAATTAATTTTATTATTATTTTTTGTTTATTGGTTGACCATAATAGTACTCAGTACTTAGTCCCAATGTTATCATTATATTAATTTTTGGTATTAATTATTTTTGTTGACTTATAAAACCTTTATTGGTTGGTCCCATTTTAATTATTTTTAATTCTTAATAAATAATTGTAATTACATTTATTTGTATTACATTTTTTGTTAATTAATTGATTTTTTGATAAAATTTAAATTTTTTTTTTGTTAAAAATTTAATAAATTATATTTTATTTTGAAATAACAATTTGAATTATTGAATAATTTTGATTCTATTTTTACAGTTTAAATGTCCAGTAGTTTGGCTAACAGCATGGATAACTTACATGTGGATGAGATTGAAGTGGATGTTGACACTGAATCTGTAGGTTCTTCTAAATTGACTTACAAAAATTATTCAGCTGACAAAAAACATTCAGGATGTGGAAATGGCAGGAGAAGTGGAAAACCCCCCTCACCAAACACCTCTGAAAGAAGTAAAACCTCTAATAAGTCAGGAAAATCAACTCAAAGGTATAAAAATAAAAAAGATACCTCTAACCCAACAAGTAAACAATCTGTCCAGTCACATCAAAGAACTTAAAGCAGAAAACATGAAGTACAAGGCAAGGGTAGACACACTCTGGCAGAAGATGCAGGAATTATTAAATCCCAAACAGGCTCAAAATCCTCATTTCCCAGCCTCCCAGCCTCAGCCTCAGCCTCAGCCTCAGCCTCAGCCTCAGCCTCAGCCTCAGCCTCAGCCTCAGCCTCAGCCTCAGCCTCAGCCTCAGCCTCAGCCTCAGCCTCAGCCTCAGCCTCAGCCTCAGCCTCAGCCTCAGCCTCAGCCTCAGCCTCAGCCTCAGCCTCAGCCTCAGCCTCAGCCTCAGCCTCAGCCTCAACCTCAGCCCAATCAGGTACCCAGCTCCTTCATGCAAAATCAAAGCACTCTGCAGGTGGAGCAGAGGAAATGGGATTACTTGATGAGCCATTACCAACAGAATGTTCAGCAACCACAAGCTCAACAACCTGGCCCATCCAGGACACCAACCTACCATCCATCTCCTCAGCCCCATCCTTATCAGGGAGGCAGAAGAAAGAAGGCACAGGGGAAGTTTCCTCCCTTGCCATGGTGAGTAATTTGTTTGATAAACATTTTGGTATGTATAATAACAAAGCTTCTTCAGGTAATGTTGTTTATCCTAGTGAAAGAACAGTTAAACCCTTAAAAAGACAACTTCCTTTAATTAGTAGCCCCAATGATGTAATTAGCAAATTATCATTTGATGAACCTTTACATTTCACTTCTACTTCTTTAATTAATCCTTCTCTTGCAATTAAGAATAATTCTGTTTCCCCTAAAGTCTATACTTTAATTGAGAAAACTTCTGAAGAAATATTGAAAGATACCCTTGATTTTAATGTTGTAAAAGACAAACATTTGAGAAGTGTGTTAATACATGAGAGTGATAGATTAAATAATTTGCACTTGCATTGTAAATTAAGTTCTTCTGTACAAGATACAGCTTATTTTAAAATTAAAGAAACCTTGAATATTGTTCTTAGCCAACAAAAACAAATAAGGAGTGACCATAGATCTATCTCAGATAGGAATATCAATATACATAAAAACTTGAGTGAATTGAAACCCCTTATTGAAGAAAATTATTCATTAAAAAGTGAAATTAAATCTCTACAAAATGAGTTTAAAAATCCAAAAAAATGATTTCCATGCACTGAGTGCCAAACACACAGTTTCTGAGGACAGAAATGTTTTATCTCTTGCAAAAGTAAATGACCAGATGTCTGAAATTCCAAGGATAAGAAACTATGTGGCTGACCTTCAGGAAAAAATTTCAACCTTAACCATCAATAATTATGTTATAAATAATAATGCTGCCCATAAGCTGCATAAAAATAAAGGAAAAGAACCTGAACAGAGTTCCTCTTTTCTTCCTCATATTTCAGCCATTAAACAAACTGACAATTAGTCTGTAAAATCTTTTGCTACTAGCAAAAAATCTTGTGATGGTCATGTACCAGCTGTTTCTGTAAATAATGAAATTTCTGAACACCTGGCTAAAATTCAGGAATTATTAATGATAAATAATTCAACCCAATGGATGGACCATCCCAGTAGTATGAAAAATTGGCCTAAATTGCACCAATATCCTACCTTTGATGGTGATTCTTCATCTGATTGGCAACACTTTATCCAAAGAATTGATAATTTAAACTGATGAAGAAATTATTTCTAAGCTAATTTTTTTATTTTCCAATGTAGCTTTGATGTGGTATGAATCTGTTCTATTAGATAACAACCATTATACATGGAATGATTGGAAATCCTTGATTGAGAATCAATTTGGTAGTTCAAAATTCAGGTTGGCTCAGCAAAGACTGTATGAGAATACTAGATATTTATCCTCCTCTGTTGAAAAACTCATTGTTTTTCTTATGAAAGTACCAAAAATCCTTAGAGCAGTTGATCCAAAGATGGATTATGATATTTGGAGAGATAAAATCTTGTATAAATTACCAAATTCTCTTAGAGATTTAACTGTAGCTAGAACTGAGCATGTGAGAGAACACTCTTCTTTCATTAACATCTGTAATGAGGTACTGCTCAACCATAGATATGAACCAAAGAATTGCCTTGGTAAATCTTCTCATGATCAAAATAAACCCTCTACAAAGCCCCCAGAAAAATCTGGTAAACCCTCTGCCCCAGTTGCACCTAAAAAATATGCAACAAATACTTGTTATAAATGTAACAAACCATGGAAAAAGGGTCATGTTTGTGGCAAGAAAATTCATCTTGTTGAACAAAATGAAAACACTTATGAGGCTGAAATTGATGTCAATAATTCTTCTAGTGAATGTGAAAGTAATATCTCCTATTAAAATGACTCTGTTAAAGATATTTTAATGTTAGAATGGGATGTCCATTATTTAGATAATATATCTGAAGAATGTGTATTGGATTTATCTTCAGTGGAAAATGTAGAAATAATTTAAGATATTACTAAAAATTCTATAGCCATATTCCCTTTGAAAGCACCTGTTATCATTAATGGTAAAAATGTTGATGTAGTTCTTGACTCTGGTGCTGGAGGAAGTGTAGTGTCTGAAAGAGCTTTAGCTTCAGTAGATAAGGATTATTTGAGTAAATTATTAACTATAACTTCTGAAAAATGGAGAGGGTATGGTTCTACCTTGTGTCCCATTGGCAAATACAAAACCTCTGTATTCTTCAAATATAATGGTGGTTTTGTCAGAGCTATTTGTGAATTTGTTGTCATGAAAAATGATAATTTAAGCAATTGGTTTATTATGGGTAATGATATTTTAACCATTTTTGGTGTAAAATTGAACCCAGAAAATAATTGTTTCACCTTGGGATTGAATGGCAAAAGAAAATTCAAAATTTCCTCCCCTAGAAACCCTTCTGGGCATCTGTTAAAGTCTTGTAACTCACTGATCCAGTGTAAAGGAAGAACAACAATTGAAATAGATGATTTATTAAATGAAATAAATACTGCTTCTTTTGGTGATCAGTTAACTAGTGAACAAAAGGATTCTATTATTGCCTCAATTACCTCTTTCCCTATGGCTTTCGCTCATGGTTCTCATGTCTTAGGAAGTGTTCAGGAAGAAATGAAAATTACCTTATCCTGTAACTTGAGTGATATTCCTCCTAGTCTTAAGAAAAAACCATATTCTGCTTCTCCAACAAAAAGAAAGGATATTGAAGATAATATTGCCACATTATTAAAAATGAATATCATTGAGAAAGTGGATGCCACCCCCAAATATTGTGTCATCTCCCCAGTCTTAATTTCTTATGAAAAAGATAAGGCTAGATTATGTGGAGATTACAGAGCATTAAACACTTATACTGTTGATGATATTTATCCTTTACCCAAAATTAATTCAATACATGCTACCTTGCAAGGTGCAAAATTTATTAGTTGTCTGGATGGTAATAAAGGGTATCATCAAGTTCCAGTTGAGAAAAATTCTCAAAAATTTTTGCTTATTGCTACTCATATGGGTATATATAAGTATGTTACAATGCCATTTGGCCCTAAAAATGCTGCTTCAGTTTTTCAAAAAGTCATGGATAACACTTTCCATCAGGAAAAAATTGAGGGATGGCTCATGGTGTATATTGATTATATCATAGTTTTTCTAAAACTTTTGATGAACATATGGTTCATTTAAATAGGGGTTTCCAAAAAATGGATGAAATCAATATGACCGTGTCCTTGAAAAAGTGTAAATTTGGTTTTCAATCTTTGAAAGTCCTTGGCCATGTTGTGTCAGGCCTACAAATTTGTGTAGACCACAACAAAGTTGCTGCAATTCAAAATGTGAAAGCACCAACTTCTGTAAGAGAAATCCAAAGTTGTTTGGGTATGTGTGGCTACTATAGCGAATACATTAAAAATTATCAGGTCATAGCCTTGCCTCTTACCAAACTAACCAGGAAAGATGTTGCATTCATCTGGAATAGTGACTGTCAAAAAGCTTTTGATACATTAAAATGTTGCTTAACAAAAGCCCCTATCTTAGCTCTTCTAGATTTTAACAAACCATTTGTCCTGTATACAGATGCTATATTTGTTGGTCTGGGTGCTGCCCTCCACCAGAACAAATTATTAATGATAAATCCTCAGAGGTTGTAATTTTTTATATTTCAAGAACCTTGAGAAATAGTGAATTGAAATATGGTGCCACTCAATTAGAGTGCTTAGCAATTGTTTGGGCTCTTGAGAAGCTTCATTACTATCTAGATGACTAAAAGTTTGAATTGGTAACTGACTGTAGTGCTGTGAAGTCCCTCTTAAACCTGAAAACACCTAATAGACATATGTTCAGGTGGCAACTTGCTGTTCAAGAATACAGAGGAGGGATGAAAATTATCCATAGGGCTGGAAATGTTCACTCCAATGTTGATATGCTGTCCAGATTGCCTCTGCAAAATAATGACTCCAATCCTGCTTATGTACCTGAAGATGATACTGTTCATATCCATGGTATATTTATAGTTGATATGGAAGAAGAGTTATTAAAATTAATATTGGATTCATATGATAAGGATTCTGATTTAAATTAATTATTTACTATATTAAATGATCCTAAGAATGCTTCAATTCAAGCATTGATTAAAACTCTTCCTGAAAAGTATCAAAATGCTTTGATTAAAGGAAAGTTTTCTATTGAAGATGGTTATATATATTATAGAAGAAAGCTTACTCATGTAATTGTAATTCCTCCTTCAATGAAAGAAACTATTCTCAAACTTTGTCATGATGACATATTAGCTGGTCATTTTTATGTTGAAAAGACATTAATTAGAGTCAAAAACACTGCTTGGTGGGCTAATATGTCTGAAGATACAAAATTATTTGTTGAATCTTGTGATTCCTGCCAGAAATCTAAAAGGTTGACAGGTAAAAGAGCAGGGTTATTACAACATATTGAAGCACCTGATGCTCCTTGGCAAATAATTAACATGGATTTTGTCACTGGTTTTCCTGTAGCAGGTAAAGACAGTTATAACTCTTGTTGGGTAATAGTAGATAGATTCACAAAAATGTGCAAGTTTATTCCTACCCACAAAGATGTATCCACAAAAGAATTAGCTTTCTTATGGTGGACTTACATGTTTAATATTATTAGTTTTCCAAAAGCCATTATCTCTGATAGAGATCCAAAATTTACTTCTGAATTTTGGACCTCTTTGATGGATATTTGTGGCTGTGAGTTAAAGTTGTCTACAGCTCACCATACTCAGACTGATGGTCTAGCTGAAAGAATGATCCAAACTCTGGAAGATATGATTAGAAGGTATTGTGCCTTTGGATTAGAATATAAAGACAATGACAGATTAACTCATGACTGGGTCACTCTATTGCCTGGTCTTGAATTTGCATATAATAGCACTGTTCATTCTGTCACTGAGAAAAAGCCTTTTGAGCTTTGGTTAGGTTATGTCCCAAACACTCCTGCCCAGATTCTCAAAAATAAATTAAATAAGTTGGAACTACACCCTTGTGTAAAATCTTTTATGAAAATGCAACAGCTATGCAGAAAACATGCTCAAAGCTGTATTGATAAAGCATTTGAATATGAAAAGAAAAGATGGGATAAATCCCATAAAGAATACACATTTAACAAGGGTGATGAAGTGTTGATATCTACTGTCCATTACAATTTACAAGGTAAAAACAAATTAAAAGATCCTTTTGTAGGACCATTTGTTGTTAAAAGAATGGTTGGAGATAATGCAGTAGAAGTTGTATTGTATTATCCATATGATAGAAAACATCCTGTTTTTCACATTTCTTTGCTTAAGCCTTATACTTCCAACAGTGAATTATTTCCCAAAAGAAGGGGAAGACCTAAGAAAATCCCTCAGGAAGTCACAGAAACTGCAGAAATTGATTAAATTCTCAATGATAGGATTATCACTTCTGAAATAGGTACTGAATATTTATTGAGATATAAGAACAAATCATCTGAACATGATGCATGGATACCTGGAAAGGAGATTTCAAATCTTCCTACTCTGTTAAAAAAGTACATAAAGAAGAAATCCTAGCATTTTTTTATTGTTTTTTTAGAGTGAGGGAGTGTCAGCCAGGCTATACCAGGAGCCCAGTAAATGATATGTTGATTTATTGGACCTGAAAGAGGGCGTAAGAATTGCATTTTATGTATATAAATTAATATTTTATTGCATAATAAAATTATATAAGTATCTTATTAAATATAAGTGTTATATTAATTTTATTGTTATATAAATTTTTTATACATTTAAATTAAGCATAATATATTGTATATTATACAAATAATGGCGCATTTTTATTTATTTAATAATTATAATTTAATAATTAATTAATTACAAACATATATTATAATTATATGTGTAAAATTGACTTATAATGTAATTAAATTAATTAATTAAATTTATATATTAAATAAAACTTTTCATATATTATTAAACAATATTATTGGGCGATTTTTTGACCCTTAATTGTGTCAGAAAAATTATTAAATAAATTATAACAATTATTTAATTATATAGTATTAAAATCCCTACTTTAAATTAAAAATATCATTAAATTAATTATATGTTTCATTTAAACTAATTATTGAATTAATTACAAAGTTAAAACAATTAATTAAAATTGCTTTAAACTGGATTGAATTGATTACATGAATTTTTGGCATGAAAATAATTCTATTTGTTTTACTTAAACCCTTTACATCTCACTGTAATAACTGTTTTGGGTTATTTTACAAACTGTTCTCATGTTTCAGAATTACTTGGTTACTAATTGTTTTGATTAATTGTTTTGGGAAGTTATGGTGGGAAAAATGGTTAATTACTCATGTGTTTAGTTTATTGTCTCATGTTTTTCTCTCAATCTCTATATTTAGTTTTATTCTTTTATATTCTTGTTTCATTTTATTACTCTTTTGTAAGTACTCATTTGTGACGCTTCAGAGGGTCCTTTGCCTATAAAAGGCTTTGGATAATCCCCTGTAATGGCATAACTTATTATATACACTCAACACAATACAATTTTAATTATATTACATTTATTTTATTTTTATTAGCCTTATAAAATCTAAATTTAAAAGTAAATAAATATTTTACGGTTGCAATAGGTCTAATAATAATAATAGTGTTTACTGCGCATTGAAAATAACTCATATTTTAATAAATATATTTTATAATTTTATAACCCTCAGTATTTTGTCAAGTCCCAAGTAGTCCTTGTTGCCTTTCTCTCTTAGAATAATTAAAAAAATACTTTTATTATTTTATTTACATCCATATCTTCTCCTCCTCCTCTCCATTCTTTCCCTTTTCATCTTCCTCTTCTAGACATCTGGCAGATATAATCCATCAAAAATAAAGAATAAGCAAAAAAGAGAGTGTATGCATGTAATACATTAAAATAAAAGTCTAATTATTAATCAATATTGAAGGGATTAAAAGTAGAAATGATGGGGCTAATCATGACAATAAACTACGTGAAATCCTCATTCAAAAATAACCAATATTGACTGAGAAACAACTAAAAACCCCAAAAAAAGGTGTGAGATGTGGGGCAACTACATGCAGTCCTTGGAAGGTGCTTGCATGGGTAAATCCTTGACAAATTTAGGCAAATTTAAGCGTTGTAGTGAATTAAAGGCGCCAAGCTTGAGGCTATTAATCAAATTAGTGCATATAATAAGGTCAATGCACTTATAATTAAATTAGGACACTAAATAAGCACTTGTTGCCTATTTTAGCCTGTTTCCCCACAGTGGGTGTAGAATGTGGGTTAATTATAGTGTGAAAAAGCTAACTTTGCTAAAAATGAAGCTATTCACACAGGAAAAATTCTGGCAGTATGTGGCCAGTACACAGAAGCCATTTCTGGCATAAAAAACACCAAATTTGAAAAGTGTTATTTTTATGAATTTGAGTAGCCAAATCAATAGTCCTAATTAAGACAAATTGATCTGTCAAAGCGCATATAGTAGAATTTTAAGTGATTTAAAGTGCATTTCTTGTTTTTCACATAAAACAATGAAAACAAGAGCTTCAAGTCTACTTAAAAATTTGATAGCCTTATATTTAAGGCTCTTAAGATTACCCTAACATATTCCAACTTGATATTAAGTAAATAAGACCTCTAAAAGTTTGATATATGCATGTATATAAGGTGTTATAATGGCATATATTGTATTTTATAATAATTTTTACTTATGTATACAGCTTGTGTACTTTTATTTATTGTTCCCATGTATAGTCCATGTGTTTAACATAACTTATAAGTACTTTTTACTCAGTCCTGGGAATATCCAGGCTGACACAAACATGGCCTTTCTTCCAAGGCTTACTGCATTTGAAGCAAGTATTTGTTGCATACTTTTTGGGTGCAACAGGGGCAGAAGGTTTACCAACCTTTTCCAGAGGTTTTTGTTGGTAATTGGAGGTTTTATCCAATAAAGTTCTTGAAATGAATCTTCTAGCGTCATACTTGTTGTTAAGAAGGATCTCATTACAAGTATTAATGAAAGAAGAAGGTTCCTTTGAGAACTCAGTCCTAGCAACTATTAAGTCTCTCAGAGACATAGGTAATTTATAGAGGATCCTGTCCTTCCATAACTCAAACTCCATATTTGGGTCCATTACCCTTAAGATTTTCACAATTTTCATCAAGAACTCAATAGGTTTTTCAGTAGAGGAGCTATATCTGGTTTCTTCATATTGCCTTTGTTGAGCTAATCTAAACTTGGAACCACCAAATTGTGCTTTAATTAATTTTTTTCCAATCTTCCCATTATGGTAAGGTAAACTCTTACAGTTGCCTTGCTGTAAGCAGAATCCGGAGGAGATATGTGGATTTAGCTGAAAACCCCGTCCTTCCAAAATAAATAACAAAATGGGAATTCTAAATCACTAAGCTAACCAATCTACTTGAATCTGTTTGATAAAATAATGAAACTCTAAAATAAGTAACGCTTATTGAGATTTAAATAAAAGTGGATGTTGATAAAAGAAATACTGATAACAACAATTAAGGTGTACCAGTGAAAGATCTGAAAAGATTGACTTTTATGTTTTTATAATAATTTGAATTTTTATGAGACAGCAATAATCAAGTCCCAGCGACGAAGACCTTTCTAAAGATACCCTGTATGAAGTGTGTTTTAAATTGTTGAATAGTATTTCTAAAATGTTAAATATAAAAAAATATAAAGTTATAAGGGTATTACAATTTATTTAATTTGTTGAGTAATAAAAAATGAGACCGTGGTGGTTAATGATTAAGCTGTATGATGTATCCCCCCCCTCAATTTTGAGTTTGAGAAGCGCTTAAGTATTCCTAGTCACGTGCCTAAGTTTTCCCCTCCAGAGCTCTTCCAGAGTCAATCCGGAGTCCGTACGGAGTCCGTACGGAGTCAAAGCGGAGTCCGTACGGAGTCCGTCCGGACTTCCGGACTCAATTAGAACCTTAATACTATAATAAAAAATCTAGAAAAATTACACATAATAGAGCTACTTCCCCTTTACATACCAAACTAATTTTCGTAGTCTGCGCAGCTCTAATTACCCCGTGAAAATTCATCAAAGTTAAGTAATTTTTGAAAACGTAAATATTTCTATAAAACTTTAAAATTCATTTAAAAATATAAGAAAAATAGTAAAAATTCTGGGAAAATTTCCCAAGGTTCTTGAGTGACTTGACTTGATACTTATAAATTTTTCAGACCGTAAAAATAAGTTTTCTCTGCAAAATAAATTGTTTTTGTGTAGGCATTTGCCTGTGACCAATTTCTTCATATTTTAAACTCCAATAAATTAAATAAAACCCTTTTATAAAAAAATAATAACGCCAATCTTGCACGCCATAATAACTCAATTTACATACTTTGGTTCCGTACTAAACTTTAGGCTACCACATCCTCCCTCCAATCGAGAATGTCCCCATTCTTATAACTTTGCATAAGTGGTTGAGCAATTCCAAAAGAATTATCTTTTCTAATAAAATAATTTGATAAATTTGTTTTAGCTGGTCTTCTTTTAATTCTTTATAATAAAAACGTTGTTTCTTCTTCTCTGGCTTGATATAACATAAAATAAAATAAAATAAATCTTGTGATGATTCCACTACTGAGAGCAAGGTTTGAATCCCTTCAGACTCCCATATACCAGTCTTCCTTCTTGTCACAGCATTGAGAGAGTGGATCTTCCTATGAGCCAAATACTCCTGATTCCAACCTCATAGGGCCCCCCACTGAGCCGAATTCTATGATTCCAATCTCACCATAAGGTCCTCCAAGCTTCACACCAAAAAAAAATGGCCTAACTATGAGGCACTAAAAAAAATCATTCCCTAAAATCCAACTACCATCCTAACTTCTGATTCCTTCATCACAATTTTCAAACTTTGCTATACAGCAAACCCATAAAATACTTTTGCCAGGCTTCCAATAATAATATTAACTTTAGACCATGTTAAAGCGCCACAAATTTCACCTAATTAACCATTATGCTTTCCTTAGCATCATCACCACCTAAAATTTTAACCTCCTAAAGCTATCAGCACCCAATTCCAGAAATAATTGAATAACCAGTTTAGAGTCTTAGTGGACAGTGATAAATTAAAAGATTGAATTGAGTTATCCAAACAAGATTGACATTCCAATTTAAAGTCTTGGTAGACCAAAAATATAATCGATTGCCAGTTTATGGTCTTGGTGGACCAAAGATCGTTTAAGTGCATAAATATCTTGATACATTCCTAAGTAAGGCCTAGGCTTGACCAAAGATTGAATAAATTTGATAATCCAGTTTAATGTCATAGTGGACCAAACATTTGATCGACAAGTAATCCAGTATAAGGCCATAGTGGTCCAATGAATGTTGAATTATCCTGCAGATATTAATTTTCCAGTTTAAAGTCATAGTGGACTAAACAATGAATGAACTACCAGTTTAAAGTCATGGTGGACCAAACATTTGATTGATAAGAAATCCAGTTTAAGGTCATGGTGGACCCAACAGCTTGATAACAGTCCAGTTTAAGGTCTTGGTGGACCTAAAATTTGATAACACTCCAGTTTAAGGTCTTGGTGGACCTAACAAATCCAATAAAAAAAATTTTAACGATAGTCTTGAAAATTAGCCAGTTTAAAGTCTTGGAGGACTAACAGCTCCAAAATTCGTATAAAACCTTAAGGAAAGTCTTGAACAGTAGCCAGTTTAAAGTCTTGGAGGACTAACAGCTCCAAAATTCGTATAAAACCTTAAGGAAAGTCTTGAACAGTAGCCAGTTTAAAGTCTTGGAGGACTAACAGCTGTCTTGAAGTAAAATCCCATAGGTATTGAGTTTCCCTAGACCCTGTTTCCTGTCTAAACTAAATGAATAAAACTAAAAAAAACAAAACTAAGAAATATAATAATAATTTTGATTTAATTAATTAATTTTAATTTTAATTTTTTTTATATTATTATTTTATTATTTATTATTTATTTTATTTTTATTTTTATTTTTATTATTATTATTTTTTTTTTTTAATTTTAATATTTTTTTTTTTTTTTTTTTAAATTTAAAATAAAAGATTTTAGAAAAGATAGTTTTAAAATAAAAGTTAAAATTTAATTTTAAAGAAAGATAAATTAATGTGAAAAGAAAGATAAAAAAAGTACTAAAATAAAATTTTAAAATAAAATTTTAAAAGATGCCCCCCGGCCATTTGATGAGCCGTACCCTCGACATCATACCCACATCCAAGTGCAACTTGATGTGGTTACACAATTTTGAGAAATTGAAAAGAAAAGAAAATAAATGAAAGTTTTTAGAAGATAATTTTTATAATGATGATCACTGGGTGGGCTCCCTCCAATTTATAAAAATGATTAGAGACCACCAGTGAGCATCACCTTTACATTAATTCATAATATATATTTAAAGAAAAGAAATCACAATCTAACATAAAAAAATCAAAAACAAAATAAAAAAAATCTTGAATCCGGCGTTGAGAGCGGTGTCTCTTGATTCGTTCCAGTTTATAGTCTTAGTGGACTTCCTAAAATTAAAAGACAAAGCCAGGATTCAACTAGTAACAGGGAAAATTTTGGAAACGAACATTATGGGGTAATTGTGTATAGAGCAGCCAGCCCATCAATTACCCCAACACTTGCCAATATTAAATTAAGAAGGTTCCCCTGTGAACACTTCTTCCAATAAATTTTAAAAATTTTCCAACACTATCTTCACCCATATTTTTAAGAATTTTAAGTTTTCGAAAATTTCAAAGAAGGTCTTCTTGCATTTCGTTAAGTTTCATCACAGTTTCGTTGTCCATATACAGTGTAACGATAGTAATGTATTTTGATAAAAAAAGAAGATAGTTTATCCTCGTTGCGGAGGTCGTCATAAAATATTGTCGTTATCATAGTTTATCCTCATTGCGGAGGAATCCATAAAATTTCGTAGATATCATAGTTTATCCTTGTTGCGGATGTTGATAAGATTTTTATAAACATCATAGTTTATCCTCATTTCAGAGGTATAAAATTTGATAAATGTCATTAAAATTGTAGTTTATCCTCATTTCGGAGTTAGACTTCGGCACTCCTGGTGCCTCTAGGATAGAACCGTTTCACTTGATTGGCTGCTACCCTCTTCTTTAATACTACTCCATCCAACTCTTCTAGCACATATGAACCGCTGGAAACTTGCTCCTTGATTTCATACGGTCCATTCCACCTATCTGCAAACATCTTTCCCCACTGACTTTCCAAACTCCTATTATACACCAGGACCATATCACCTGGGTTCAAAGGTTTCCTTAATCGATGTGCCAACCGCTCATCCCAATATCTAACTGATTGATTTCGGATCTTCATCATCCGCGAATATGCCTTTTCTAAATATTCTTCTTTCTTTTCTAGCTGCATCATTCTTGCACACAATAATTCTTCAGTAGTTTTGACCATGTCCCAGTCAACTCCAAGATATGATTCAGCTTCTAAATCAACCAGTAAAACTGCTTTCTGTCCAAAAACAAGTTCATAAGGTGAAAATCCGGTTGTCCTTTTGGCAGTGATTCGATCAGCAAATAAAACTAAAGGTAAATAGTGCCTCCACTTTTGGCACTTGTCCCACACATTTTAACTAAAGCATCCTTAATAACTTGATGCCCTCTTTCAACCATGCCTTCAGCTTCAGGATAATATGGGGTGGCTACCCTAACCTTTGATCCAACTTTCAATACGGCCTCTTTAAACTCTGTCCCAAATTCAGGACCTCCATCTACCGTTACCAACTTCATCACCCCATACCTATATACCCAATTATTCAAAAAAAATTCTGCCACATTTTTGGCAGTTAAATTAATAAGAGGCGCTGCCTCTACCCAACCAGATAAATCATCTCTGGACACAATTAAATATTTATACCTTCCCTCTTTTATATGAACGGCATCTAAACTAACTCTCCCAAAGAGCGTATATTCACCAGTTGCGCGTCCAGGTTCTTTTGGCCTTAAATAACTTCGTCTTTGACATTCTTCGCATGACTGAACCCACTGTTTAACAGCCATCTTCATGCCAGGCCACCAAAATCAATCAGAAATTCTTCTAAACGTTTCTCCAATGCCTCTATGCCCGAGATCTTCATGCAGTGATTTCAAAACTAATTCTTGCCCCTTCTCTTGAGTTATAACTACTTGAGGATTTGGATACCTTCTCCTCATTAAACGTCGACCAGATAGGTAAAACGTAGATGACTTCCTCTTGATAGCCACCCATTCATCGTCTTCACACTCTTCTGGCCTCTCTAAAGTCAACAAATATTTGACTAACAAAAAATAAAAACCAGTCTGACCCCAGACTTCATCTTGAAAATCAATTAATATAACATCAATAGGGACTTCTCTATCACCAATATCACCTGCACATGAATGAGCCAATAATCGTTGACCCCTAAATAAATCTTTAATCGAGCTATGTCGTTGTTTTTCTTCTGAACCTTTGGATCCTTTGTAAACCGTATTTGAAAATACCTCTTTCTCTTTATCCACCTTTTTATTTAAATTCTCTAATTCTCCAACATATACACCATTCCTTAAATTACTACTATCCCACACTACCAATCCATCTTCCTCTACATACACCACATCTTCTTCTACCTCCTCTCTGCCGAATTTATCTACACCTTTTCCAACACCTTTATTAACATAAAAACTATTTTCCAGTTTATGCTCTTGGTGGAGGTCATCAACACCATAATCTAAACACAATAGTCCTGCCAGTTTAACCTCATGGGGGAGGTATGGAAAGTCTTCAGCTCCTTTAGTGCTGGCTTTGATAATAGGTATATCTTCATCAAACTCTTCTGAGTCTGAATCTTCTTCAGTGGGTGGTCTCCTTGATAAACCATCTGGCATAGTAAAAGTTTTGCCAGGCTTATGAACTAAATCAAACGAAAAATGTTGAATAAAAGCTACCCATCTCGTCATGGGTGCGTTCGGTAAACTTGGGGAATTAATCATCTGGATTAAGGATTTCGCATCCACTTGCAACTCAAAATGTTGCCCCCACAAAATATGCTGAAGTTTCTTCAGTATTTTTGCCACACCACATAATTCCAATTTCGGTTGAGAATATCTTGATTCGACCTCAGTAAATACTACAGATTCATACCTAACTGGCCTGATGTAACCAGCTTTATCCATCTGAGACAAAACCGCCCCAGCTGCAACCTGACTTGAATCAACTGCTAAATAAATTCTGCCAGCTCCTTTTCCATAATCCAACTTGTGCAGGACTAAATCCTTCCCTACAACCTCCTTCAACTTCACAAACGCCTTCTCACACTCTTCATCCCACTCCCAGTCTGCATCCTTTCTCGTTAACCGCTTCAATGGAGCTGCCAATGAAGAAAAGTCCTTGATAAACATTCTAACATATACGCAAACGCCTAAAAACCCTCTGACTTCGGTCGTATTCTTGGGTCTTGGCCAGGACTGAATTTTGTTAACTTTCTTCTTGGACATAATTCTACCCTCTCTACATACCACATGGCCTAATATTTCTAAGGCTGGCACACAACATGAAAATTTTGAACCTGAAATAGTTAAACCAGCCTCTTCAATTCGAAACAAGATTCTTTCTAAAGTAATTGCAAACTCCCAAATGAATTTGCGTATCCCGGGATTCTCTTCCAACACCTGGTTATCATAGTCGGTTGTTGGTCCCTTAATTCCTCCATCATCTATAAAGATTCCAGCATATTGTGGAATTTCGTCTTGAAGGATCCAAGCCATCTGAGCTTGATAAACTGCAACCGAATTTGTTGCTCCTTGAGGTAATCTTGTTAACTGTAAACGTCCTAGTGGCGTATCAAATGTAGTGAGAGGCCTTGAGTCCGGATGTAACTCTCTCTCATCATATCCACCCATAATATCTCCTAAACCATAACACACTCTCCCTGCAAACGCTTCAACAAACTCCTCAGCACTAGGCGGTATCCCAGCATCCTTTATTGTAACCCTATTTAATTCCCTAAGATCATGAAAAACTCTAAGCTTGCCATTCGGTTTCTTGATACAAAATACCGGACTAGAATAACTTGACGTTGATTGCTCATAAAGTCCAGTGCGTATCCATTCTCTGACAACTTCAATATAGGCTTCTTTTAATGCAGCCGGAATAGGAATCGGTTTCTGCTGCCACGGTTCATGACATACCACAGGAATCTTGTAAGGCTCCCCATAGGAATGCTTCAACACACCCCTCTCCTCTTCTACAAAAGCAATGGCCTTCTCTCGCTTGACCATCACATCCAACAACAACTTCTTCTCTTCTCCAGACAACCAACCATCAGGTCCAAAATTAACAACACCCAGTCTCTCAAAAGTGATTCTTGACGTCTCAGAAAATTCAGGCGGATTCTTTACCAAGGGACTTTCATAAGGATCTCTTGATAACCTTGGTCTTCTCAAAGGTGGATTTAATTCAGCAGGTAGCGGTTCATTAATAGGTCGAACTTTATTTGCTACTTTATTATATTTGGCTGCGTCCACATCTAAATAAACTTGAGGTAAAACATTTTCTTTTGTATCGCCATTAAAACTTTCATCAAATAAATCTTCTTCATCGCCAGAATCGGAATAAGAAAAATTAGAAAAATATTTTATTTCATTTTTAAATTTTACCTTTTCTCCTTTCCCTCGTCTAATTTATAAACAGATTTTCCAACACCTTTGCTTCCCTTATCCAACAGTAAATCACCCATAAAGAAAGTTGGCAGTTTAACCTCTTTCTGGAGAACCGGAATTGAGTTTTCACAAAAATTATTTTTTTGTGTTTTATTTATACTGAGATTTTTAATCGGATTTTGATGTGATTTTTGCAGTTTACCCTCTTGCTGGAGGTCCGTAATAGAAGGAGATACTTGCAGTTTAGCCTCTTGCTGGAGGTCCCAAATAGAAGGAGATACTTGCAGTTTAACCTCTTGCTGGAGGCCCAAAAACATACCCTTCCAATTTTTATCCAACCTAATTTGGCCCATTTTGCCTTTTTTACCATTTTTAAATTTAATAGAAAAACAGGGTAAATCCAATAAACATATAGTAAAGTCCATAACATATTTGCACTCCAAAGTAATATTAAAAGAAAATAATTGAGAATCCACTTGAATTATCTCCAAGTGAGCTGACCTATCGCAATCCGGGATCTCATCCTGAGGGGAGATTACAACATTAGAGTGATCAGCCCCTGCTACCCCAAAAAATGAGGGCATCCATAATAATTTGAATCCTGAATAAATTGAAGACATAACGATAA
This sequence comes from Hemileia vastatrix, assembly GCA_030280995.1. NCBI lineage: Eukaryota > Fungi > Basidiomycota > Pucciniomycetes > Pucciniales > Zaghouaniaceae > Hemileia > Hemileia vastatrix. Next base: position 23,068,804 of record JASXTE010000005.1, on the reverse strand, counting down.
AAAAAAATTTCAGCCGAGTTTAGGTAGTTTATCCTCATTTCGGAGGAATTATATTCTTGATATCCCCTGGAGATAATCCATAATTTTGCCCCAAGGGCTTATCCACCGATTCCATAAAACCCAAAAATAAACCCCCATAATTTGTCCTACCATTGGACATAAAAAATAAACAACCCTTTTCCAAAATATGAGTGCATCCAATTTATGCACTCTATTATCAAATACCACTACACTCTTTATTAGTGCAGGGAAAACCATATCCTCCTTAACAATCTCTCCCTGAGATTGTAACAAATCCACCATATCCATATCTTCATTGCAGACAGTCTCTGCTTCTGAAGACAAAAACTGAGGCGAAAAATCCTCTAAAACCGATTCCAAATCATTCAACACAAAATTATCCCCATCATCCAAAATTTTGTCATTAATGACAACAATATCTTCATCTTCAAAAATCTCTTCTTTCCAAACAGAAGAGTCAACAAAAATAATATCTTCAGGCTGGACAAAATCTTCAGGAATGGCTGAATCCAAAATTTCATCAGAAACTAGTTCTTTTAAACCATCCTCTTCTATCTCTTGAGCGACCTCAGTGTCTTCTCCAGAGTCCAAATCAACAGAGTTATGAGTATCCAGATGTTCCAAAATAACCTTCTTTAGCACCTCCATATCAGGAATCCTAGTTTCTCCATCTGGAAGATCCTTCATTAAATTTGCTTTAATAAGCACCATCAAAACATCTTTCTTAACCTTTTCCCCCATAGCATCCCAAAAAACATACTTTGATGCATTATCATGAAATAAAATTTCATACTCCAACAAATAATCCAGAACCACCTGAAATTCAACCATAAACTGATGATACTGATGCAGAGATGTTACACCACCTTTTGATTCCCATTTCCTAGCTATATCCTTTAGATCCTGCAATGAATAAACTTTTGGCCACCTTTTTTCCATTTCTATCTTGAGCTTTCTCCAATCTTGATCTTTATAACCATCCATAGAAATAACCTCCTTCTCCACCTCTCTGTCCAAAATAAAGAACCTAATCTGCTTCACCATATCCAAAGGTAAAGCACCATCAATTGCAGCTGCAGTTTCATACCTATGTAAAAATCCTTCTAAATCATCTCCAGAAAACTTGGGCCCAACCCAAGATACAATCCTTACTGATGCCCTAACAGGTACACCAGTAGCCAACACAGCAGTTCCAATAGTAGAGGACATCCCAATACATAAAAAAAGCGTTAACAACCGTTAAAATAACAAGCCTCTTGCAGGCTAATAACGTTCTTGATCCAAGTAAGTCTTTAAAGAAAGCTAGAGAAATTGAACCCCACGTTGGGCGCCAACTATGGTAAGGTAAACTCTTACAGTCGCCTTGCTGTAAGCAGAATCCGGAGGAGATATGTGGATTTAGCTGAAAACCCCGTCCTTCCAAAATAAATAACAAAATGGGAATTCTAAATCACTAAGCTAACCAATCTACTTGAATCTGTTTGATAAAATAATGAAACTCTAAAATAAGTAACGCTTATTGAGATTTAAATAAAAGTGGCTGTTGATAAAAGAAATACTGATAACAACAATTAAGGTGTACCAGTGAAAGATCTGAAAAGATTGACTTTTATGTTTTTATAATAATTTGAATTTTTATGAGACAGCAATAATCAAGTCCCAGCGACGAAGACCTTTCTAAAGATACCCTGTATGAAGTGTGTTTTAAATTGTTGAATAGTATTTCTAAAATGTTAAATATAAAAAAATATAAAGTTATAAGGGTATTACAATTTATTTAATTTGTTGAGTAATAAAAAATGAGACCGTGGTGGTTAATGATTAAGCTGTATGATGTATCCCCCCCCCTCAATTTCGAGTTTGAGAAGCGCTTAAGTATTCCTAGTCACGTGCCTAAGTTTTCCCCTCCAGAGCTCTTCCAGAGTCAATCCGGAGCCGGAACAGAGTCCGTACGGAGTCCGTCCGGACTTCCGGACTCAATTAGAACCTTAATACTATAATAAAAAATCTAGAAAAATTACACATAATAGAGCTACTTCCCCTTTACATACCAAACTAATTTTCGTAGTCTGCGCAGCTCTAATTACCCCGTGAAAATTCATCAAAGTTAAGTAATTTTTGAAAACGTAAATATTTCTATAAAACTTTAAAATTCATTTAAAAATATAAGAAAAATAGTAAAAATTCTGGGAAAATTTCCCAAGGTTCTTGAGTGACTTGACTTGATACTTATAAATTTTTCAGACCGTAAAAATAAGTTTTCTCCACAAAATAAATTGTTTTTGTGTAGGCATTTGCTCGTGACCAATTTCTTCATATTTTAAACTCCAATAAATTAAATAAAACCCTTTTATAAAAAAATAATAACGCCAATCTTGCACGCCATAATAACTCAATTTACATACTTAGGTGCCGTACTAAACTTTAGGCTACCACACCATGAGTAGTCATTTTTATCCAAGAGAACAGATTCATACCACATTAGGGCTATATTGGTAAATAAAGAAATTAATTTTGACACAATTTCCTCATCTGGGAGTTTGTAAGAATTTTTTAGATTATCAATTCTGCAAATGAACTGTTGCCAATCAGAGGAAGAGTCACCATCAAATTTTGGATACTGGTCAAGTTTTGGCCAATTCTTTTGATTTGAAGGAGTCTCCTTGTTACAAGCTTGGTTCTGAGTGAGAAGGAGCTGTAACTTCTCCAATTGGGCAGTAATTTCATTGTTTAATCCTTCTGTGTATGATCCAGGTACATCATCAATTTTTGATGAAAACTCAGTGATATCAACAGGTATTTTTGGCACTAATTTTACTTTGGAAGAACTAGGAACAGGTAAAATTGGGGTATCCTTCTCAACAGGTTCTTTCAAAGAAATGTCAGAGGAGCGAGATGGTCTATGTGGTTAGATCATCGCCTGGATGGCCACTTGTCATGTTGACTTGTTGTGTCGCGGGTTCAAATCCCTGCCGCCTCCCCCCTTTTAACCACACCCTTTGTCCATGGTTGGCACGCTCTTTTTCATGCTGGTGTCAATGTCTCGTTATCCCCACAATGTCTCTCTTCTCCCTCAGCAACCTACAGTGGATGGACATGTGCGTGAAGGCTGGAAACCCCCCCCCCCCCACTTAGTCAACCACCCACTATGTCAAACACCCAATTTGTCAACCTCCCCACTTTCCCAACTCCCCATTTTCTGGACGAACGTTGTAGACAATCCTATAGTACTAGCTATAGGCCTTGACCAAGGGAGTTGGAGAAAAACCAGAGAGAAAATCCCCTGTCCCTTTAGAAAAATAGAGTGAGATTTACTTGCTAAAGTAAGTTGGTTCCTGTTTTGCTACAGCTCCTTTTCAACACACTTGACTTCTTGATGAGCCAAGAAAGTAGTCCCCAGATAGACTACCAGACCAAAGAACTGAAATGTAGAACAAAGTCCACACCAGAGACAGCAAAGATACTTGATGTAGGCTGCAAATCCACACCAGAGACAGCAATAATACTTGCTATAGCTTGCAAGACTATAACAGAGAAAACAGTTGCCAAAGTTAAGTTAAATGAAGAACTCACTTGCAACAAACACAGCCAATTGTGGCCAGAAAACAGTGAAAACTGAGTGAGGAACAATGATATCACCTCCGGATGGTTGTATGATGATTAAAGTTGCCCCAAACTGTCTTATTCACTATGTACACACAGACCACTATCTAAGAGCCCATGCGCACCCACCAATCTGGCACCTGTACCCGCCAAATTGCATAAAAAACCCTCCTGAAGTGCTCCCCAACCTCCTAAAACAGAGGCGGGTGGGCCGCCCGAAGCGGCCTGGCCTCCCTGAAGCCAGAAAACCAATAAAAACCACTAATCTACTTTGAAAAATTAGCTACAACTACTAAAACCTTTAAAACACAGAATTTCACTGTAACAACATTGAGACATGAAATACAGAGAAAAATTAGCTCTATCCAATGGTACTAAGCACTTAACCCTAAGACTTAAGGTTAGCCCGTAAAACACAAAAAACAAAATTAAACAGCAATCTTTTATAAATGAAAAATGAGGAAATGACCCCTTAAAACTCAGAATATGAAAAATGTCTTCAAGACATAAAATATAGAGAAAAACCAGGGCTATCCAATAATAGTACCCACATACCCACAGACCCAATATCCACGGAATAAAACCAGAAAAATACCCAATTCCTTAACAGATGTCAATTAAGACATGCACAAACAGCGCCAAATCACACAACAAAGGCCCCTTCCAATGTTGGAAGACCACATCCTCCCTTCAATTGAGAATGTCCGCATTCTTTCTTCATCCAACCACCATGTTTAACCTTCTTCCCAAATCTGCCTCTGAAATGGGCCCCTGCCAATACTGCATCGACAATAATTTAATCTGCACCATGACACCACCTGTCCATCCATACAGAACGTCCTGCAATGTCTGCCAATCTAGAAAGAAGACCTGCCACAGACCTGGTCCACTTTCTTCTGCAACAGATTCACCTCCACCTCAACCTGGCCTATCTTCTGCCAGCACTAAAAGATCTAGGCCATCCATCCTGATACCCAGATTAATCAAAAAGCTCCACCCTTCCCAGAAGAGTGCCACAACCCATAAAACAACTAGTTCCACCATCCCTGGTCCATCTGATGGTAAAGAACTTCACTTCTTCCTTCAACTTTAAAACTGATGACTTCTCAGTTCCTCCATCTTCTGATAGTGATGATAACAATGTAGGATCCATTGCACCACCAACACAAAACCACTTGCCCACTGTCAAGGCCAAGTTCCAACAACACACATCTCAACAGAAACAGCTTCTGCTTCACTACTTCCAATACACTCCTGCTAGAGATCCACAGGACATTGAGAACAGAAGACACCTCATTCACCAGTTCAAGGCTAATTCTGAACACTTCATTTCATCTCTTGATTCCCTCTGTAATTCCACTAGTACTTGAGTTTGATCCAGAAAAGAAAAATTGACCACACCCTCTATAGGATGTAACCACAAAACAACCCTCAGTTTTAAGTCTCGGGGGACCATCCTCATTTTATAGTCTTGGGGGACTCAAAAACCTAAATCATAAACCCAGAACCAGAGATCAACCACATTAAGACACAGAGAAAAAACTAACATTCTGGGGTAATTGTGAATAGAGCTGCCAGCCCATCAATTACCCCCAAACTTGCCTTTGCTAAATTCGGAGGCTCCCCCTGTGGATACCCTCCACCAATCTTTCAAAACCAACTCCAACAACAAAACCCTTTTTCCTCAGTTTATAGTCTTGGGGGACTTACAACCCTCAGTTTAAAGTCTTGAGGGACTGACACAGTGTTCAGTTTAAAGTCTTGACGGACTAGTCTTGATAAAATCTTGAAACTAGCCAGTTTAAAGTCTTGGAGGACTGACAGAAACCAGATTTCAGTTTAAAGTCTTGATGGACTGGCAGAATTTTGCATAAAATAGACGCAGCCAATTTCATACAGAACACCTCTACAGCCAACCTGCTGAACTTCCACCTTCACTTCATCATCTACCCATCGCTGACAAAAATCTCCTCCTATCCCTTTCCATCATCTTTTCTCACCACAGATCATGGCTGGATCTCCTGATGTTAACCCTTCTACTCTCCCTTGCTTCACTGCTCCCAAGGACTATGCCTGCAAACAGTGCATCCAAATGTGCAGACCTTGCACATTCACTCTTTCAACTCCTGAATCCAAATTCTACAACAGAGCTTGTGATTCTTGCTATTCCAAAAAGAAAAGATGTGACAGAGATGCCAACTACCCTATTACTCCTCCTTCACCTTCTCACAAATACATCTCTAGATCCCCTACCAGATCCCCAGAGCTTGGTCCTTCCCCTTCCTCTTTATCTTCAGCACCTTCCAGAAGATCCAGAAGCTCAGCTTCCAGAACTCTTCCCAAAAGACCAGCCTTAGCTTCCCAAGAAACTGCTTTTATCTCCGCCAAATTAGCTCCAAAAGCTTCAAAATCAGCTCCTAGGCTTCTAGACCGCGTCCAGGCGACCCGCCCGCCTCACTGGACAGTGAAAATCTGGCTCAAAATCACCAAAAACGACCGGAAAACAGCCAAATTCCATCAATCAACAAAAACAACTCTACACAATCACCTCCCAGTGCTCCCAGAGCAATGCAACAAACTCTTACAAGGTCCAAGAACTTCAAATTTTCCCAAACTTCTAGGAGACCTGCCAGAGAACCCCAAGAAGAAACCAGAACACCCCACACTGCACCCAAGAAACAACTTCGTCCCCAACTAAGACAAAGAAATAACACCTCTCCTCTGTAAGCCAACTATTCTTCTGACAGTTCCATCTCTTCAAAAGCTCCATCCAGAAGAGATCAATCTGCTTCCAAATCCCCCTCTCCTGCTCCATCCTTTAACAACCCTGGTACTCCATCACCAGCACCTCCTCCAGCTGAATCCAACAGAAATAACAACAACAACAACAACAACAACAACAACAATCCCACTGCTCCAACTAGGCCCCAGGAACATCAGCCTCCTAGTTCACCTTCTCAAAATCTTTCAGAGGAAGACCAAGAGAATCCATATCTTTCCCTAGTTGATCCACCCACTATGATCATTACAAAATTGTCAGAGATCCAAATTCCAGCTGCTTACAAATTTGATGAGCTTCCAATCTGTAAGTACCAAATTAATTTATCCCATTTCTTCAACAAAAATAGTTACTGATCCGATTCTTCTTGTCTAGTTTGCACCCCTCCTCCTGAATCTATTATTGGAGTTGGCCAACCTCTTGAAACTTCTTTGACCCTGGATTATGGAGACATGAAGAAACACCTAAGCACCATGTGTTCCAACATGCTAAAAGCCTATGCCCTCCATGGACCTTTGAATGACTTTGAAAAATCCCTGAGAAAGCACCTGTTGGACAATCACTGGAAAATGTCTAGGATCATTAAGCACACCCTCCAGCACTCCATTCTTGCCTCTTCTTCTTCCTCCTCTGAACTTCCCTCTAATCCAATTCCTGACCATTACAATCCCTATAATCTCTCCATCAGGATGCACTTCAAAGAACACAGTGCTTCCCACAATCCCAACAAAAAACAAAAACATCATCACCATCCGGACCAGCCTCCAGAAGCTTCATCATCCAGACAATGAGCTCCTGCAAAAAGATTAGAAACATAATAATAATATAAAACAATTAATAAAAATAATTTGAGAATTTTTTTTTTTTAAACTCTACTAATATACTAAAATTAAAAATTGATAAATAAAATGAAATAAAATAAATGAAATAAGATATAATATAAAAAATAATACAAATGGTATCCCCCAGCCAATTGATGAGCTGATCCCCTGATACCTTACCCACATACAAGTGCACCTTGATGTGGATACACAATTAAATCTTTTAAATGATTAACAGAAAACAAACTTCAAAAAATTTAGAAATTCAGAAGATAATAAAAATAATGAAACACAGAAACACATGAAATAAATAATAAATAAAAAAAGAAAATAGCATTGCCCGGCCAACTGATGAGCCTTTCCCCACCTATGCTTGCCCACATCCAGGTGACCCTGATGTGGTAACACCCTATATATATATATATATATATATATTTTGATTTTATAATTTTAAAAAACCCCCATAAAAAATTAAAAGAAAAAAAAGAGAAAAAAGAAAATAATCTAAAACTGCTATCTAGCAAAAACATAACTGAAAAATCAAAGAAAGTCCAGCCCCATAGATGGTCCAATAAGGGAAAGTCCGGTCCATAGAAATGATCACTGGGTGGGCTCCCTCCAATAAGTAAAAATGATGGGAGACCACCAGTAATCCACCACCAATCTGAAAGAACCAAAGATAAAGAAGCCATTCCCAAACCATTTTAAAGTCATAGTGGACTTGAAACCTGAATAATAAAAACCAGAACTAGAATTAAACTAGGAAAAACAAAAGACTTGAAACAGACATTCTGGGGTAACTGTTCTACAGAGCAGCCAGCTCATCAGCTACCCCCACACTTGCCAAAATAAAATCTAGAAGCCCCCCCCTTGGTACCTTCTAACAAAAACACAACATCCAACACAAAAAAACCAAAACCAATAAGAGTGAAGAAATCAGCACATGAAAACCAGAGGAAATTCCATTTTAAAGTCATAGAGGACTAAAACCTGTGAAAAGGAAACCAATACTAGTGTCAGTACAGTCTAGTATATAAGTATGATATAATAGTGTTATTTTATGGTCCTACTACTTATTAATAAATGATTTAGTGATTAAACCTCAGGGGAAGACTAATAGAATAGTTATACTCAAGTTAAACTCACAATATTTGGATTTAAATGCGTGCTAGTGGTGGAAAATAGAAGAATAAAATATAGTTATAGCTTTTATAAAGATAATATCAATTTATAAGGGCTTTATAATATATTTCTAGATGTTAATAATTGTAGTGTAGTGTTTGTTTGAAGTGTAGTAATTGAATGATGATAATAAACCGTCAAAATCCCTCCTTACTTATACCCAAATCCACTGGAGTGCACAGACCTTCAATCCAGATGATGTCACTGCTATCCCCGGCAATTACAGCACTGTGAGGGCCCATCACCTCCCCATGGCGTCCACTTCAAGCAGTTTCAACACCCAGACCTCCAGTAAGGACCCTCCATCACTATTAATAATAACACAGAGCCATACCATAATTAGAAAACCCAGATAAAAGCGGATACCATAAAGAAACAGGTAAAATAAAAGATCAAAAAGAGATTTAATGAAACTAAAAGCATATAAAGGAAACAAATAAAATGTCCAAGCCCCCAATAACATCCCCAAGCATCCACATTAACCCAAAAACATATTTCCAACCCATAAATCCGTGAATAATCATCCAAGGAAGTAATTTTAGTTGTCCAAACTGGGTGTATGCGCCTGATATAGGTGTCTATGCTTCTGTAGGCGTTGTGAGTCCACTGATTTCGTCCATATGACCTAAAATAAGCAGAAAAACAAAGGTTATAGGCTATTAAGGGGCTAAAACCCACTTATATACCTAAATATACATAATATACTGCATATTTCACTGAATATGAGATTAATGTATACATATAAGCTTATGTATGTCAATAATTACTTCATATCACTTAAGATAAGTATATTATGACTCCATTAACACCTTAATAAGTATTATTAGGCCATGGATAAGCTATTTAAACTATTATAAATTATATAATAGAATAATAATTATATATATATATAATAAAATAATATATATTATTATTTTAACCTTATTTTTAAGATATAAGCTTAATCTAATTAAGGTTATCTTATTTTAAGCATAAGAAATACTCAGTCCTAAGGATATTTAGGCTGACACTCCCTCACCCCAAAAAAAACAATAAAAAAAATGTTAAGACATTTTAATTAATCTTAAGGAATGAAATAATAAAATAAAAAATAATTTTTATAATACATATACTGAATGAACAGTATTATTTAGATTTAAATTTTTTCAAGAGATTTTTAAGATCAGAGATTTCATTTTCTGGAATCCACTGGTCATATTCACTTGATTTATTTTTAAATCTTAGTAGATACTCAACTCCCTTTTCTTTTGTAAGGTGTCTCTTTTTAAGTATCTTTTCAATTTCTGCTTTTTCCACTATTTCTTCAGGTTGCTGTTTATGCCTTCCTGATCTTCTTGGAAAGAGAGCAGTATCATTAGAATGGTATGGTTTTATAAGAGAAATAGGAAATACTGGATGTTTTCTATCATAAGGTGCATATAGAATAACCTCAACAGCATTATTACCAACCATCTTTTTAACTACAAATGGTCCAATGAATGGATCCTTCAATTTAACATTACCATTTAAATTGAAATGTAGCGTTGAAATAAGGACTTCATCACCCTCTTTGAACATTTGTTCTTTATGGGCTTTATCCCATCTTTTCTTTTCATACTCAAAAGCCTTATTTATACATTCTTGAGCATGTTTTCTGCATAGTTCTTGCATCTGAAGAAAAGATTTAGTACCTGGATGAATATCCAATCTAGGTAACTTATTAAGAGTTTTAGCAGGGGTATTAGGTACATAACCCAACCATAACTCAAATGGCTTTTTGCCAGTGACAGAATGTACTGTACTATTATATGCAAATTCTAAACCTGGGATAAGGGTTACCCAATCATGCGTGAATTTGTCATTGTCTTTAAAATTTAGACCAAAAGCACAGTATCTTCTTATCATATCTTCTAAGGTTTGTATCATTCTTTCTGCTAGCCCATCAGTTTGTGGATGGTGTGCTGTAGAAAGTTTTAATTGACACCCTGAAACATCCATAAGTGACGTCCAGAACTCAGAAGTAAATTTAGGATCTCTGTCTGAAACTATTGCTTTGGGGAAACCTGCTGTATTTAACATTTGTGTCCACCATAAAAAAGCTAAGTCCTTTGCAGAAACCTCTTTGTGGGTAGGAATAAATTTACACATCTTTGTAAATCTATCTACAATTACCCAGCAGGAGTTATAACTCTTATGCCCTGCTATTGGCAAACCTGTTACAAAGTCCATGTTAATGATTTCCCATGGAGCTTTTGGTTGCTCAATTTGTTGTAATAAACCAGCTCTTTTTCCTGTTAATCTTTTAGATTTTTGACAAGAATCACATGTTTCAACATATTTCTGAACATCCTCAGACATGTTAATCCACCAAGCTGTGTTTTTTAATCTGGTTAATGTTTTATGGTAGTCAAAATGACCTGCTAATATATCATCATGACATATACTTAACATTAACTCCTTCATTGAAGGGGGAATTACAATTACATTACTTAATTTTTTCCTGTAATATATAAAACCATCCTCAATGGAAAATTTTCCTTTCTCTAATGCCTCTTTATACTTATCTGGTAATGTTTTTATTAAAACATTCATTGAAGCATTAGATGGATCATTTAATATTGTAGTTAATTTACTTAAGTCAGGATCTGAATTATAATTATCAAGAATTGATTGCATAAATTCATCCTCAAGATCTACAATATAAATGCCATAAATGTTAATAATCTCTGATTCAGGAACATAAGCAGGATTATCATCATTATTAGGCAGAGGTACTCTAGATAACAGGTCTACATTAGAGTGTAAGGTTCCTGCTCTATGTGTAATAGTCATCCGTCCTCTGTATTCTTGTACAGCTAATTGCCATCTAAACATGTGTCTATTAGGAGTTTTCATGTTTAAGAGTGACTTAACTGCACTACAGTCAGTTATTAACTCAAATTTTTGGTCTTCAAGGTAATAATGTAGCTTTTCAAGAGCCCATACTACTGCCAAACATTCAAGTTGAGTAGCACCATATTTTAATTCACTACTTCTCAGAGTACGTGAAATATAGCAGATTACTACTTCTGACATTTTACCTTCAATAAGTTGTTTTTGATGCAAAGCAGCACCCAGTCCAATAAAACTTGCATCTGTATATAATACAAAAGGTAATTGGAAATCTGGTAATCCCAAGATAGGAGCTGTCATTAAGCATTCTTTCAACTTATTAAAAGCATGTTGTCTTTCATTATTCCAAATGAAAGCTTCTGATTTCTTTATCAGTGTGGTCAGTGGTGCAGCAATTGATTGGTAGTTTTTTATATATTGTCTATAATAACCACACATTCCAAGAAAAGATTGTACATCCTTCACATTTTGAGGAATGCCAATATTCTTTATTGCAGCCACTTTATTTTGGTCTACACATATTTGTAAGCCAGATACAATATGACCAAGCACTTTTAAAGATTCAAACCCAAATTTACATTTTTTCAATGCAAGGGTCATTTTTATTTCATCCATTTTCTGAAATACTTTCCTTAAATGGATTAAGTGTTCATCAAAAGTTTTAGAGAACACTATGATGTCATCAATGTATACCATTAACCATCCCTCAATCATTTCATTATGGAATGTTATATCCATTAACTTTTGAAATACTGATGGAGCATTCTTTGGTCCAAATGGCATTCTGACATACTTATAAATTCCCATGTGTGTTGTTATCAACAAAAAGTTCTGTGAATTCTTTTCAACAGGAATTTGATGGTACCCTTTATTTCCATCCAGGCAACTTATATATTTAGCACCTTTAAGGGTAGCATGTATAGAGGCAATCCTTGGCAAGGGATAAATATCATCTACTGTAAATGTATTTAATGCTCTATAATCACCGCACAGTCTTGCTTTATCTTGTTCATAAGAAATCAGCACTGGTGATATTACACAATATTTTGGTGTAGTTTCAACCTTCTCAAGAATGTTCATCTTTAATAACATCTTAATATTATCCTCTATGTCTTTCCTCTTCATTGGTGAAGCAGGATATGGTTTCTTTTTAAGACTAGCAGGAATATTATCCATGTCACAGGTTAAACTAATTTTCATTTCATGATCTTTTACAAGGCCAAGTTCATTTGTACCATGTGCAAAAGCCATTGGAAAAGCTTTAATTAATTCCAAAATATTATCTTTCTCAGTTTCACTTATCTGAGTGCCAAATGATGCTTTTGAAATTTCTGTTTCCAGAAGTTCCATCTCATTGGATTCTCTTCCTTTAGACGGGGAATTTGTTACTGACTCAATGTGTAAGACTGTGTTAAAAGAATTTATTTTAAATTTTCTTTTACCATTCATGCCAATTGTAAAATTGTTATTAGCAGGGTCTAATTTTACACCAAATTTAGTCAGAATATCATTTCCAATGATAAAACAGTTACTACAATTTGTATTATCCATTACTACAAAGTCACAAGTTACCCTTACATAACCATGTTGGTGTTTAAAGAAAACAGCAGCTTTGTATTTACCAATGGGGTGTAGTACTGATCCAAAACCTCTCCAATTTTTATTCTGAAGTGGTTCAAGCTTAAACTTGTAGTCACTATCAATTTTCTGTAATGTATTAGTGGAAACAACTGAACCAGCAGCTCCTGTGTCCAATACTATATTAACATTTTCACCAGAAATGATAGCTGGAACCGTGATAGGTGTCATTTTAAAGTTATCAGCTTGTATATCCTTAATGATTTCAGCATCCTCAAAATTCATTAAAGATTCATTTGAGTCCATATTTAATATTGGATTTTCAAAGATGGACAAATCATCTTCCAACATACAGACTTCATTTTCATCACTATATGAGATATTGCTGTCATAATCACTTGATTCTTTACTTTTTTCAGTTTCAGTTTCAGATTCACGTTGATTTTCAACAATATTTATATTTTTCTCACATTTGTGACCTTTTACCCAAGGTTTGTTACACTTATAACAAGTATTTGTTTCATACTTTTTAGGTACTACAGGTGCAGTAGGTTTTTTCTGCTTCTCCTGAAGTGTTTTTGAATTCTGAGATTTTACAGGTTCAACATTTTGCTTATAAGTGGAATACCTTGATTCATACTTATGGTTCAATAATATTTCATTGCAAATATTAATAAAATCAGAATATTCAGTAACATTAAATGTTCTAGCTACAACAATATCTCTGACAGATATAGGTAATTTGTAAATTATCTTATCTTTCCATAAGTTAAAATCCATATGAGGCTCAATGGCTTTTAAGATTTTGTTTAAAGTCATTAAAAATACCATAGGTTTGTCACCATTCAACGGATTATACCTAGTTTTCTCATACAGTCTCTGCTGAGTAAGCCTGAATTTAGAACCTCCAAATTGTTTTTCAATAAGTTGTTTCCATTCAGCCCAAGAGTAGTCTCTACCCTCACTTAAGACAGCTTCAAACCATAATAAAGCAACATCCTTAAATAAAGAAATTAATTTTGATGTTATCTCTTCATCTGGTAACTTATATGAGAATTTCAAGTTGTCAATTCTTTGAATAAAATGTTGCCAATCAGAGCTGGCTTCCCCATCATAAGTTGGGTACTGATCTATCTTAGGCCAGTTCTTCTGATTGGATTTTATCTCACTAATCTTAGGTAAATTCAACAACTCATTTACTTTTGATAAATGGTCTTGTATTTCTTCCTGCACGGATTTGTGACTTACATTTTCAGATTTGACACTACCACCAGATGGTTTTAATTGTGGTGGTACAGGGAAGGAATGAGATTCACTTTTGCCAATGAAAGGATTATTATTATATTGATTATACTTATGATTATCCTGGTTCATTAGTAGATTGGCAGTTTCAATCTCAACTTTAGTTAATCTTTGTAGCAGCTCAGAGACACTTTGATTTGTCTGTGCAAAAGATAACTTTGTTCTTGATTCAGTTTTTAATAAGTGTGTTTCATATAATTTTTCTAACTCACAAAATTTGTTTGAAAGGTCATTATATTTATTACTTAATGAATCATATTTAAGAGTTAGAGACAAATGTTCCTTCTCTAATTCTTTATTACGTGTTGCTAATTGAGAAATGTTCAATGTTAAGGATGAAATTGTATCACTAGTGAGCTTAACTGTCTGTTCCTCACAATCAGTCATTCTATTCCACAATGCTGAAACAATTCTATGGACAGTTGGATTATTGTTAAAATATTCCATGTCCTCCTTTTCAATTCTCTCACTCTCCTGTGAACTATTCATCTCACTAGTAGGTGGTTGCAACTGAGGATTAACTGTATTATCATTGTATATAGTACTGTTATTATGGATAAAAGACAAGTCAGGTGTATCTACTCTAAAACCCAAATTTCTTAAATCCTCCTCTATTTTTTGTACAGATTTAACATCAATAGAATTACCTATATTGTAATTATCAGTATTATGTTTAATCTGAGGGGGTAAGTTACTTACCAAGGGATGGTTGCCAGGCCTGATTTTTGGCGCTTTTTTCCCTTGTAAGGGTGAGCTGAGGAAGTCAGATGAGGGGGTGGATCCCTGTTGCAACTGTGGCTTGTCCACTGTTGGTGAAACCAGTCCCATTTCCATTTGTCTACCAGGATTTTCTCCTGGGAGTGAGTGGACCCTCCTTGGGTAGGGGGTTGCTGATTTGATTGACTGGGCAGGCCTCCCTTTAATTCTGCCATTGCCTGATTCATCTGCTGAAATCCTACCTTGCAATTGTTTTGCAACTGCTCTACTTCTTTGAACATGAGAGATTTTGATTCCTCTAGCTTCAGAACCTGTTTGGCCAGGTGGGACAGTTGATCCTGAAGAGGAGGAGACGTCTTTTTGATAGTTATCTTTTTTAAGAGGGCGTCCTTTTCCTCTATACTCATGCTTTCTGGTTGGGGGTACTGTTGTCCCTCCATGGTGATGTCCTGGAAAGTTTTTATTAGCTTTAGACCTGGTATTATAAGCAGGCTGTTCACTTACACTATCCTGAGGAGCACTCATATTGTTCAGAATAACAATATTTTACGTCTACAAAAGGAAAAAACTCTGTGGAATTAGTAGACAAAAGATATTAGTAATTATATTACTAATAAAAAAGCAATGGAGCTTACCCTGAATTTATATCTTTATTTATTTAAATAAAATATAAGAAAATTCGAAAAAATCTGTTAAAAATATAATAATAAGTTTAACTAGACCTCTATAAGGGTGAATAATTAGCTTACCAAGCTTTAGCCAAATACCAATTTTATTGGGTGTTATATTGGTGTCCAAATACCAAGTGAAATTGGGTTTATATTGGGTACAGTTACTACTGTAAATATCTAATTTTTATGATAAAAAATTAGTACAATTATTATAAGGATTCTTTTCCGCAATCAATGAGTTATGATGACCCACTAATATGCAGCAGACCCAAATATTTGGTTAATTTTGAGTTGTACTAAGGTAAAAATCACGTCCCAAGGCTTATACTAAATAATAAGTAAAATATAAGGAAAGACCCCCAATTGTCAGTACAGTCTAGTATATAAGTATGATATAATAGTGTTATTTTATGGTCCTACTACTTATTAATAAATGATTTAGTGATTAAACCTCAGGGGAAGACTAATAGAATAGTTATACTCAAGTTAAACTCACAATATTTGGATTTAAATGCGTGCTAGTGGTGGAAAATAGAAGAATAAAATATAGTTATAGCTTTTATAAAGATAATATCAATTTATAAGGGCTTTATAATATATTTCTAGATGTTAATAATTGTAGTGTAGTGTTTGTTTGAAGTGTAGTAATTGAATGATGATAATAAACCGTCAAAATCCCTCCTTACTTATACCCAAATCCACTGGAGTGCACAGACCTTCAATCCAGATGATGTCACTGCTATCCCCGGCAATTACAGCACTGTGAGGGCCCATCACCTCCCCATGGCGTCCACTTCAAGCAGTTTCAACACCCAGACCTCCAGTAAGGACCCTCCATCACTATTAATAATAACACAGAGCCATACCATAATTAGAAAACCCAGATAAAAGCGGATACCATAAAGAAACAGGTAAAATAAAAGATCAAAAAGAGATTTAATGAAACTAAAAGCATATAAAGGAAACAAATAAAATGTCCAAGCCCCCAATAACATCCCCAAGCATCCACATTAACCCAAAAACATATTTCCAACCCATAAATCCGTGAATAATCATCCAAGGAAGTAATTTTAGTTGTCCAAACTGGGTGTATGCGCCTGATATAGGTGTCTATGCTTCTGTAGGCGTTGTGAGTCCACTGATTTCGTCCATATGACCTAAAATAAGCAGAAAAACAAAGGTTATAGGCTATTAAGGGGCTAAAACCCACTTATATACCTAAATATACATAATATACTGCATATTTCACTGAATATGAGATTAATGTATACATATAAGCTTATGTATGTCAATAATTACTTCATATCACTTAAGATAAGTATATTATGACTCCATTAACACCTTAATAAGTATTATTAGGCCATGGATAAGCTATTTAAACTATTATAAATTATATAATAGAATAATAATTATATATATATATAATAAAATAATATATATTATTATTTTAACCTTATTTTTAAGATATAAGCTTAATCTAATTAAGGTTATCTTATTTTAAGCATAAGAAATACTCAGTCCTAAGGATATTTAGGCTGACAACTAGGGTTCAACCAAATTAAAAGAAAGGGTTGGAAACAGACAATCTGGGGTAACTGTTGATAGAGCAGCCAGCCCATTAGTCACCCCTACACTTGCCAAGATCAAATCTAGAAGCCCCACCTATGGGTACCTTCTAACAAAAAGTTTCTAACACAAAAGTTGCTCTGCAACACCACAAAATTCCAAAACAAAAAAGAACGTTCCATAGTTTATCCTCATTGCGGAGTCAATCTTCTTCATGCCTAGTGCCTCTGGGATAAAACCTCTTCACTTTGTCTGCAGCCACCCTCTTTTTCAAGACTGCACCATCCAACTCTTCCAAAACATAAGAACCTCCAGACGCCTGAGATCTGACTCTGTAAGGTCCATTCCATCTGTCAGCAAACATTTTCCCCAACTGACTCTCCAAACTTCTATTATACACCAAAACCAAACAACCAGGTTTCAATGGATTCCTGAGTCTATGAGCCAACTTCTTGTCCCAGTACCTGACTGATTGATTCCTAATCTTCATCATTCTAGAGTATGCCTTCTCCTGACATTCCTCTCTACATTCCAACTGTTGCATCCTGGCACAGAGCAAATCTTCTGTTGAGTGAACGTCATCCCAATCAATTCCAAGATAAGAGAAAGCTTCCAAGTCCACTGGTAGAATGGCTTTCTGACCAAACATTAACTCATAAGTAGAATAGCCAGTTGTCCTCTTCACAGTGACCCTATCAGCAAATAACACCAAGGGTAAATAATGCCTCCACTTTTCAGCACTATCTCCACACATCTTCACCAAAGCATTCTTGATAACTTGATGGCCTCTTTCAACCATGCCTTCAGCTTCAGGATAATACGGTGTAGCCACTCTAAATTTAGAGCCAACACTAGCCACAGCTTCTTTAAATTTGGCACCAAACTCTGGCCCACCATCAACAGTGACCAACTTCATCAACCCATACCTATAAATCCACTCCTTCTTCAAAAACTCTGCCACATTCTTGGCAGTCAAATTAACCAGAGGCACTGCCTCAACCCAACCAGACAAATCATCCCTAGCAACAATCAAGTATTTATACCTGCCCTCTTTAATATGGACAGCATCCAGACTGACCCTTCCAAAAACAGTTGATTCACCAGTAGCACGGCCCACCTCTTTAGGTTTCAAATGACTTCTTCTTTGACATTCTTCACAAGATTGAACCCAACCCTGCACAGCCAACTTCATACCTGGCCACCAAAATCTGTCTGCTACTCTTCTATAAGTCTCCCCAAAGCCTCTATGACCAAGGTCTTCATGCAATGACTTCAAAACCAATTCTTGACCCTTCTTCTGAGTCACCACCACTTGAGGATTTGGATGCCTCCTCCTCATCAACCGCCTTCCTGACACATAAAATCCATAACTCTTCTTCTTGATTGCCAACCAAGTATCATCATCACAACTATCTGGCCTCTCCAAGGTCAACAGATATTCCACCAAAAAAAAATAAAACCCAGACTGACCCCAGGTCTCATCTTCAAAATCCAACAACACCACATCCAAGGGTACAATTCTGTCATCAAAATCACCAGTATGAACATGAGCCAATTGAGCAGCCCAACCAGGACACCAATCCTTTAATTTTGGCACGTCCTTCTCTTTCCACTGAGCCTTGTGAGAATCCAGTTTTCTAAAAAAAAACACCCTTTTCCAATTTCGAGCTGTTCCAAACAACAACTCCATCTTCATCAACAAAAACATCCTGATCACCAGAATCAAGATCAGATCCAGCCAGTTTAGCCTCTTGGGGGAGGTCAGAAAAATCTTCAGCACCCTTTGTGCTGGCCCTAACCACTGGAACATCCTCATCAAACTCTTCAGCCTCAGAATCTTCATCTGTAGGTGGCCTCCTTTATAATCCATCAGGCATAGTAAAAGTTTTGCCTGGTTTGTGTACCAGGTCAAAAGAAAAATGTTGAATAAATGCCACCCACCTAGTCATTGGAGCATTTGGAAGACTAGGTGTATTGATCATCTGAACCAAAGATTTTGCATCCACCTGCAGCTCAAAATGCTGCCCCCACAAAACCGTCTGTAGCTTCTTTAAAATTTTAGCTACGCCACACAATTCCAACTTAGGTTGAGAATACCTAGATTCCACCTCATTAGACACCACAGACTCATATCTTACTGGCCTGACCCTCCCAGTCTTATCCTCCTGAGACAAAACAGCACCAGCAGCAATATAACTTGAGTCCACTTCCAGATAAATTTTTCCAGCACCAACTCCATAATCCAACTTGTGAAGAACAATATCCTCACCAACAACCTTTTTCAACTTCTGAAAAGCCTCTTCACACTCTTCAGTCCATTCCCAATCTGCATCTTTTCTGGTCAACCTCCTTAAAGGTGAAGCAAACAAAGAAAAATCCTTAATAAAAATCCTGACATATACACATACACCCAAAAATCCCCTGACTTCAGTAGTATTTTTAGGTCTTGGCCATGACTGAATTTTATTAATCTTCTTCTTCGCCATAATCCTTCCCTCTTTACATACCACATGACCCAGAATTTCCAAAGCAGGAACACAACAACAGAATTTTGACCCTGAAATGGTCAAACCAGCCTCTTCAATCCTAAACAACACTCTCTCTAGAGTTATTGCATATTCCCACACAAACCTCCTTATGCCAGGGTTCTCCGCTAACACCTCATTACCATAATCAGTGGATGGTCCTTTAATTCCACCATCATCAATAAAAATACCAGCATGAGTAGGAACCTCATCCTGAAAAATCCAAGCCATCTGTGCTTGATAAACTGCCACTGAATTAGTTGCTCCTTGAGGCAACCTAGTGAGCTGAAATCTTCCCAAAGGAGTCTCAAAAGTTGTGAGAGGCCTTGAATCCGTATGGAGTTCCCTCTAATCATAACCACCCATAATATCACCCAATCCATAACACACCCTTCCAGAAAAAGCTTCAAGGAATTCCTCTGCACTTGGTGGCATACCAGCGTCCTTGATAGTGACTCTATTCAAGGCTCTAAGATCATGAACCACCCACAACTTTCCATTCTGCTTCTTTACACAGAACACCGGACTTGAGTAACTGGATGTCAATTGTTCATATAACCCAGTCCTGACTCTTTCCCTAACAATCTCCACAAAATCCTCTCTAATAGCGGCTGGAATCGGAATAGGTTTGATTTGCCAAGGTTCATGACAAACCACAGGAATCAAATACGGTTCCCCATAAGAGTGCTTCAATACACCCCTTTCCTCCTCAACAAACGCCACAGCCTTTTCCCTTAGCACAATAACGTGCAACAACAACTTCTTTTGTTCTTCAGAAAACCACCCATCAGGACCAAAATTAACAACCTTCAACCTTTCCACGGTCACCCTAGCCGTCTCTACAAATTCTGGAGGATTCTTCACCAAAGGGGTACAGTACGGATCTCTTGACAAAGATGGTCTCTTCAAGGGCGGATTCAAGCCCACAGGCATAGGCTCATTGACAGGCCTAATCTTCTGCGCTACCTTCTTATACTTTGCCGCTCCACCTTCAACTTGAGGGATCTTCAGGAAATCTTTATCACCAGACCTGGAACAAAAACCAAGGGTTTCCCCATTGCTCACATGTGTGGCCAAGGTAATGTTTTTGAAAGGTGTAGAAGAAACCCTAGCGGTGCACAATTGGGAGGACTTACTTTTAGACCCCAATCTCACCACTCCAAAACTTTTCCGCAATTCCACATCTTCATCCTCACTTCCAACTTCCAAATCTTCAAATCTTGATTCATCTTCTGAATCACATCTTCTAAAATTGTGCAGTTTATCCTCATGCTGGAGGCACAAAGATTGATCTTGATGATCTTCTTTCTTCATAATTTTCTGCAGTTTAACCTCATGCTGGAGGCCCAAAAATAGATCTTGATGATCTTCACAAAAATATTTTGCATCTACTTTCTTCATTATCTTCAGATTTTTTTCTTGATTTTCATGAATTATTTTGAAATTTTTATCTTCTTTTCTTGAGTTTTCTTCTGACCTACAAAAATAACCAGGGGTTTCCCCAATGCTCACAGGTGTGGCCCAGGTAATGTTTTTGAAAGGTGTGGAAGAAACCCTAGCGGTGCACAATTGGGAGGACTTACTTTTAGACCCCAATCTCACCGCCCCAAAACTTTTCCGCATATCTTTCAATAAAGATATATAGCCAATCTTCTTCCTTGAACTTGAATTAAAAATAATTAAGAATCTTGAGAGAGAACAGAGACTTGATAAAAAACTTGATGAATACTTGCAGAGAAGAGAAACATTAAAAAGAGAAAGTTGAAAATCCACTTGGTATATCTCCAAGGGAGCTGACCTACTACAACCTGGTATTTCCTCATCTTGGGGAGAGGTTGTAGCACTAGGGTGATCAGCCCTCATTACTCTAAAAAAGACAGACTCTCAATAGAGCCTGAGCCGCACTCCAAAAAAACAGAGGCAGAACCCACTTCCTTCCTTCTCCTGCAGCAGTCCATGCACTGGCACATTGAAGATAAACCAGGCCTGGTCTCCCAACCATCCTCTCCAGGGGATGACCACCTCATGTGAAGTCTCCTTTCATCTTCACCAGTCAACTCCAAACTGATTCCCAAATCAAATTGATAACCAATTCTTGCCTGAAAATCCATCAAGAATGGCCCACCCAAAACTGCTTTTACATTACCTTTAGCAATGTAAAAATGAACCTTCCCTGAGGCTCCTCCAACATCTAACTTCACAAACTCTGAAGTTCCAACCAATTCAGTGACATGGCCACCGATCCCTCTCAAATTCCCACCAATACCAGTTTTGATGGGGAGGCCCATATGAGTTGCCTCAAACAAAGAAATAAGGTTTATCTGAGAACCTGAATCCACCAATGCCCTTGCCTCCCTGCCATTCAGAGTGACATTGACATATCCCAGAGGAGCAGAAAAATGAGTTTCCAACCCCTCACCAAACTTTTCAGCAGAATCACAAATGTATTCTACCTCACCAGAAGAAACTCTTCTCCTGGTCAACAACTTTTTTTGCCTATCAGCCAACCCTGGACTGATAGCATATAATTCCCCATAAGATAGGGAAACCTGACCCTGATTCATCCTTTCCAGGACAGAGTCCATAACATTAACTTGACCAGACACTACTGGCCTCTCAAAGTGAGCTCTTTGCTTCACCACCTTGGTCCTAGAAGATTCTTGAGGACCCGCACCACCAACAGATTTACCATTAACAGGAACCAAACCAGATCCCTCACCAGAACCTCTAACTCCAGCAGGCTTTGGCAATGAAGCCAAAGGGACATCCTCCTGAGAGTCAGAATCCACCTCCATTGGCATTGGCTCACCATTCAGGTCCAATGCACTAAAAATAAGGGGGCCCATGTCAGCCATACCCTTCTGCATCTTGTACAGCTCCTCTTTGCTGTACCTCTTCCTAGCTGCACTCGGCTTAGGATCCATCTTTGAAGCATTTGGCTTTGGTTGGGCCTGAGAACTGCTCTTAGGCCTTCCCACCTTTCCTGCTTCCACATCATAAACACCAGCCAAGCATTCACCACTTGACTGTCCACCACATGAATACAACTCCAAACTACCAAAGGAAGTAGAAAAAGAGACCTTATTGATCTCCTTCCCCTTTCCCTTGCCATCCTCATTCTCCTTACCAGAAGACTTCCCTTGATCAGGATTCTCCTCAAACCTTGGCCTCCTTTGATTGAGACCTCCCCTTCTCCTGACCAAATCAACAGGAGCCTGCCCCTCACTGGGCTTAACAAAAGAACTGTCAGGGAACTTGAAAACCCTTCCATCAAACTCCACTTTTCCATCAGACACATCTCTGTTCAATGCCCAACAATCATTGGACCTGTGCCCCCTCCTGCTGTAATAAGAGCAGACCCAAGGATCACTCCTACCAGCCCTCCTATCAAAATCTCAAGGCTGAGAAGGTGCCTTATTGACCTTCTTAGCCTCCTGAACAAAAATATGCAGCTGCTTTGTAAGATCAGCCAACTG
This sequence comes from Hemileia vastatrix, assembly GCA_030280995.1. Lineage (NCBI taxonomy): Eukaryota > Fungi > Basidiomycota > Pucciniomycetes > Pucciniales > Zaghouaniaceae > Hemileia > Hemileia vastatrix. Next base: position 23,045,692 of record JASXTE010000005.1, on the reverse strand, counting down.
CTCCACCATTGGGTCCCTCTCCTGTTTGGGAACCTGCACCAAATTCTTCTCCTCCTTCTTCTCCCTAACTTCCTCTTCAGCCAAAGCCTCACTTACTTTGCTGACATACTTGGCACACCCCTCCTGATAGGTGTCCACAGCCAATAACTTCAAATGGGCCTCAACAGCCTCCTTCACCTTATCCAAGGCAGGCAACTTCTGGTCCCCATTAGAAAGAGTCTTCATCAATTCCTTTCTTGATAACTCCTTCAACACATCCATCCTGAAATCTCTAGCCAGGGCAGACCAAAAAATATCCTTGGCAGCATTTTCATGTGCCAGCTCCTCCACTTCCACCAAATATTCCACCACAGGATCAATAAGTTGGTTCCTGTTTTGCTAAAGCTCCTTTTCAACACACTCGACTGCTTGATGAGCCAAGAAAGTAGTCCCCAGATAGACTACCAGACCAAAGAACTGAAATGTAGAACAAAGTCCACACCAGAGACAGCAAAGATACTTGATGTAGGCTGTAAATCCACACCAGAGACAGCAATAATACTTGCTATAGCTTGCAAGACTATAACAGAGAAAACAGTTGCCAAAGTTAAGTTAAATGAAGAACTCACTTGCAACAAACACAGCCAATTGTGTCCAGAAAACAGTGAGAACTGAGTGAGGAACAATGATATCACTTCCGGATGGTTGTATGATGATTAAAGTTGCCCCAAACTGTCTTATTCACTATGTACACACAGACCACTATCTAAGAGCCCATGCGCACCCACCAATCAGGCGCCTGTACCCGCCAAATTGCATAAAAAACCCTCCTGAAGTGCTCCCCAACTTCCTAAAACAGAGGCGGGCGGGCCGCCCGACGTCGGAGATGCCGCCTGAAGCAGCCTGGCCTCCCTGAAGCCAGAAAACCAATAAAAACCACTAATCTACTTTGAAAAATTAGCTACAACTACTAAAACCTTTAAAACACGGAATTTCACTGTAACAACATTGTGACATTAAATGCAGAGAAAAAATAGATCTCATCAATGGTACTAAGCACTTAACCCTAAGACTTAAGGTTAGCCCGTAAAACACAAAAAACAAAATTAAACAGCAATCTTTTATAAATGAAAAATGAGGAAATGACCCCTTAAAACTCAGAATATGAAAAATGTCTACAGGACATAAAATATAGAGAAAAACCAGGGCTATCCAATGATAGTACCCACATACCTGCAGACCCAATATCCATGGAATAAAACCAGAAAAATACCCAATTCCTAAACAGATGTCAATTAAGACATGCACAAACAGCGCCAAATCACACAACAAAGGCCCCTGCCAATGTTGGAAGACCACAATGTGCTTGGTCATTCACCTTGGGTCTGCTGCGGAACTCCACTCCCCAAAAATTCTTTCTAAAAACCCTGCCAATCAAACCATGACCCCTCGAGGATTACCCTCCCCCCAATGGCAACCCCATCTTTGTTCTCAAGCCACCTGGCTCCCCCCACCCATGTCATCCTGTTAATTGCCCTGTTACCTAACTCACTACATTCATTACTCCCCACTTGTACCTAGCCCATTAGTTAACCATGCCTTCATTCCCCTAGCTGGGTGAGATTGTAAGAAATTAAAAAAAAAAAAAAGAAAAAGAAATTTCAGAAGACTTTTGATTATATAACAATGAATTTAATTTCTCTTCAATGGTTGTTAACCTAGTCTTTACTCTTTGAATACTAGATAAATTCTCATTGATGGTTGCAAAAGATAATTGATTTTTATTTTGTAAAGATGAATAATGGTTACTCAATCTTTCTAAGTTCATCTTATGTCCCTCTGGCTCCTGGCAACAGATGGACACAGTATCTTTTAATTTAGACAAATCATTCTTGATATTTTGCCATAAAGCAACTTTCTTTTCATGAGTTACTTTGTAATGAAACAAATCATCAGAGACTCTCTGTAACTCACTCCTCAATGCTTGATAGCCCTGTTCTGCTAACAAACTATTATATTTCTGAGTCAATTGCATGTTGTTCATTATATGATTTTGTTTGGAAATAATTTCCTTTAAATATTCATCATTAATTTTAGCTACATCTGGAGTATTTCTCAATATTGAAACAGAATAACTTTCTAGATTCTCATAAAACTCAGGATCAAGTGTCGCATCAATAATAGCCATATTGGTATTTATCATTGAAGTAGCAATTAAAACCAAAGGATTAGATACATTAGAATATTGAGCAATTTGTCTACTTTTCTCAGCCTCTACTGGTCTCACAGTCTCATCTCCTCTTCCAGAATTACCTGAAGGAACTGAATCAGTTACAAGAAATGGTACTTGAGATTCAATAGAGAGGCTTACCATGGCTTGGGCAAGACTTGGATGTGGTTTTTTTTTCTCCTTCTTCCTCCTTGGTAGGGATGAGGGGATGTTGAGCTAAACTGATTTGTTCTTGAAGGACATACCTGAGGTACTTGTTGCTGTTGCTGTTGGGACAGATAATCCCACTGGTTGTTCAGCCAATCCCACTGCCACTTTGAGACTTCCACCTTTTCTTGTTGCTGGGGGGCCAGTTGTGGAAGGGCTTTTGGAGGAGGAGGTTTCTTCTTCTTATGAAAAAAGGACTCTATTTTTCTTACCTTGTCTTCTAGAGAGTCTATTTTTGACCTCAGCTTGAGGTTTTCTGACCCCAACTCTTTGATGTGAGTGGAGAGATTTTGACTTGATGATTTAAGGGCATCTTGTTTACTTGAAGCCTTTGGGAAGCTCTTCTGGGGGGTTGATAGAAGGCTTTTGTTCCTGAGCAGTTTTCTCCACTAATATTTCCATCTCCTGCATTTCTACATCCTGATTGGTCCAGTAATTGATTAATTTAAGCCAGTTTTGTAGTCAAAGGAGAACTTACAGAAGAAGCTTCATCATAATCAATAAAATTTAGTTCCTCATCACAGCCAGAAGAAGCACCTTGATCAGTCATAGTTGTAATTAACCTGAACTGAGAGAAAGAAAAATAAGGAAAAGAAAAAAAATTATATAAGTAATAATCAGGACTTTAAAATCAACTGGAATAATTAAAATATGTTTATCAGGACAAAAAATTAAGTGAAATAATAATAAAAATTTTATTAATTTTAAGGTAATTTTATAACCAGGATTTAAATTAAATCAACTGAAATAATAAAATAATTTAATAATTAGTAATATTTTGATAATTATCAGGACTAAAAGTCAACTGAAGAATTTAATTACCAGGACTTAATGTCAACTGAAAAAAATTTAATTACCAGGACTTATTGTCAACTGAAATAATTTTAATTAGGGGGTGTCAGTTCTGGAAAATCCGCACTTACAAATCTGCACTTATCTAAGTGTGGATTTCCAAAACACACTAGCCCCAATACTGGTGGATTTCAAAAGTGAAAAAAGTCACTTATTTCACTCAAATCCGCACTTTCTCAACCAAAAGTGCTGATTTCACCATCAAGTCCCATTTCACTGATTTGTCAGCATCATCCCATTCATACGCAGCACTCCGCAGCATAACACCTCATAACTCAAAACATCGTACATAATTTACATCTTCATATCATATCATATAAGAGTTATGCCTTCCTCACTTTCAAATCATGATAAATTACATAAAGCAATGACTTTCATGGCTCTTGAACTGCTCTTGGACTCTGATTCCAATTCTGATTCTGATCTAGAAGAAGATTTTGTCTTTTTATCAAAAATGGCCATGGTTAGAGCTGTATAAAGATGAACAAGTTGATTCACCTCCAACTATATCCAACACTTTTATTTCTCAATCAACTAGTATAAGGGCAAAAATTCTTCCAATAACACTCCACTATTTTTCAATGCAATTTTAATTTTTTTTTTCATTCTCTTCAAATGATCAATTTGCATGTGTTATTCACTGAGAATGGTAACTTTTTTTGCATATTTTTTTGTTTTTTGAATTTGCTGTTAAAGTCTTATTTTTTTTATCTCTCTGTGTTTTTTTTCATCAACTCAACATGAAATCGCATATTTTCAGCAAACTCATATTTTTTCAGTCACTCTCTTTTTTTTCTTCACTCATATCCGTTTTCTCCTCTCTTCCTACATCAATCAAACAATTTCACTTATATTTATTTTTTCTCAACTCATCTCTCCAGGTAAGTCATTTTATCTTTTTTACTTAATTTTTTGCTAATTTTTTTTTTTTTGGTTTTTTGGGTTTTTGTTTTTGTTTTTTTTTGTTTTTTTTTTGTAAGTGGTTTTTTTTAAATTTATAGGTAAAATTAACCTTTTTTTTTTCTCTCTCTCTCTCTCCCTCTTTTCTCTCATTTATCCTATTCTTTATCCCCCCTTGGCCTGGGCTTTTTCCCACCTTTACCCTCTCCTTGGAATGGATACATCCCCCTTTTCCCCCCTTTGGCTGCCTTATTCCCCCCTCCTTGGCTCACTCTAACCTCCCTTTTCTCCATATTTGGTCTCATCTCTCCCTTTCTCCCCCTTGTTGGTGTCCTCATTTCCTCCCCTCATTCCTCTCCAACCCCCCTCCAAATCCCCTGAATCCCCCCTCCAATCCCCTGAATCCCCCCTCCAAGTCCCCTCCAAACCCCCCTCTAAACTCTCCCAATCGCCCCCTCCCACCCCCCTTCCAAACCCCCCTTCAATCCGCTTCTAACCCCCCCTCCTATCCCCCCTCTTATCCCCCTCAAAACCCCCCCAATCCCCCCCTACCCCCACCCCTCAATGTTCCTTAACAATTCGCTAACAAATTGTTAAGGAACATTGAGGGGGGGGTAGGGGGGTTTTGAGGGGGGGATTGGGGGGGTTGGGAGGGGGGGTAGGGGGAGGTTAGGGGGGGTTTGGAGGGGGGGAATAGAGGTGGATTGAAGGGGGGGTTGGGGGGATTGAAGGGGGGTTTGGAGGGGAATTTGGAGGGGAATTTGGAGGGGGGTTTGAAGGGGGGTTTGGGGCAGATTGAAGGCGGGTTTGGAAGGGGGTTTGGAGGGGTTTAAAAGGGGATGTGAATAGGTTGGAGGGGGGGGGTTTGTACAAGGGTTTTGGGGAGGTGGGAGAAGGGTTTGGAGCGGGGAATTTAGGGGAATGGGGAAGTGATAAAAAAAATTCACAGTTTTTTAAAAAAAAATTTTGTTTTTTTTTTTTGTTTTTTTTAAATTTAGAGAAAAATATTCATCAAGTTCAAGTGAAATAAAAAAAATTCTTATTAGTCTTTTGAGGATTTTTATTTTTTTACTTTAAATTAAGTGAGTTTTTTTTTCTAATGTATAATTTTGGGTGTTTGAAAAGTAACAAATTTTTAAGTATAAAAATACATGTCTTTAAATTCAGATTCACCACTTACCTCACTCTCATCTTCTTTAACTTCATTATCATCTTCAAATTCAACTTCTTTTCAATCATCATCTAAAACATTGACAAAAAATGAACAGTATCGTAATAAAAGAAATTTAAAAAAAAAATTCACTTGGATAAAATATTTGGCCATATTTCAAAAATCAAGTACTATAAAACTAAAGTTGAAAAAAAACAATATCCGAAAACGTTAAAGACAATCCTATAGTACTAGCTATAGGCCTTGACCAAGGGAGTTGGAGAAAAACCAGAGAGAAAATCCCCTGTCCCTTTAGAAAAATAGAGTGAGATTTACTTGCTAAAGTAATTTAGTTCCTGTTTTGCTAAAGCTCCTGTTTAACACACTTGACTGCTTGATGAGCCAAGAAAGTAGTCCCCAGATAGACTACTAGACCAAAGAACTGAAATGTAGAACAAAGTCCACACCAGAGACAGCAAAGATACTTGATGTAGGCTGCAAATCCACACCAGAGACAGCAATAATACTTGCTATAGCTTGCAAGACTATAACAGAGAAAACAGTTGCCAAATTTAAGTTAAATGAAGAACTCAATTGCAACAAACACAGCCAATTGTGGCCAGAAAACAGTGAAAACTGAGTGAGGAACAATGATATCACCTCCGGATGGTTGTATGATGATTAAGGTTGCCCCAAACTGTCTTATTCACTATGTACACACAGACCACTATCTAAGAGCCCATGCGCACCCACCAATCTGGCACCTGTACCCGCCAAATTGCATAAAAAACCCTCCTGAAGCACTCCCCAACCTCCTAAAACAGAGGCGGGTGCGCCGCCTGACGTCGGAGATGCCGCCTGAAGCGGCCCGGCCTCCCTGAAGCCAGAAAACCAACAAAAACCACTAATCTACTTAGAAAAATTAGCTACAACTACTAAAACCTTTAAAACACGGAATTTCACTATAACAACATCGAGACATGAAATATAGAGAAAAATTAGCTCTATCCAATGGTACTAAGAACTTAACCCTAAGACTTAAGGTTAGCCCGTAAAACATGAAAAACAAAATTAAACAGCAATCTTTTATAAATGAAAAATGAGGAAATGACCCCTTAAAACTTAGAATATAAAAAATGTCTTCAAGACATAATATATAGAGAAAAACCAGGGCTATCCAATGATAGTACCCAGATACCCGCAGACCCAATATCCACGGAATAAAACCAGAAAAATACCCAATTCCTTAACAGATGTCAATTAAGACATGCACAAACAACGCCAAATCACACAACAAAGGCCCCTGCCAATGTTGGAAGACCACAACGTTACCTGAAAATATACATTATTTAACTGAAACTGGAGGTGATGAAGTTAAAGCTGTTATTAATAATACTTTCAAACATCAATTTATTTACAAAAACCATTCTTTTAATGGTTTAAAAGATGAATCATTTAATCAACTCTGCAATCTCATCATAACACTCTATCAAATGGCTTTGGTTTGCTTACCTTTAAGGAATAAGAATTTGTTGGGTGGAATCATTATTGGTATTGGATGGAGACCAGGATTTGATAAAGGTTTTTCTCTTGGTATGTTTAAAAAAATTTCTGGATTTTTCAATATCATTTTACTGAATTTAATTCAAATAGGCATATATTCTCTACTCAGATCTTTATCTAAAGATGAATTAGATAATGATTTTCAAAAATGGAATACATTACCTTCATTTAATTCATTTCTTGCTCTTCAACTTAAAAAAATCTGTAATAAAGCTTTTGAAACAAATCATGAAGTTGCTACGAGACTTGGAATACCAAATTGGTGTGACTCTGAATGGGAAGATATTAGCAGTGATTATCTAATTTTTTCAAATGTTATAATCACTCATTCTGGATTTCATAACCGAATTCACAACAACTCAAATGATGCCAATTACCTCACCTTAAGGAATTTTCACATATATTAATCCTATCACTGGACAACCTATTCCATCACCTGCAAAAATTAAAGGACATGGATTATATTTCCTGGATCATAGATGTATAATCAATTTTGGATTAGGAAATGGAATCATCGAAACAGTTGGAATTCTTCTTAAGATAATCACCAAACCACAAAGGCTCCTCCAGGTGTGGAATCTTGTCAAGACTTCATGCATTTCGGTTGCTCTTTCCAGATCAGGCAAAAGTTAATCCAACGAATAAACAACTTAAAAAAAGAAGAAAAAGGTAATAAATTTAAAAATTCTTTAGGTAGATCTAAAAAGTATGGGGATTTGTAGAGTCACCAAATATTTAATATTCTTCCATAAATTTTTAATAAATAAATATGATATTTCAATTTATGAAATTAAAGTAATGGGCCAACGACCATGTGTTGTATAAAAGGTAATCATGATAACATTAATTTGTTTCATGGGGTTCCTCTAGCCTATACCTGTGGAAAGTCCCAAACCTAGTTTCTAGACTTGATCTGCATTTTGGCATGAGGAATTGTCATTACTTTAAAAGTAGTAAATTTGACATATCTTATTTATATATTAATTAATTTATGTAATTATATTAAATTTTGATGACTTTCACCCTTTACTTCAATAAAATGCAGGGGAGGGTATTGCCAATTTTTTAAATCTGACATGTGAAATTGATGACTTAGAAAAATTTGGTGGTACCCACCCCTTGTTTTAATAAAATTCAGGGGAGGGTATTGCCAATTTTTTAAATCTGACATGTGAAATTGATGACTTAGAAAAATTTGGTGGTACCCACCTCTTGTTTCAATAAAATTCAAGGGGAGGTATTGCCAAATGTTCAAAAGAGATATTGAATTTTATTGACTTAGAAGTATTTGGATAAGCAAACTTATTGACTTGAAAGTAAAGATAGAAAATTTTTATTATATTTTCAAATTTTTGTCAAAATAAAAGTATAAGCAAACTTATTGACTTGAATGTAAAGATAGATTAATTGTATGATATTTTCAAAAATTTGTCAAAAAAAATGTACTATATTCAAGACCTTTTATAAGTCAGCATATAAGAAAATATTACCAAAAAGAAATCAAACAAAATTAAATTAATTAGAAAATTAATTTATCAATTGAAAAGTTCAAGTAATTTTTTAATGTCCTCATAAGATTGGCCATTTTTTACACATTCCATAATGAAATCTTTTTTTTTAAAACTCTCTTGTTTTTCCAATTCACAAGTAGCCATTTCTCTTTGAAATTGACGGTCATTTACTCTTTCCATCTGCTCTGCCTCAAATTTTTTTCTTCCAAATCTAAGGCTTGCTGATCTTTCCTTAGCATATGATCAAACTTCATCTTCTCAAAGTCAAGGGCATTTTTTGCAATAGTTGATTTTTCTGAGAAAATTAAATTGAAATAAATAAATATATGAGTTAATGATTAAGATATATAGTAAACAAATCTTACTTATATCTTTTTTTTTCAAAATAATCCTCAAGGAAGCCAAATGAGCATGTTGAAGTATTACCACGTTTTAATAGATGGTTCAAGTTCATTGAAGTTGAGGCTCGATGCTTTAGTTTGGAGCTTGAGCAAGAGGCTTCATGAAGTTCATCTAAACCAGCTTCTAAAGCTGGATTCACATTTCCAGAATCAAGATTATTTAATGGAGATTGAGTTTGAGTAGGAGGAGACTAGAATGAAAGAGAAATTAAGAGAAGAATTGAAGAAAAAACAAAAAGTAAACATACATTTAAATTTTGGGCCTCTGAGGATTCAGATCTGCTGCAATATAATTGTTCTGCTTGATATTCGGGATCATCTTCAGCTGAACAATGGTTAGAAGGTGGAGGGGATTGATCTCCTTCAAGTAAAGGTGTGTCGGGAGGATTATAGGAAGGTTTGGATCCAGAGGGTATATCCTTAGTATTATCGTGTAGAAACCAATGGTTTACATCAACTTGGGAGCCAAAAAGATTATTCATTTCCTCATAGAAAGGACACATGACATTGAGCTTTTTGGAAACAGTAGTAATTCCAATCTCCAAATCATCATCGTCAATACCAAAGCCAGTTTCATTTGCAGCATGATGAGACTTTTTATATGTTGATTGGTAACTCTTAAATCTCTCCTTCATTTGTTTAGGATTGATATTGATTCTCCCCCTTGTTTTCTTCCTTACTTCATTGGCCATCAATAAGTAGCCATTAACCTTTGAAGAAGGTGGACTTTTCACATCCAAAACATGCTTCAAAATTTGATTTTATTTTAAGAAAGTTGATTATGATGAGATAATCATCCTTTTTAAGCTGACCTGAACCTGACTTTGTTTTTTCAGGTGTAGGGCTTGCTTTACGAGGAGACTTTTGTGATGAAGCAGATTTTTGAGTTACCTTTTGAGATTTGGAATGTCTGGGAGGCATTATGAAACTGGCACATAACAAGAAAAAAGATTAAGAGATAGAAGAAATAAGTAAAAAAGAATGTAAACATGCCTGTTCAAAATATTGAAAATTTCAGGAAGGGGTGTGTGCTGAGGATTGATGGGTAGGTAGCGAGGAAGGACAGTGTATCACATGTGATAGACATGATGTGGCCAACATGTGGTTTTGAAAAAAAAATCACAAAAAAAGTGCTGATTTGAGGTCAGAACTGACACCCATTTTTGAAATAAGTGACTTTTTTGCAAAATTTAAGTGCTGATTTGTAAGTACTGATTTGGTTTGAGATCCGCACTTAAGTTAAGTGCGGATTTACCAGAACTGACACCCCCTATTATCAGGACTTATTGTCAACTGAAATAATTATTATTATCAGGACTTATTGTCAACTGAAATACTTTTAATTACAATGACTTAATGTCAACTGAAATAATTTGATATAATTAATTTATAATATTATTAATTTAATGCCAGGACAATTTGTCAACTGAAATAATAATATAAAATTCTAATTATTAGGACAAAAGTCAACTGAAATAATTAAAAAAATAATAATATAATTAATTTAATTTTTATATCACTTCTAGGACTAAGAACAATATAGTTCTATCTTTGTCAACTAGGAAAAAAAATTATTTTGCCAGACACCTCCCCTGTCACGCGCCACGTGACACTCGAGGCGAAATCAACTCATTAAATCAATAATATCGAGTCCTAAATCTATACTCGAAGCGCAGAAAGCAATTCTCCATAGCAACTGCGATTTTCCTGTGTACTTACTATTTAACTGCGCTAGCCTAAACTCTAAATCTAAATTAGTCAATCTCCCAATAGGGTACCTTAGTCCTTTTCAATAAGCGACGCACAGCGCTAGGTTCAACGAAATATTACAGTAGTAGTTTTTTCATTAAAGTTTTGTTAATTAATTAAAAAGGGGTAAATTGAGCATGGACGGATATTTAGTGAAGAGGGTCTAAGTGTATGTTAGTAATGGTCAATGGAATGGGAATGGTGCAATGGAAGGGAGGTCAATGCAAGGAGGAACAAAGGATATAAAAAGAGTTGGGTATTTGGTTCGATATTCCTTAGAATTAAATTATAAAATTGTATTTACATTAATAGTGGTAAATCCTTAAAGTTAAATCATTGTTATTGTATCTTTCTTTTATTTTCTCAATATTCATTTCTAAATCCTAAATCTTTGATTATTGAGTTTCCAACCCTTCGTGAGATTTTAAGAATTACTATTACCTTTGAAACTAGTTTATAATTCTTCTCGAACAAACCTCGAACCTATAGCTATTACTTTGAGTGACCTTCGAATCATTTCCTCGAATCATTCCTCTGTGCTTCGAAGAAGTTTCTAAAATCCCTCATCTCACTTTCAGGAACATCCTCAACCTTGTGCATAGGTCGTCCGGTGACAGTATAATTTGATTCTCTGTAGTTCTCATTCTTTGCACTACTACGTCCTTTTAGGTGTTTCTAAAAATTTTAAATGGCACCTGTTCAACGCACTCCTCCTACAGGCGCTACTACTAGAGCTCGCGCTAGAGGCAGGCCAACAGCCACAAGGTCTGTTTCTCGCACTCACTCTTTGGAACCACTCGACCTTAGGGAACGGCAACATTCAGTTCAATCTGTAGAAGACATTCCACAAGATTTTGAGGATTCTAGTGATGAAGAAGAAGGAGAGGATACAATGCACGAGGCACCATCCGCCCCTGCCAATCACCCTTCTGGCCAATCCTCAGAACCGGGACCATCTAACTCTCTGGAAGATTTCATGAGACTTTTCATGAAAACCCTTTCAAATCCAACGTCTTCAGAGGGATCTAAGTTCAAAACTCCTTCTATGAAATCTCCTGACAAATTCGACGGAGATCACCCCGACAGATTGCGACCCTTCTTGCAAACCTGCAAGCTACTGTTCCATAACGACCCTCGAACCTTTAACAGCGACCGATCAAAGGTTGTTTACGCTTCTTCATTCCTAGCCGGGAAAGCAGCAAGATGCTTCGAACCTTATCTACTCATGCTTTCTTCAACAGAAACCCACTTACTTATCAATAATTGGGAAAAGTTTGATGACCAACTTTTTACGTTGTTTGGGGACCCTAATGAAACGGACAACGCGGAAATTGAACTTGATTTTCTTCGCATGAGTGATAATGGTAAAGCTTCTGAATATATCTCGAACTTCAGAGCACTTCAAACTCGAGTAGGTTGGAATGATGCTTCCCTTAAGTATCATTTCAAGAAAGGACTTCCTTCGAGGATTCTAGATCAATTAAATCTTCACGGTCAGAAGATGACCACTTTAACGGACTTAATGGATCAAACCCTCGAACTTGATGGCGTTTATCAAGGACGACTTCAACATCGTCGATATGCCAACAAATCTCAAGGCCTAAATTTTAAATCGGGACCTTCTTCACACCCACGACCAAATCAATCCTCCTCGACTCAATCCAAACCCAATAAGGGAAAGGATAAACCTCGACCAAAAGGCTCGACCCCAGGCGATATCAGCAAAGTACTGGATCCTAAAGGGGAACTTAAAGAATCTGAGAGGAAGAGACGAGCAGATAATGGGTTATGTATGTATTGTGGGGGTAAGCACAAGTTGGAAGACTGTGTAAAGTTGAAGGAAAGAGAAGGTACTAGTTTGAAGTCAAAAAACTAGTAGATAGTTTACTTGTGTGCAAAGCAAACTATCTTATCTCTCCCAGTGCACAGAACCTCCATGTCTTAAGGACTGGAGTTGCCTTAAACCGCTTGAGATTCATTCTTTTTAAGGAGGATATCCCCTTCAGTTGTCTTATAGACTCTGGAGCTTCAATTTCTTTTGTTAGTTTATCTTTTGCCGAGAAGCTTCAACTAACATTTACAGATATCGATCGAAATCCAATCTATTTGGTCGAATCAGAGGAACCCAAATATTGGGTAAGTAAGAAAGTTTTATGGGTTTTCAACTTTCCAAACTTTCTCCCCTTCGAGTGGGAATTATCAGTCTTGGACGCCCCAAGGATGGACGATACCACTCTTGGCCATGACTTTTTAACGCATTGGAATCCTGAAATTGATTGGACTAGGGGATTGATCACCCCACGCTCTAAGTATATTTCTGATTCTTCAATGCAGGTCAATAGAGAGTTAAACAACCCGCCTGACAACGTCCTGCTAGAGGACAAGTCTCTGCCAGATGACTTTCAAGCATCTGATCCTTCTTTAAATGAGCAATTGGCTAACCCTTCTAGCTCGATGACTTCACTCGAAGAGGATTTAAATTGCCTCGAAGTAATCAAGTTCTGCTCTCTCAATGCAGGTATCCCCTCGACAGATTCTCTTGAAGATGAAGAGGATGACCAAATCAACGTTGAAGCCATCAAATCAACTCTACCGAAAATCTACCACTATTTCCTCGATGTTTTCTCAATCCGCAAGGCCGATAAGTTACCACCTCATCGACCCTACGACCATCAAATAGAGTTAATAGGCCCAGTACCTCCGGCAGGTCCTGTCTATTCTTTATCGAAGGACGAATCTCAAGTTCTTCGAGACTACATTGCAGAGAATGTAGCCAAAGGTTTCATCAGAGCCAGTAAATCTCCAACCGGCTCCCCTGTCCTCTTTGTAAAAAAGAAAGACGGTAGTCTTAGGTTGTGTGTTGACTATAGAAAGCTCAACACAGTCACTAAGAAGAATGCATATCCTGTTCCTCCTATGTCATTACTTCTTACCCTTTTCAATGGTGCTAATTTCTTTTCTAAAATTGATCTTAGAGGCGCTTACAATCTTATTCGCATTGCGGAAGGTCATGAACCACTGACTGCAATGCGCACTAGATTTGGTAGTTTTGAATATTTAGTTATGCCTTTTGGATTATGTAACGCACCTTCAACTTTTCAAACTTTTGTTAATGATATCTTTCAAGATGTTGTTGAACAATTTTTAGTCGTCTATTCTCAAAGCTCAGTCGAAGGACGATTATTGTTTAGGGTTAAAAGACAAAATACTCTCGAAGCAAGGGGCCAAAAGATTTAGTATTGAATCAGGTCTATTAGTCTTCGAAGGTAGAGTAGTCATACCCGACAACAATGAGATAAAATTATGGATTTTCAACAGTCGACATGATTCTCCATTTGCTGGTCATTTTGGGGTTGATAAAACCTACCAGTTAATAGCAAGGGATTTCTTCTGGCCAGGTATGACCAGGGAAATCAAGGCATATATAAAAGCTTGTTACGAATGTAATAGGAATAAGGCTCCCCGTCACTGGAAGCATGGGTTGCTTCAACCACTTCCTATTCCCTCTAAACCTTGGGAATCTTTATCAATGGGTTTCATTTCTCAACTTCCTATTTCTAATGATTTTGATGCTATATTAGTAATAGTAGATAGATTTTCAAAAATGTCTATTTTTATTAAAACCACTACTACTGCTACAGCAGAAGATTTGTCAAAATTGTTTCTAGAATATGTATTTTCTAAACACGGCTTACCAAATGATATTATTTCAGATAGAGGCTCATTGTTTGTATCCACATTCTGGACCCAACTGTGTCAACAACTCAATATCACGAGGAATCTCTCCACGGCCTATCACCCTGAAACCGATGGTCAAACAGAAAGAGTTAACCAAATCCTCGAACAATATCTTCGAATGTATTTCAGTTACCAACAAGACGATTGGATCACATGGTTACCATTGGCTGAATTTGCTTATAATAGCTCGACTCATTCTTCGACACGACAATCTCCCTTCGAAACCATTTATGGACGACATCCTCAATTCAACTCAATCCATGTAGGAACTAATCATCCTGCAGAACATTATCTTCGAACTATATCACGACTCCAAGAAGAACTTAAAACAAATTTGGAATCAGCGATTCAAAGATACAAGGAACAGGCCGACAAATATCGACAATCTGCTCCTTCCTTTAAACCAGGCGACAAAGTATGGCTCGACGCACAAAACATTCAAACAACAAGACCATCAAAGAAACTGGCTGAAAAGCGTTTGGGACCATTCGAAAGCGACTCTGAAGTCTCTAAAACTGAATTTCGACTCAAGTTACCTCCTAAATGGCAGGTGATTCACCCTTTTTTCCATGTATCTCTCCTGGAACTGGCTCGAGAAATATACCCGGGCAAGAACCAACCCCCTCCGGAACCGGTCGAAGTAGAAGATCATCTAGAGTGGGAAGTAAGTCGTATCCTTGATTCAAGAATATGCAAGGGGAAACTTCAATACCTCGTGGAATGGGAAGGCTTCCTCAATGACTCAGACAAAACATCCTGGGAACCAGCCATCAATGTTTCTAATGCTCCTGAACTCCTAAAATCTTTTCATTCGAAATATCCTTTAAAACCAAAACCTTAAAATTTCTTTATTTAAAATTTTCTTTTCTTTTTCTTTCTTTCTTTAAAATCTAAAACACCTCTTAAATTTCTTAGCCTTGTTTTCTTTTTTCTCTCTTTTTTTTCTTTCTTCTCCTTCTATAAAATTTCCTCCAAAACCAACTAAAATTAAAATCAAAATTAAAATTAAATACAATAAAATAAAATAAAATAAAATCAAAATTAAAATTAAATAAAATAAAATAAAATAGAATAAACATAAATAATAAAATAAAATAAAAAACTCATAAATCTCTCTAAATATTTTCTTTCTTTTCTTTTTCAATTCTTTAAATACATTCTTTTCTTAAATTTAAAATTCTCCTCAAAAATTTCTCTTTCAAAAATTTATTCTCTTTTTTTTAAAAAAAAAAAAATTCTTTCCTTCAAATCATCAAATCTTGTACGACACGACCATTTCCTCGAACTTAACTTCAACCTCTAAATCTCCCTATAATAATTCTTCGAAACAAATAATTCTTCTTTTCAAATTCTCTTAAATTCTAAATTCTGTTTTTTTTTTCTTTCTTCTTCCTCTCTTTTCAACTAAAATTTCTTTAAAAAAAAAAAAAAAAAAAAATTTTTAAAATCCTCAATTTAACAAACTCACCTCAATCACAAAACCGTTTCTTTTTTCTCTCTCTTTTCTTACATAAAAACTTTTCCTTTTTAAAAAAAAAAAACACTAAAACTTCCTTCAATTAAACAACCTTTTTTCTTTCTTTAAAATTCTTCTTTCAAATTCTAAAATTTTTTATTTTAAAACTTCTTTTTTTTTTCTCTCTTCTTTTTCTCTCTCTCTCAAATCTTATAAAATTAATAACATTCACCTACAATAAAAAATAATAATAATAAAATAAAATAAAAATAAAATAAAACTAAAATACAATTTTTTTTTTTTACTTCTTTACATCTCCTTTTCATTTCAAATCTTTTCTTTTAACTTCTCTCGAACCAATCTTTTCATTTTCTCCAAAACTACCCTTATCTCCTTCCTGCATTTCTCAAATACCTCCTCCTCTCCTACCAGAACCACCTCTCCCATCTCCAAGAGCTCCTCTGCCACGTCGAAGGAAGCAGCGTCGATAATAGTGTCGACCTCCCCACATAGTTCTTCCGCGAACCTTACTTGTCGACCTTGACAAGGTTTCTTCGACCACACCTGGTCCAGGGTGTCTTCGGGCTCTTCAACTACCTCCGTGGCCAAAGGGTTTGCCTCAGTTGGTATAACCGGCACAGGCTCCACTATTGGCTCTTCAAGGTTATTCGATGTCTAAAACAAAAAAACTCATCAGTAACTTCATCCTTAAAATAAAGAAATAAAACTTACCTCAAAGATGGGGTCAGGCTCTAGAAATAACCTGGGCGTCACTTCAACCTCTACCTCTCTCTCTTCCTCATCGTCCTCGATGACCACCCGTTGTTTCTTGGGTGCCTGCCCTGGAACAGGGACTTCATCTTCATCCTCCTCCACCAACTCGTCCACCTCTTCCTCGACACCTTGCTTTGAACTCGTGGCCTGGGTTACCCAGGTTGAGATCTCGTTGTTTAACTCCTTATCATTTTCCCCCACCGATTGTTCATCTTCGATCGAGACATCCCAAATGTCTTCGACCACCTCCTTGGTTTTCGGAACTACCCAAAACTTAGTTTTGGTAAATCGTTTTTTGATTTCCGCGTTCTTCGTCAACGCATCGCACGCCACTTGCCGCCAACGGCAAAACTCGCATTTCTGGCGAGGGCCTCGAGTCGCCGTACTTTTGACACAGAAATATTCCATGCTTTCACAAGCCGTGCAAGTCTGTGAAAACTGTCGTGTGATTATTCCCCCATCCGCTTTAGGGTGTGGAGGCGTAGGTGTGGGAGTGGGGCAGCTCATTATAAGAATAAGTAATTAAGAGGTGAGGGAAAAAAGTATTAGAAAAGGGAAATTAGTGTGGGAAGATGGCTCAAGCTCAACGGAGCTCGCATTTTTTATACCCGGGCATCTGTCACGCGCCACGTGACACTCGAGGCGAAAGCAACTCATTAAATCAATAATATCGAGTCCTAAATCTATACTCAAAGCGCAGAAAGCAATTCTCCATAGCAACTGCGATTTTCCTTTGTGTACTTACTATTTAACTGCGCTAGCCTAAACTCTAAATCTAAATTAGTCAATCTCCCAATAGGGTACCTTAGTCCTTTTCAATAAGCAACGCACAGCGCTAGGTTCAACGAAATAGTACAGTAGTAGTTTTTTCATTAAAGTTTTGTTAATTAATTAAAAAGGGGTAAATTGAGCATGGATGGATATTTAGTGAAGAGGGTCTAAGTGTATATTAGTAATGGTGCGATGGAAGGGAGGTCAATGCGAGGAGGAACAAAGGATATAAAAGGAGTTGGGTATTTGGTTTGATATTCCTTAGAATTAAATTATAAAATCGTATTTACATTAATAGTGGTAAATCCTTAAAGTTAAATCATTGTTATTGTATCTTTCTTTTATTTTCTCAATATTCATTTCTAAATCCTAAATCTTTGATTATTGAGTTTCCAACCCTTCGTGAGATTTTAAGAATTACTATTACCTTTGAAACTAGTTTATAATTCTTCTCGAACAAACCTCGAACCTATAGCTATTACTTTGAGTGACCTTCGAATCATTTCCTCGAATCATTCCTCTGTGCTTCGAAGAAGTTTCTAAAATCCCTCATCTCACTTTCAGGAACATCCTCGACCTTGTGCGTAGGTCGTCCGGTGACATCCCCCTGTAAAATGAGCAAGTTAATGCCATTTTACAAAGTGCTGAGTAACAAAAGATGTACATGTACAATGAAATGTGTAAAATGACCCATAAAAAGTAATCAAATATTTACCACAAATATATATGACTATTGTCAATATATGAACTTAAATTTTGGAGTGCAGTTTGATTCCTGGTCATAGCAAAAAAGTAAGTCATGTGGCTGATGACGTTTGTTGTCTTCGTCATTTACTCGTCCTATTAGCAACTTGTCATTGATGGTCCCTTGGTCTCCGGCTTCAAGATAAAAATGCGCTGTTGACTATTCAGAAAGGGCCTCAATTGGCAAGGGGTCTTTTAGGTCTAGAAGGTTTTTAACGGAGGTAACAGTGGAAATTTAGGATCTCAAAGTTTAGAGTACGTTTGTCTATCTTTTTATTTATTTTACTCAAATATAAGAGGTAAGAAATTTAATTATTATTATAAATTAATGGGATAGTAATACAGAAATGTAATTACTATAAACAATAATAGATAGAAATAAGTATTTAAATTAAATAAATGTTTTGTTAAATGTAAGTAGTAATAAATGAATCAAAAACAACCAGAAAAGGAAGGTCTTATATAGGCAAAGGAGAGACAAAGCATGGTGTTAAAATCCTAAATAAAGTAGTCTGAGAGAAGAAAAGAATATTCCAGAAAAATATTTCCAATTAATAAGGTTGTTCCAAAAAGAAGGTGTCAGAAAAGTGTATTTACTGTATATGGCAGAAATAAATTAATATATAAAAAATTAACTGTAAATGTCAATTTTAAATAAGGAGTTTGAATTTTTTGTAGATTGTTAATTTTATTTGAATATTAAATTTTTATTTTAATATTAATTTCTATTTCTTTTAACCTGTCATTGAGCACGTTGTTAGAAAATAAAAATATAAGAGACATTTTAATATTAATTTTAATTATTCACTAACTTTACCTTTTTGTAATTAATTAATTTATTATAGGTAAATTATAATTAATAAAATTAAATTAATAAGGTGTGGCTTCATCCCAGTAAATAATTAATTAATTTTTTTACTGGGTAAGTCTAGCAGCCTGGCTGACAATTGGTTTTTTACACTCAAATGGTTAACAACAGCATGATTTCTCAAAAGAAGAGAAGTATTGTCAGCCAGGCTATACCAGGAGCCCAGTAAATTTTACATCAAATTACTGGAACTAAAAGAGGACATAAAAATATTCATTTTATGTATATAAATTAATCTTATATTGCATAATGAAATGATATAATTATTTTATTGTATATATATAATAAGTATTATATTAATTTTATTATTATATAATTTATCTATAAATTTAAATTAAGAGTGATATATTTTATATTCTATAAACTATAGCGCATTTTTATGTATTTAATAAATAAAAATTAATAATTAATTAATTACAAACATATATTATAAATTACAAATGAAAATTTAACTTATAATGTAATTAAATTAATTAATTAAAATTATATATTAAATAAGGCCATACATATCTTATTAAACAATAATATTGGGAGCTTTTTTTGATCCTTAATTGTGTCAGTAAAATTATTAAATAAATTATAACACTTATTTAATAAAATGGTATTAAAATTCTCACTTTAAATTAGAGATAGCATTAAATTAATTATTTGTTTCAATTAAACTAGTTATTGAATTAATTACATAGTTAAAACAATTAATTAAAATCGCTTTATACTGGATTGAATTAATTACATGGATTTTTTGCGTGAAAATAATTTTCTTTGTTTTAATTAAACCCTTTACATCTCACTGTAATATCTGTTTTGGGTAATTTTACTCACTGTTCTTATGTTTCAGACTTACTTAGTTACTAATTATTTTAACTAATTGTTTTGGGAACTTATGGTGGGAAAATTGGTTACTTACTCACGGGTTTAGTTTATTGTTTCATGTTTTTCTCTCAATCTCTATGTTTTAATTCTATTCTTTTATATTCTTGTTTCATTTTATTACTATTTTGTAAGTACCCATTTGTGGCGCTTCAGAGGGTCCTTTGCCTATAAAAGGCTTTGGATAATCCCCTGTAGATGCAACACTTATTATACAAATCAGCTCAAATACAATTTTAAATATATTACATTTATTTTATTTTTTATTAGCATTATAAGTCTAAATTTAAAAGTAAATAAATTATCTAAGGTTGCTATAAGTCTATTAATAATTATAATTGTGAACTGGGCACTGCTATATAACTTATAATATTTAAATATTTAAAATTGAACCTCACTGTTTTGTCACTGCTCAAATCTTGTCGTAGCATTTCTTTATTTTTCCCTTCTTACTTTCTTAAGCTACCAATTATTATAAAAATCTATGTTATTATTTCTCTATTCTTTTTCTCCTTTTCCTCCTTCTTCTAGACAACTGACCAACAAGTATGTACATGAATCAAAAATAAAAATAAAAATAAAAATAAATGAAAGCATGATCTGTTCCCTCACACTTCATTACAACATTCATTTTATTTTTTTGGTCAAATGATCATCCTTTGAAAAAGAGTTATGAGAGACTGATGTTTTAAAATTTTACTGGGAAAGATGATACTCATAACAGGTGAAGATTTTTGTTGGCCAGTCGTCTAGAAGAAGGAAAGAAAGGGAAAAGAAGAAGAGGAGGAAAGAGGAATAGGAAAGAAAAGGATTATAAGAAATAAAAGAAATAAAATAACAAAATGATTTAATTTATTTAAAGAGGAGCAACGACAATTTACATGAGAGCTGACACAAAAATAAGGATTATTAAATGACAATATTTATTTAAGTAAGGATTTAATTTCAATGCGCGGACACACTTATATTTATTATTAGACTTAAAGCAACCGTAGAAATTTATTAAAATTTATATTAGAACTATAACACTAATAATAATAATAATAATTTTGTATATTATTTAAATATGTAATAAAAGGTGAGTGTAATAAGTGATGCGTTAAAGGGGATTATCCAAGGCCCTTTTATAGACCAAGGGACCCCTGAAGCGCCACCAATCAATAATTACAAAATAGAAATAGCTAAAACAAAAGATAACAGAGTAGAAATGAAACATGACTATCAAGAGAAAAAATATGAAACAATTGACTAAAATCTGTGAGTAATTAACCATTTTCCCACCATAACTTCCCAACACACTTAATTAAAATAATTATTAACCAAGTAAGTCTGAAACATGAGAACAATGAGTAAAAAATAATCAAAAACAGACATTATAGTGACATGTAAAGGTTTTAAGTAAAACAAATAAAAATATTTTCACGCCAAAAATTCATAGAATAAATTCAATCCAGTTTAAAGCAATTTTAATTAGTTGTTTTAATTATGTAATTAATTCAATCATTAGTTTAAATGAAACATATAATTAATTTAGTGATATTTGTAATTTAAAGTTGGGATTTTAATACTATGTTATTAAATTAGTATTATAATTTATTTAATAATATTTTCCTGACACAATTAAGGGTCAAAAGAAGCGCCCAATATTATTGTTTAATAATATATGAAGTTTTATTTAATATATAAGATTAATTAATTAACTTAATTACATTATAAGTCAATTTTACATATATAATTATAATATATGTTTTGTAATTAATTAATTATTAATTTATAATTATAAAAATGTGCCATTATTTGTAGAATATAAAATATATTATTCTTAATTTAAATGTATAAAAATTTATATAACAATAAAATTAATATAACACTTATTATTAATAAGATACTTACATAATTTTATTATGCAATAAAATATTAATTTATATACATAAAATACAATTCTTACGCCCTCTTTCAGGTCCAATAAATCAACATATCATTTAATGGGCTCCTGGTATAGCCTGGCTGACAATTTTTGTCTGCCCTTTACAGTACTTAAACATTTATTTTATTTTTTATTTTTTTCATTTTTTTCACCTTGATTTTATTTCTTATCTTATCTTTTTTTTTTTTTTTTTTTTTTTTTTTTGAATTTGAATTTGAATTTGAATTTGAATTTGAATTTGAGGTTTTTATCAATAAGGGATTTTATCTATCTAATGGTGAAGGTATGGTTTCTCTCACCTCACTGACTTTTTTTTATTTATTTTTATGATTATTATTATTATTTATTTTCAATTTAATTTAATTTAATTTAATTTATTATTATTATTACTACTATTACTATTATTATTATTATTATTATTATTATTATTTTGTTGTTGTTGTTGTTGTTGTTGATGGGTATGTAATGAAAGAATCAGGGCGGTTGTGTACTTGATAAGAATAGACTTTTTTTTTTTTTTTTACATTTTTATATTTATATATATATATATATATATATATATTTTTTGATGTAATTTTAAATTTATCTTGTGAGAGCTATATTAAGTAGAAATGTGAGGATGATACCCTTCTGCTCACTGTATGTACATACATACATGCTCTTATAAATTAGATGCGTTCGTAGTTTATTATAGTGTTTATTATATACGTGTGAATGAGTGAGTGAGTGAGTGAATGTGATTGGACAGTGAAAGGAAGGGTAAAATAAGCAAAGAAATGGGTGAGAGAAAAAAAAGGGTGGGAAGAGTGAATGTGATGAAAGGGCGGGGTGAGAAAGGTTTAGACATATACTTATGTTATATGTATGTACGTATATGTATATGTATATGTATATGAATATGAATATGTATATCTTTTCTTACACTAAATCAAAAATAAAAACCAACAAAACAAAATAATAATAATAATAATTACAATAATAATAATAAAAATTTAACGTTCACATCCATGGCATCCTCACCCTCACCCTCATCATCATCACCCTCATCATCATCATCATCATCATCATCATCATCACTCTTATCAACTCATCTTTCAAAAATACCCGAACTTAAAACCGATCGAATCGAATCATTATATTCCGATTTTTCAACCTCGGAAATCCATAACCCTGAAGGATTTTTAATTAATTTAGAGTTTTGGTATGAGAAGTTGAAGGAGATTGTCAAATGTGGGATGCAAAGTGGGGGAGGGGAAAGGAGTTTGAAGGTATTAAAAAAAGAAGAAGGAGGTGGTGGAGTGGATGAAAGAGGAGGAGGAGGAGGAGGAGTGGATAGGTTGATTTTGAGGTTAAGTGATGAAAGGTTAGTTAACGCGTTCAAGAAAGCAGGAGGTGGAAGAACTCCTATTGGACTTTACATACCCATTCTCTACGGATCATCATCATCCTCTTCTTCGACTTCTTCTACCTCATTCTCATTCTCATCCATCTCTTCATTAATCGGATTCAATCATCAATCACATCAAAAGAAAAAAATCATGTTTATTCATTTATCGGAACTATCCAATCCTAAGAATTTTATTAAAGCGATGACGAATTCTTTTGGGTATCATCATCTTAGTAGTAGTAGTAGTAGTAGTAGTAGGAGT
This sequence comes from Hemileia vastatrix, assembly GCA_030280995.1. Lineage (NCBI taxonomy): Eukaryota > Fungi > Basidiomycota > Pucciniomycetes > Pucciniales > Zaghouaniaceae > Hemileia > Hemileia vastatrix. The sequence goes on along the minus strand of JASXTE010000005.1, from coordinate 23,022,353 downwards.
AGTAGTAGTATTGGTGGTGGTGGTGGGGGACAATGGTTATCAGAATGGATTGGTTGGTCTAAACCAATAGGATCGGTTCCTTCGATTCATCATCCTGATACTCAATTGAAATGGTCAAAAGCTAGAAGTGATTGGATTGTTGTTCCCTTAGTTGAAGTGAGTTTCTTCTTCTCTAATTCTTATCTTTTTATTTTTATTTTTTGGGAGGATATTGGTTTATTTTATTTTGGTCAACTATAGGAAGCAGCAAACATTATTATCAATCGATTTAAATGTCTTCATGCTCTCTCACCGATCGATCGATTATTCACCATTTCAGAATTTTCAACTAAACTTGCAACAGGGATTTTCCCTTCCTCGTCAAAAAGTCGGAGTCATAGCAATAATTGTTTATCAGAAACAGATTTACGAGTGTTGTTAATGTATCTTGAACATATTCTCCATGTGGTAGCTGTTGATGGAAACGTAAGTGATTGGTTTGGGGGCTAATTTCTCACTTTATTATATTATATATGATGATGATGATGATGATGATGATGATGATGATGATATACACATGTATTGATTGACAAATTAACACATAGACTACTGGATTGTTTTGTTTTGTTTTGTTTATAGATGATTAAATTTACATCAGCAGATGAGTTGGACCAATTAAATAAATCAGGCCCTGTTACGATCACTGAGATAGACAGAGGGATTTTTACAGTCAAGTCATCAGTTGAACAACTAGGCCATCAAATCAAATTGATTGAAGAACGGATTGAATTGTATGTGTGATGTGATGTGATATCGATATAGATAAATATGTATAAAAGTTTGTTTGAACTGATTGATTGTACTTAGGGCGAATGAGAAAGTGAAAGGGTATTTGAAGGGGAGCGAAGGCCAAAAGAAGCTTGCAGGATCATGGTTAAGGATGAGGAAGATGTTAGAAGGGGTGATGGATCAACGACTGAAGAGTTATGAAACGCTTTCGAGGGTGATGCTCAAGATAGAAGAAGCTAGTACGGATGTGGAGATGATGAAAGCATACGAGAGATCGAATGAAACGCTAGAGAAGATAATGAAGACGGATTTGATGAAGATAGAGAAAGTGGAAGAAGTGATGAATGAGATGAATGAGAGGATGATAGATTGTAGGATGGTATCGGAGGTGATGAGGGAAGGGGAGAGAGAGATGGGAGGGGAAGGAATGGAAGAGGGGTTGGCAGAAGAACTAGCAGGGTTGGTGGAAGAGGATATGGCGAGACGATTGAGTGAACTGAAGGTGCCAGATGTGGACTTGGCAAAGGGAGAGGAAGAGGGAGAGGGAGAGGGAGAGGAAAGGAAGAAAGTGAGTGAGTTGTTGGCGGAGTGACTGTATGCAACGTGGTGATATGCAAAAGTGTCTTTAGCGTGTATGCAAAGTGTCTTCAGCGTGTATGCAACGTGGTGATATGCAAAAGTGTCTTCAGCGTGGTGATATGCAAAAAGTGTCTTCAGCGTGACGATATGCAAAAGTGAGCAAGTGCGCGTGTGTGTGGAGTGATTGGGTTTGGTTGCTGGGTCCGTCGGGTGAGCGTGAGAGTGGCGCGTGCGAGTGAGTGGTGATCGGAGTGAGTTGGAGAGAGAGGCGTTGAGGCGTTGAGGCGTCGTGGCGTTGAGGGGAAAGCGAACGCGCGCTGTCACTCCTACATACGTACCCCATACACAATCTATCTATCTATCTTATTATATTATATATTATATTATATTATATTATATATTATATTCTATATATTATATTATATATTATATATTATATTATATTCTATATATTATATTCTATATATTCTATATCATATCCTCCTTCTATTCTCTTCTCTTCTTCCCTCTCATGTCTGCTTACGTCGATGCTTATTCTCGCGACTATCGACCTGAGTTCGACAACGATACTCGCTCCGGTTATCAGACCACTCAGACTACCGCTTCAGGCTCTTCTTATGGCGCTTATGGTGTTTACAATGATCTCGATCCTTCCTCTTCTAATCGTTCTAATCAATTGTATCGTAAACCGGATGCTAAGCGAAAGGTTTGGCTTTCTTTCTTTCTTTCTTTCTTTCTCACTCACTCAATCACTCACTCTCTCACTCACACTCAGCTCGTCGTAACCGGTGATGGGGGTTGTGGAAAAACTTGTCTCTTGATCATGTATTCTGAAAACCGTTTTCCTGAAGTCCGTCTTCTTCTTTCTTCCCTCTCTCCTCCCTCCCTCCTGATCTCTTCTCTTCCTAGGGTTATGTCCCTACCGTCTTTGAGAATTACGTCACCATGGTTCCTTTTCCAACAGATCCTTGCAAGTTTGTCGAATTAGCTTTATGGGATACCGCTG